>MU006583.1:248596-383886 GCA_010093795.1 Sporormia fimetaria CBS 119925 | reverse complement strand
GAAGAAGTAGGGACACCTACATTCTTGCGACTGGTCTCCTAGGGTCAAGATTCCCCAATCTGAATCAAGAAGTCCGCTTCCTCATTATGAATGCATGACCCTTGTCTGGTCAAAACACAGGATGATTCGAAAGAGTTGTCTTGCTATTGAGTGTAAATCCAAAGGTTTCTCAATTACCGACCTCACCTGGTCACATCTCTTGAGGATAAATCCACAGGTCCCTCATTAACACAGACCCTTTGTTTGGTCAAACATTCTTTTGATCCCTCTGTATGGATCTTTCATAACTTCTCAATTTTATGCCAGAGATTCGGTCCTTGTATGATCTCTCTGAGTGCATATCCACTTTTCATTGTACAAGCCTGAAACGGGCACCCCTCTTACTCAACATGTCTTCCTTTCTGGCCTTGTATGTCATGGGGATACCTCATTTTGTTACCAGCTTCTTACTGTTTCGAAGCTGAGGGGGTGTGTTAGCCGTGGCGTCTACCAGCCACCTTCCTGACTCAGCCGTCTTAGCTTTATGTACTTATATCTAGTCGTCTTACAGACTCCTAGACACAACAAAAATACACATCATTCAACCCTCTTATAGATTGTCCTTAGGAAGACCATCAGGTACGCCGTTCGGATAGTGCCGAGATCTCCAACTTGTCTTTCTCCCGCTTTCCGCGAAAATTGAGGCACAGACTGTTGAATTTTATCTCCGCCAATGAAGGCGGACTTCCATTCCACCCCGTGATGGTCTGACAGTTTCCTCAGTAGCCAAGCACGTTCGTCAACCCACAACCCAGCTTCGTAAGGAATCTTATGCGGCATGTTATTCGCAATAATTACTGCTGGTCCAGGAACAGGAAGAGATCAGATATTCTCGCCCAAGTTGGTAGGATATACAAGATCCTCTGCTTATTGGCATTCTCATCGAATCTCATGGGTTTATATATGGACCACCATGCAGCCACGTACTTAATCGTAGCAATACGTGGAGCTATGTTGCCGGCGCTTGATGTGTCCACGGTTTTACATCTGAGCCGCACTGCCGTAGAGTAAGCATAAGCATCCCCACATCAGCAATCAGCGTCTATAGATCTCACCTTGTGTAGTGGTCTCACCCGGCAGTTCCAAGTGCCCTGTGATGACAGCGTCTAGTTGGATAGGGCCTTTTTGCCCCACGCATGCCCCCGGGTGTAAATCAAGCCACAGCAGTCTTCCACCCCGGCACCCCTCTCCCTGTCGTTCAGGATCATATCTGACCCTTTACCAGGGTTGGGAATCCAGACTCCAGAGACCCTTACAACATTGCCATAGCTCGCTCCTTCAAAAAAAATTTCACAATGTCGGGAAGACAAGACGGAGAGCCACACCCGTTGACTGTCCTAAATATCACAACTCATAACAGGTGTTTAGCTCCTGAACCTAGTTCTTTCCTACACTGTTCGACATACATGTCAGGGTCACTGTAGGGAAGCAAATTTATTCGATTAAAAACACTGATACATTTGTGCTCGACTACCCAATGTGAAAAGCAAACCTATTATCCTATAACCTTTACCCATGGCCTACATTCTTCACTGTTCCCAATCTGCGTCGTATCAATTTGCCAAATCCATCACGGGACATTTTCGGCAGTGTTGTTTCCTAGGAAGCCAAAGTATTGCTGTTTGCCTTTCGATCTTCTGGGTCCGTGATATGGGGGCCAGGTTTCAAAACTCTTACGCGGCCACCAACCGAAAGTTATTGTCGGGCTGAAGTAACTTGAGATCAAATTCAGGAGGCAATTGCACCGATGTCTTGAAATCCGCTGGTAATTCTTTGCCGCTGATGATCAAGACTGCGTTGGGCGACGAAACATGTCGACCATCTGAGAGACGGGCGTTGCTCCATTCATGGTCAAGGGATGGCAAGCGCTGGTCCGTCGGCGTTCCTTCATCTGATTTACATCCCCTCTTCATTGACCACCGGTCGGACTTCCAGGACCCCCCCACCATCCGGAAAAAGTCGGGCAAGGGACAGTTGGTGCTCTTCAGATTGCTTTCATGATAAGCCTGTTCGAGTTCGCCACTCTGTCGTACAAGAAAGGGGCCATCGTCAATCCAGAGGGAGTATTCATCGTTCCTGAAGATGTAGGGGATTGGGTGAGGCATTTTTGATAAAAGAAAATGAGTTGTTTATGCGACCAGCGTGTTTTGAAAAGAAGTGAATAGAAAGAGCGCCTAGATATTGTGGAAAACTGGTTGCACCAAAGCTACTGCAGTAGGCCTTACGCTAGAGCGCGCATGATTATATGTCTTTGATGATTGCAGTCAACGTATACAGATTGCAGTCAGAGACCATACGTGGACTCGCGTTGTCGGCGGCGCTTCGCGCTACGGCCACTACACCTGGGGCAGGCTCACGCAACATCCGCAGAAGTTTCTGGCGTTTAGTGTCTGCAAAAGAACACGATTTTGCATTTTTGTGTCTTCATGTTGTTGTGACAATCTTGGGGACGATGATGTGTCAAATAGTGCTGGGCTGGTCTACGCCCCGGCGCATATCCCTACATTGCGCCCCGGCGCATATTCCTACACTGCACCACTACGGGTCGGTGCATATTCAAGGGTCCAAGCTATATCAACCAGACCTTATACCCTACACCAACTGCGCTTCCCAACACTCCATTTTGGCCCCCAAGGATGAGCGCCGGCATAGGGGGTTGAAGATAGTTAGGCGAAGTTCCTATACTGATGTTCAAGCGTCAACAGATTTTGACTTGAGAAATTTTGTTGACTGCAAAAACATGTTTGCTCTCAACATCAGTTTCTTGCAAGAAGATTATCTTCCTACGCGTGCCTGCCTACCTGCAGGGTGCCTTCGCGCCTGCCTGCCTGCCTTCCTTTACAGAGGCAGTGGCAGAGGCAAAGGCAGAGGCACACTGCAATGTTTAAGTTACTCCGTAAGACTGCTGCGCGACATTGCCAGTCTCTGCCGAAACCTGCTACAAAACTTCGACCTGCGAAGTCTGCATGTCCTTAGGGTAGATGTTTAGCGCACGAGGTAGCTACCGAGTTTTGCTAAGCCTTAGGAACACCGCTTTTGCAGGCAAGCCCAACACAACATTATATCCTACTTTCAACATTATTTTTAAAGTTAAGATTGTACTTTCCTTACAACTATCTTTTGCTGCAAAATAGATTTTTTTCGAGATATCCCTGTGAGCATGCTAGTTTTGCAGCATGCTTATAGATCTATCTCCTATTGAACACTGTCCCTAGATTATGCCGCTCCCTCCCTCCCCCCCCCTCCCCCTATAGGAGCTCTTACGGGAAGGGTGTGTTGGACTTTGGCGCTGATTCAAGCTTAATCGACCAGAATTCATACCAACCGACTGCGCTTCCCAACACTCCACTTTGAAACAGCGCAGGGTCTCAAGATGAAAGGCGCAAGGTGTGTTGAACTTTGACGCTGGCTCAACCTATATCGACCAGAATTTACAGGGTACCACCGACTGCGCTTTCCAACACTCCATTTTGAAACAACGCACGGTCTCGCGAACAATGCCCCAACGTGTGTTGGTCTTTGGCGCTGGCCTGGTGCAGTCGCGACTGTCCGTGTATAAATTCCAGCTGCCGCTTCAGAGGGCCTCAATTTAATCATCACCAAAGCTACTCCCAGAACGACGCATACGCTGCTGCATACAAACCGCCCTGTCCACCACGTCTATTTTTCTTTCAACTCGAACCAACCACCTCACGCTCACTATGACCACATTTCATTCTGAACCTCATCAAGGTTGCGCAATCATATGCGGAGGAGATAAACAAACTCCCCGGTGGTGGATTGTTAAGGTTGGAAGGAGCGGGGTGTGACCATGATCCAAGAGGCATATGACCGGTACGAATTGACTGTTCTCAAGGACGGCCGCAATTGCCCTCACCGTGACCCAAAGCCCCTTTACTCCAGGACGCTCAACTCTTATGGTCAACCACTTTCCCGTTGGGTGCGCAGATATCGGGACCCTCAAGGAGACGACCGATTTCTGCCTCAAACGCTCGGGCCGGCGACATTCACCCCCTGGGCCAAATTACCCAGTAAAGATTTATGGAATATCGGAGGTCTCACACTATCTAGAATAGTGCCTAAGGCGCAGCATGGTACCCTATCATACCCCATGATGCAGGGTGCGGCTTGAACATGCAGGAAAATCCAGCCTGGAGCAGAGATCTTCTTGTCTCCGTTGTAATTTGGGCCAACTGCTGAGCTTAAAGGATTATGTACGTACGACCATCCACACAGGCGCTTATGGGGGTTTTATATCCCGCTGAAGCTCAGAATACCTTTTGTGGGGAAGAGCTGGGAAGTGCGTTTCGTAGGTTCAAATTTGTGCTTGTATGAATTGGTCGCGTCATTTTCCATTTAGCTAGACCAACGCACGCTAGACAACATATAGATGTTTGCAACATCTCCCTGCGCATCCTCTGTTCCTTTTCCTTTGCAATATTAGCTCATCAAATCATAATAAAGTGCAAATTATACTTCCCATCAAAACAACCAGTGTTGACGAACCAGCCGCACGACGCTGGGACCCATCCTGCATCCTCACCCACGACATATACAATGCCGGTCTCTAAGTTCCTGTCAAAGTACTCATTCGCAGATGCATAATATGCACTTATTCACACCCTAGTGCCCTTTGTCGTCAGCTAGTCTGACTTCTCATCCACGGGTACCTGCTCGTCAGAGGATCTACAACTGCCAACCAAATACCAACACTGCTGCGCCCTATCTATTGCTCTAGGTTGTGCTCTGTGCTCCAAGAATGCAAAGCTCTCTGCCACTTCCTGGCGCTTCTGTTTTGCCACGTAGCGGTTCGCCGAATACACAGTAACACCATTGCAGGATCTCGGCTGCAAACATCTCAGAGCAAATGTACCATCAAGTATAAATACTCTGCAGAAACCCACGTACCTCGCAACTACATTCTCCACCCCTGAACATCGCATATTCTAACGGAAAAAATTCGCACTGTCCGATTCGTTTGTCTCCAGCCAAAATTATCTTCCGCTCCCTTAACCATGTCGAAGACAACACCCGCGGCCAAGCCGTTCAAATTTTGCGCACTCATCCCAGAGAAAAACCCTCAGTGGCTTTTCATCGAGCACACATGTTTCAACAAGTCAACAAATGCAAATGAAACTTGGCAATGGGCATATCATGCGAGCCAAGTAGATGTGAAAGATCGAAAGCACTTTACAGAAGGAATATAGATCACCTTCAGGGGCCATGAATAAAGAACAGGAGGATCGAAACCACCCATGATTCCCCACCTGACGTCCGTCGGTCATTGATGCAATTCACCACCGCGACTCCCGATTGGATCAAGAACGCTGATAGGAGAATTTGATTCCTAGTATAATGGCGAAATACCTTGTGTACAAGTACCTAGTCTCAATACCACGCATCCGACAAGCATAGGCTGCGCATATGATCTTAGAATCGACGGGTATTTGTCTGTACATTTCCAATGGTGCTTTTCCGTCTAGGGAAATGCCCTAGAGGTAGAATCTGTGTACTGTAGAAACTTCAGTGCAAGCTGCACCAAAATGTAGAACTCAGAAGACACTTACCTGGAGCCGCAGCTATAGGGCGCGCCCCAAGAATAATGGAATGAAGCTCGGGGTCCGCCCTAACTTGAGGCGGTCGCCTTCCCATGGCACTGACAACTGGTGATGCCGATATTTCCATTGCATCAGTTTCAAACTTCAGTGTGAATAAGCTTTTTTTGGCTCTCGCTCCGCGTGCAATACTCGAGTGTCATGGATTTCCAAAACATATGGGCTTTACGTGTAAGGTATGTTTGCAGGGGTGAATGGCTCCTCATCTGGCGGGACGGGAGACATACACCATAGCTGCGAAACAGCAAGGAACCTAAGGTCAGCCTTCGGCGCGTCTGTCGAAACCACGTAGCGCGCGCGCGAAGGTGTAGGATCCTTGGTAAACGGCTTTAGACGTCCGGCCGTAAACTTCAGGCGCGCCGTCAAGATACGTTCAAATGACCGTCTGCGGTTAGAGCAACCTTCATTACGGATTGTTGTCGCCAGTGTCTTGGCACAACATACGGAACCAACTTACTTTGTCCTTTTTTCTTCATTTCCAAATCAAATCCACTATCACTCAGAACTTCACCATGAGCGCAACAACACGCACTGACGGACCTCATTAAGGCCATGCGACTATAGACAACCCCGACAATCCCACCTAAATCATTATCGAGATACATGATCGACCCGATGGGCAGTCATCCAATGGGCATATCACCGGAGTCGAATGTGCAAGACCAGCCCATTGTGGGACTACCTAAGAGTCAGGTCTCATCCCCAGAGGTGATGAGTAGCAAACACAATGTGCTCTCTGCTGTACAATGATCTGTGCGAGCTTCGAAGATCATCCAATGTACATTCGTCTAGTCGGGTTCAATGTAGTACTACTGGCTGAGATGTTTGCGTTAAGAAGAGGTCAGAATCACTTCCACCTAGGTGGATCTCAACATCAAATTTTCCAGTCGGCGGCGGCATCATCCTGTCTCACTCAGTAAGTAAATTTCTCGCTGTGAACAGATAGTACTCACTACCACATTAAAGCCTAGTCTTACTGGCTCACCTCCACCTGGGCATCAACACAGCATGCAGTCTCAACACAAACGAGCGATCAGCCCTAACAGCCAACGTGGCTGCTGTTCCGAGCTCCAACGTGCCAGTTTGGGATCTGCGAACTGCCAGCTGTCCCGGATCAGCACTACGCCTTGTTCAGGGTCCTGCGAAGCTGCCATAGCACCCTCATGCGCAATAATTGTCAACCTCGTCATTGGCCGGCCGATCCCCAAATCGCAGCGCCGTCTCCGACTCGTCCTCCACTCAATAATCCGATGGTGATTCACCGGTCGCTTGACCCTGCCCGCATCTGCATAGAGGTGGGGCAGCTGCAGCCGGCCGGTGAAGCACATCGGCTGCATCATCGTCATGCGAGCCGCGCTCCCGCTGCACTACCGCGTCTGCTGTAATGACCTGCTTCAAATCGACTTTGGAAAGGGTTTGTCGACATGGGCTCATGTCTGCATCGCGGTTAACCCATGATCTATGATGCGAGACGACGTGTCTGCCTATCGCTCCCCGTCTCGTCGAACTCCCACGCGACCCCAAACCCCCCCCTTAGAAACCCACCTGCATATTCACCAGTGTTTTGGAAACCGGCAGAAAAATCATCGCGGATTGGTGCGCTACTCGGAACTATCCTGGTGTGATCGTGTCCGAGGAAGTACAAACCGTGGCTGTGAGGCTGATGAGGCAGTGCAGCGTACTAGGGGATAGAAACCTGGTCTACTCTGTTTGATGCGAACGCTTGTGGAGCTTGATTGGTATCGTAGTTCGCATTTTCAGACACTCTCGGCCATTCAGCTGGGTGTTTCGCAGTTCTAGTGCGGAGATGTTCCTGCATGTCGTTTGAGGTTCTAAAATGGTATACTCTTCTTTGGGAGTTGTGTCCGCGCGGGTACGATAATTGTGGTATTTAGGGGAAAAACATGGGATTGGCCTTCGAAGGTATCAAGGTTGATTGAAACAAGCCTTGCTGGGAAGTGCAACGCCAGTCGTATGCAGAGTGATGGAGTCCTGAACGTAGCCCCCACAGTGTTTTGAGGTAGCTGTGCCGCACTCTCACATATGTCGAAACGTGAATGGAAACGCAATGAGACCGATCGACTGGGCATTGAGAATTGACACATGGACACACTAGCTTCGGGAAGCGCGGTACTCGAAGCTCGCGTCCTCCGACCGTCTGCTCTGGTCAGCGCGCTTATGTCGTGCTGTGAAGGGGGTGCACCCTTATAATGCGCGGATTGCGACCGTAAGAAAAGAATCTAGAGCAGCTGATAAGTGCGTTTGTTCTCGCCGATAGGGCCCAAGAACTAAGCCGGCAGTAGAAGGCTCGATCCGTATTCTTGATGCAGAAGTTCACAACAGTGATCTCTTCATATCTTGTCGACCTTGGTACCAGGTAGATACAAACCAGCTGTTGCGTTTCGCACTGCCTAGGAGAACTCCAGAATTGAGCCATCTCGTGTAGGAGCGATCCGCAGCGGCCATAGTGGGCTCGGAATCTGGTGAATGGGAGATAACTTCGTGAGTCGCTAGTTTTGTTGGTGAGACTTGCATTCATATGTCGACAGCATACTGCATGTCCCCACGAAGTGAGATCCTAACCCTCGCCAGCATTGCCGTCAACAAGGGCAACCCTCGAATAGAAGTGCAGCATGTAAGCCGCGATCTGTTTCCGCTTGTCAGCGCACATGGAAGCCTTGCAGACCGAGAGAATCGAATGGTCCAGATCGGAGGGAGTCTGACATGCTGTCACTTCACATCAAAGCCGGAGTAGTGCATCTCGTGGCACAAGGCTGGCTTACACCCCCAGTACAAAGGTAGTCTCATATACTGAGGGGTATCTCAGCCGCGCTCACTGATCCCTACGGCGTTTGGTTGCACGCCATACACAGGGACAGCGGAGGTGTTCCAGGGAGCCATGCTTCCGCTCTCTGAAATGCCATGCGTGTGGAAATCGAGGAAAGTGTCGGGTCAACGCATTCTTCTGGAAGCTGGTACCAATATAACGGTGTCGACCCGCGTGTTGTACGTCGTAAATCGACTTCTGGCTATCCGCAACTCTTTTCCTCTTCCGCCAGGTCCGGCTAGTCAAAGGTAATCTAGGTGCATGGTAAAAGGCCTCGACATTCCCTATTCAGCACCATATAATTATCAGCTGCAAGGTGTCAGCATAGAAGAAAGCTTCATCATCAACCCGTGCTCTCACGCGTTCAGCTTTGCGCTGCCCGTCGGGAAACATCGTGCAATGGGAAGCAGCAGCCTTTCGTTCCGGAATCCCATACATATACCCCGAATCTTGAAAGCTACATACAAATCAATTTCCCCGGATAATCGGACGCACAAGAGAATCGTCGTTGTAACACACGTGGACAAGTGACACAAGCACGGACATCAGGATGCAAGTGATGTTCTACCCAAGCAAAAACAACGCTAAGCAGGGGTCAGCCTTAACCCAAACGCAGCCTAGCGCCTGCTCCGTGCTCCCCCAGCTGTCAAACCTCACACCGCTTTTCAAGAGCGCAGGTGAACGTTTTATAAACCGGGGGTTTTCCGGATTTCATTTCTCTCGTTCTCCTTATCCTGACAATTTGCATGTTGTTGTTCGTTTGCCCTGGTTCAGATTTCAACGCAAAAAAAAGAAGGCGAAACGCAACAACGGCTTCAAATGCCCGCCCGCTCCGTCCTCCTCAACGTCTCCATCACCGCAAAATCCATCAATCAAAAAAATGTAATCTCATCAGTCCGAGAAATCCACCCCTCAGCCGAAAAACACGCAGACATCACAGAAGAAGCAAAACGCGAGCGCGTCGACTCCGCAACCGCCGAAATCATAACCACGCATCTCGCAAACATATCTTACACCAGTAAGCCAGCCCTCCCTTCCCAGTCCAGCATCACGCTTTATAACTAACTCCCCACAGCCAAATCATGCAACACCTGCCATCAATCCAACAAACCAGACGGCTCTGCGTTGGCGTATTGCAAAGCATGCACTTCGGTCTACTACTGCTCGAAAGAATGTCAACGGGTCGACTGGCCGGGGCATAAGCGGCACTGCAGTTATCGACTTGCGTACGGCGATTCCAGTGCGCCGAATTCGGTTCCGGCGAGTCCGACGCATTGAGCGTGTTGAGGTGCTATAGCACTCCATTCTCGCGAATTCTGGAGTTTCGGTGGCCTTTTTTACGAATTCACGCCTCTCTTCTTCTTCTACAACGGGGCCTCAGTACCACGAACCTCGAATTGGCGTTACTGGATCTGCTCGAATCGCAACCTGGATTTCATAGTCAAGACAGAGCTGGTGAGCTGTACACCGCTTCCCGCTTCCTTGTTGTTCGATCACCCACGCCCGTATCTTAGACGGAGGATTCCCACCTGCAGCATCCCACGCATCCATCACACTCGGCTATCAGGCGTACCCGGTTCTCATTCCCATTTCCCACACTGAACCCCTAATCACCCCTTCCCATTCAAATGTTCTCAACGTCGGAGGTCGTCATTCATACACCACTTTACAACCAACCACCATAGAAAAAGACACCGGCATTCACTTGCCCACAACCCTACTACCTATAGAAATCTTAGACAAAATGAACAATATCATATGTTTCCTCTCAACGGTTTTCCTCAGCAGTAGTGATGTGAAAGGCTGGCTCCCGCAGTGCACATGCACACGACAACAGTCGTATTGGCAGCAAAGTCAAGCTTTAGCCGTTATCGGAAGAATGCAAGGGCGGTGTGATGGGATCGCGCGGGCGGCATGGATGGAAGCTTGGGGGGCGTCTTGGACATGCATCGAGATCATGGTGGCGAGGGAGACTGCTGCGGGATGTGATAAATGCGGTGAAGAGGGGGGTTCCTTTGAAATCGGCACGGCTTCTCGTTGGTTGAGGTCATTGAGGATATGTCTTGGGTATCAAGGCATATAGTAGTACAGGTACAGAGGAAAGAGACTACAAAGTGAAAATTGCCTCCAAAATGCCGGTGTTTAGATCGCCCACCAACCTGAAACCGCCATCTCTCACAGATTTCGAGAGGGGATACAAGGATCGAGCGTGTAATGGTGAGGCACTGACACACCCCAAAGACCCCCCATCTGGGACGAGACCTAGCAAAAGAGCAAATTTGGAGCAACAGGAGTGCCCCAGGAAAGATACACCATTGATCCGGCTCACAACTTGACTGTTTCCATCACCCAAGAATACAGAGCGTGGCTTCAAGTATCATTTCCGAGGTGCTTTGACGTACTTGAACTGATGTTATGGGTGCTGGTAGCTGTGGATGAGTGGGCACTATGTGAATGTATGGAAGTGGCAAGATAGTCAGCCATAAAAAGGTCGCCTTGACCGTTTGAATATCTGGTGATGCGGCCGCGCTTTAATGGCAACTCAGCGATGGAATGACTGCTTTCTTGTTCCGTTTGATATCCTGCATACGCGAGTCAACCCGTGGACTTCTCAAGTACAGGGCCCGGCTCCTGACATTTCGAGTCAGCCCGTTCCACAGTCTACAACAGCGAGTAAAGAGCCACCGAACCACAAACCATGACCGGCGCGTATTGGAATTTTGGACGTTTTGAAATTCAGAGTACATAGCACTTAGACTCCGTTTAACATCCGTGATCAAAGTTGCCCATCCGAAATCCGAATGCAAAGGAAGATGTATTCTTCATGATGCCGTGACATCATTACTTCTTATCCACCCTAATCGTGACCCACAGCGCCCTGCCATCCGATGCTCTACTGCTGCTCCTCGGAGAAGCTCTCAGCGGGAGCCTCACCACCCTCCTGCTGTTCCGACTGCCTCTGCTGCTCAGCGGCCTGTTGGGCAGCGATCGCCTTCGCGCCGTAGTCCTGGGACATGGGCTGGACAACGGGCTGCTCCTCCTTGGGCTCGATGATGCTGACGGCATCAGGGAGGGTCTTGGAGGGGCCGGCCTTGCCCTCGGGGTCGGAGCCGCGCATGATCTTGACCTTGATACCCAGGACACCCTGGCGGAGGAGGACGTGGCGGGTAGCCTCGTCGATGAAGTCCTTGGCCGGCTGGCCGGAGTGGATCATGAAGCCGTCCTGCATTCACTGTCAGCATCCAGCCCAATGCAAGCCAACTGCGGAACGTACAGTGAACTTCATGCTCTTGGCACGGGCGGCCCTGAGCTTTCCGGAAACAACGACCTCGCAGCCCTTGGCGCCGCTCTCCATGATGAACCTCAGGACACCATAGCACGCCCTGCGGACGGCCAGACCGTTGAGAAGCTTGTAGCGGAGGGACTCGCACTGAGCGACGGCGGAGAGACCGCGGTTCTGGACCTTGGCGGCGTAGAGGGAGACGGAGTTCTCGGGGAACTTGAAGCGCTTCTGGATGAGCGAGGTGAGCTCGCGGATGCGGCGGCCCTGCTCGCCGAGGACCTCCTGGGTGTGGGTGGCGCGGATGATGATGTCGGTGACGGTGGGCGTAACGCGGACCTCGACACCGGAGTAGCCCTCCTCAGCAAGCTCGCGCTGGAAGAACTCGTTCAACTCGGCGTAGAAGACACCGTCTGTGAGGGTCGCGTTAGCCAATTCGCCCGTGTGCGTGTCCCAGCTCGACCCGGCGCGTGCAATCTTCGGAGCCTCCAGAGAGAGTGTGTATTTTGGCGGTCCAGCTGCTCAATTCGCTTCCTCCAAACAGATCGAAAAAGGGCATATCGTACCAGCGACGAACTTTCTCCTCTTGGAGCTGCAGTTGCTGTTAGTCGCCGGAAACTGCTCGCTTGACGGGCTCACTCACATAGCACCCTGAGTAGCGGCCATGTTGTCCGGAATGTGATTGAACAGGTAAAACTCCCGGGGGTGAAAGGGTCCGAGGGTCTGTCGTCGTTGTCGTGCTTGAAGTTCGCGGTGTTGGTGGAGCGGATCTGAATTTCGACTGTGCTAAGCGAGTGAAGGCGCTAAACCAGATCCGTATTAGCTCAGCTACCTTGAGCACCACCACATGCGTTGGAACAACAACCGCCTCCGAGCTCCGACAGCTATTGATGTTATGCGAGTGATACAGCGGGGAGTCTTCAATATGATTCACTAAATTCAAAAAGATACGATTACTCCGTGCGCGAATGAAGAACTCCTCTTGCGCACCCAAGCTACCTTCTCCAACTCCATAAATGCCCTAACCGTCCCAACGCATGCAGAAAACCATAAAGATACTATACAAAACTAAAAATGCTCAATAGGCTCCTCGGGCAGCAGCGGCTCAGGTCTGCGCTCGACACATGACTTGAGAGGCGGGCGAACGAGATCGTTGAACAAAAACGTGCCATACACCAGAAACGCGAAGCCCACGACCTGCAGCCACTTGAACGTCTCCCATCCGAGCCCGAGCGAGACCATCCAGATGAACAGCGTGCGGCACGTGTCGATGGTCGAGCGGGACGTTGCGCTGACAGTTCTGGTGACCGACAGCCCAAAGAAGTTGAAGCAACTGTGAGGATTAGCTTGAATCATATGTAACGCCAAAGAGGTCCATACCCAATACTGATCATGATGAAGATGCTGCTCACAGCGATGGCGCGGTTATGCGTCATTTGATAGAAGCCTTCCTTGGCGTTGAAGTACCCCGTGCCAATAGCAAGATGCAAAATGATCATTCCAAGCAGGGTGAAAAGGAAGCCGAAGATGCCCTCCCAGCCGACGACTTTGATGGGTTCCATTGAGTACTTCTCCATGATCCTCTCTTCCAAGACAAACTGGGTAGCAGTCCCGATCTGGGCACCGGCGATCATAAGGACACCGATGATGGTCCATACTGCCTGTGAACGAGCTGCGGTGCTGTACTCATCTCCGGAGTGTGCGGCCGCGCCAGGTCTTGCTTTATCGTCCTTCGTGATGTACCCGGCCAAGCCGACAATAGCCACGCCAACGACCACAACGACCAACGAGAACCATTTGTAGAGGCCGAGATGCCTCTTGAGAAACCAGACACTAAACAACCCGACGAACAGAACGAGTGCTCCTCTTGTCATCTGGTATATACTGGCCGCGACGAACAACAGCCCAACGTTCATGAGGGTAGTCGCAACGATGTCGCAAATAGCCGGCAACGCGAGCAACAGAACACTCGCGCCGTGCATCGGAATCCTGCCTTCTGCATCCGGATGCGCCGGTTTCAACGGATTAGCCACAGGCCTCGTTTCGCTGTCCTCGGATCCGTCTTCCGTGCCCTCGTTCGTCTCGGAGATAGCCTCGTAGCCGGCACGACGGGAGATGAAGCGCTCGTACAGCGTAAAGGCGCCAACGACCAGCCAACAGCCCATCTCTCCTATGAACATCTGGAGAGTCTGTAGCACTGGCTGCTCGAAGTGCTCGCGCTTCCTAGGGTTCGCGGGTTCGCAGTTCTTGACGCATTGCATGTCCTGTGTCATTGTTAGACTCGGAAACTCTTGGAGTCAGGGACCATACCTGATACTTGGTGAGAAGTGTATTGCAGACGCCAGTCACCAGCATCATGGCCACTAGAAATGGCACAACGGCTTTGACCACCATGCTGGCGGTGTTGTTGCCGATCTGGCAAGCGTAGGGTATGGGTTTGGCGGAAAAGAACTTCAGGCGGCGCTCAAAGGAAGTGATACTGATATTACGGGGACTGTATCGTTAGAGAGGGAGGTTAAGGGTCTTGATTCGGACCTGAAGCAGCGCGAGCCTGCTACTGATGACTGCGGCTCGGACTGCGGCGGGCGCCTGCTCAAAGTGGCTGGTTGCAAGGTTTCCGTCACGTGGAGATAGGCGATCTGGGGTAAAGTGGGTCCGCGCATCACGCTGCCGGGTCATTCTTTCACTTGCACATGTGCATCCCATCCTCAGTGTGACCAGATACTAGCCGCTCACGCATCCAGAGCCTTTCATAGGCGACAGGAAGACCGAGAAGAAAAGATCTGTGGAAAAGTAGAGCTTGAGCTGTGAATTTCCCCGAATCATCCAGTGACACCCATTTCTTCGTCTACTGGTGTAACCCTCCATGTCTTGTTATATCTTAATCTCAAGACAGACCCAAGTGGAATATTCCCTCTTTCCGCTTCCGCACAATCATCATATCATTACACGCAAGGGTTGGAACATACCGATCAACATTATGTCGTATTTAAATAAAGCCCTGATTACGGACTCAACCCACTATCCGTCCTTCCTCTCCTCAACGGCACAGTCTCATCCACCGTCCCAAACGTCACCGTCCTAGTCGGTCTCAACCTTCTCGGACTCAGCCCGTCCCCAGCACTCCCCGCTCCCATCGGAATTTCCTCCACCGCCTCCATCAACTCTCCAAACCTCACCTTCATCTCCAACAACTCCTTCGGCAGGTTCCTCGTGCCCACGACCCCGTGTTTCAACACCAAATCCTCCATCACCGTGCGTCCACGCGTTGACACCATGATTTGTAGAAAGCCGCCATCGGTGCTGGGCACGCCGTTCAACAACAACGCACGGATTCCGATGACAACGTAAATGACGGCGAAACCGAGACAGAGGCCGTAGGGGAGGAAGAAGGTGATGCGGTCCGAGAAGCTGTAGATGTTGCGGAGTGTAGAGATGGTTACTGGGATGGGCGCTGTCTGGACGCCGAGGCGGAGGGAAGAGATGGTGATGTTTGTTAGCAGCGCGTTAATCGAAGTGGTGTTGATAGCGAGATTGCGAGGGTCGAAGATGGGCATTTTCTCGTCGCCGAGGATTTGTAAGAGGCCCTCGCTTCGTTCGTTCTGGAAACGCGTGCTATCGAAGATGGAGCCATCCAGAGGAGATGGGACTGTGTTTCCGAACTCCGTTAACGTTGCAATGTCGGTCACAGAGCCGTTCTCGCGTCGCCATTGCCCGGCAATACCGTCACGCGCCTCGTATTCCAACGCCAGTGAGTAGTTCAACAACCTAAGAGGAGCATCGGCCAAGGAGAAGACGCTCCAGTTTTCCAGTCCTGATTTCAGTTTCTCTCGCCAGGCGGCGGATCCAGACTCTGTAGGGCCGCTGTTACTGACGTCGAATTGGTTAGAGCCTAAGCTAAGGGGCTGAGCATCGCTCATCGAGTATCCGAGTTGCTGTCGGCCATTGACGTACGTGACATCGACATCGTACAATACGGACAGCGTCTCGCAAGTGAGGTTTGTTTCCTCGGTCGCAAAAAAGAAGCGTCGATCCTTGAGACGTACCAACTCGTAGTAGTTGGTGTCGGAGTAGTCGAGCGGGGCATCGACATAGTATCCAAAGAAGCGGCGCGTAGTCAAAGTGTACGTGTGGTCGTTATCCCACAGACTTTCGAAGACATTTGGCTGGAATCTGATATCGTCAATGTGAATTCCAATCGACACCTCGCCTCTGGGGGCTGGCTCTGGCCTGGTCATGACAATGGTGGTGTTGGCGATCTTTTGCACACAGGAAACCTGCGGTGCGCGGAACTGCAGGCTGTATGAGAGGTTCTGAGCTACTGGAGGTGGCAAGTCGACAATGTCGCCAGCGGCAAGTACATATTTCGACAGAGAAGTGAGCGATTTGAGTGGGCCCCTAGATCAAGTCAGAATGATCCGGCGTACATAGGTATAGACATACGTGTACATGAATGTCACTCCGGATTCACCTGCATTCAAGCTGCCGTTCACTACGTCACTGAAGATCGGATAGGTGCCAGACTCCGTCCACGGGTCATATATCTTGGATATAGGGGCGTTGACAACAGGGATGTTGGTCTCCTGGACCGACAGAAACGGCTTCGATTCGACCACCAAGGCCCCTGGAGGGTACACAGCGGCGAGCTCGATGAACCAGATATAGACCGCCATGGAGAACAGCATTGGTGCAGTCCACAATAACCTCGGATTTCCTAGGATGAGCGGATTCGACCGCACGCTGAATAGCTGCTCGACACGGAAGATGGGGAGTGCGGTCCGTCGCAGGACGTACCACAGGTGCTGGGCGAAGCATAATCCCACGCAACCGACCATGCAAAGCCGGAAAGCGGTGATGAGCAGGAGCGAGATGGTGCTAACGAAGGACTGGCCAATGGCGAAATCGTCAACCGGTCTACCATTCAGGAACTGAAAGAAACAGAAATGACCAACTGCAAAGGCCAAACCTGCTCGAGTCAGAGGAAGATACTGGGGCAATGCCGGTATACTGACCAACGAGAAAAGGGCCGATGATGAAGACAACGGTATACCAGTGGGTCCTTCCTGCGGACTCCTGAGCCGTCGAAGCATCATCGCCCAGCTTTTGCGCCTGGGGCAAGGATCTCTTCTTTCCCCACAGATTCATGGTGGAGATCAGTCGCCCGCTGCACACCTCCAGCAGGCGGAGGGTATAAAGACAGTCTCAGGCTCAGCCTCATTATGCGGCGTGGTCGCAAGACCGTCGCATAAGCACACTATAAGTGATTGCAGTACGGCCCCCAGTTGTCCTACAATAGTCGTACCTAGGTAGGCGCGGACCAGAGTTACATGTTGTCGGCGGCGTATCAGCAACGAATGGGATGACCGTGTTTGACGCCCGGGTCAGCGTGCAGAGTTCGCCCCGGCGGGTGCATGGCGCTCTTTGAGAGACTTCGGGGTAAAACTGGCCGAATTCAACATGTAGGTTTTCGGCAGGGGAGGTCCCAGGAAGAAAGGGGTTGAGCGATGGAGGAGTTAAGCGGAGAAGCTGGTATAAATAGTGGGGCTTGGCATACCTAGGTAGTCGCTCCTTCATCGCAACTTTATCACCACCTGGACAGCCAACATTGAATAAGGCAAGGGACCTACATGGGTATAGCTTATAAACGTCTCGCTAGAAGACCTTATCACGGACTTCATCGATCTGACTTCTCGGTTTTTGAATAATAAGCAGTTGCACCACTTTCCAATTCGCTTAGAAATAATTCGCACCGCTATCAAAAACAGGACCCCAGCAACAACTATACGCTCCATAGTAACATCAAACCCTACTCATGCCGCCGTAGCTTTGCGATAAAAGAACTGCGCAAGCAAGGGCGGTTCCCGGACCCTTCCACTATACAGCAAAATCAGCCAGACATCAATAATCAAAACGCTCAATATGAGGGCAAGGGCAGCGGTATCATCTACGCTGTTCCCTGTGAAACGCCCGCCATCCACTGCGCAAACGCCTGCGGATTCCTCGTCTGCATGAAGACCGTTCCGGGACCTGTTGTATCTTAGCACTCGTATTGCGAAAGTAGTCCGCGCAGCTTACCTGTGAATTTACACACCAATCCCTCGCCTGCCGCCGAATTCGAAATGATGCCTCCGCTCGATGCGCGCTCCATGACGTATTTGCAGTTCCACGCGACCAAGTGTCCGTTATCGATTATGTACTTCTCATTCGCTTGCAACTGTGATTCGTGAGCCTCGATTTCTTTCTCGCCTCCGCAACACAGACTTACATCCTTCCTGATGATCGCTCCGAAACTCGTCACCCACAGAATCCCCTGGCCGGAAATCTTGTACACAAACAGACCCTCCCCGGAGAACAGCGCCTTGCTCAATCCCTGACTCTTGTACTCGGTGACAATGCCCTGCGTGCAGGCGAGAAACGCGTCTTTGCCTACAGACCATTGTTCCGAGCCGCCGAGCTTGATGATGGTGATGTCGCCGAGCATAGGGGGTGCGAGAAGGAGCTCTCCGGGGCCAGTATAGGAAGATTTGGTCATGTCGCCGCCGACGAGAGCGCGTTTGAGGGAGAATTTCACGTTGCCTTTGAGGGTTACTGTGGGGGACATGGCAATCATTGCGCCTGGAGAAAAGTCAATGTGGTGGAAACAAGGAGGTGGGGCTAATCGGACCTGGCTTTGCGGTCAATGGACAGCCCATGGCGAGTTGAATGGTGAGGATGCTATTGGTATCACGGTGGCTGACACGGTAGCTACCGCCATTAAAGGTGCCTACGTCGTCCGGTTGGTGTGGAGCGGGGGCAGCGACTGCTTGGTCATGGGGAGCCATCTGTTGTTGGGGCTGGATCTGCGAGACTGGGCGAGGAGAGGGAGAGGGTGCGCCATACGGACTGCCAATGGAACCGTGGTGCTGGTGTTGGGGGGGTTGGGGGTGCTGGGGCGCGGAGGGTGATGTTGCGCCTGGGGACGGATAGTGTTGTTGCTGAGGAGGATGTTGCTGTTGATGTTGCTGGTCTGGAGGAGGAGGATATTGCTGCTGCTGCTGCTGGGGAGGAGGAGGATAGTTTTGCGCAGGCGGACTGGCGGCAGGCGGAGGGGGATAGTTTTGTCCCTTAGGAGGAGGGAAGTATTGCTGTTGGCCTGCGACACCTGGTAAGCATGAGACCGTGAATGGGGGACCCGCTCAGAGGAGATCAATGCAATTATGTACCTTGTGGCGCACCATAGGCTGAGTTATCCGGAGGAGCTACTGCCTTTAGCTTCAGCACGTCTAGCGACGCCTTCTGTGAGCTCACGAGGGTAGTAGTTCCCTCCCGGAGGAGGGCTGCTTTGGTAGCCGGACATGTGTGAGGAGTGTTGAAGCTCGAGGTGAGTTACTGATCAAGCCAAAGCTGGTGCAGTAGGAATTTCGCGAGAGAAAAGAAGAGAAGCTACACAAAGAGGGGAAGCCAGCGGCTATGTATTCGCCATGCGCGTTGCGTGAGAGCTGCTCAGCCTCACTCGTCGAGGGCTGGGCTAGCGGGGTACTGTAAGCGCCAGACCTCGACGAACCCCACGGCAAATGCCAAGCCGCACATACCAGAGGAGCCTGCATGTCAGCGTATTTCGAAGTCTTGGAGCACTTCTTCATGGGGTTTGGGGGCCAAAAGCCGTCTTCGTGAGCTTGTTCTGGATGGCGTGAGGCGTACTCGGGAATGGTGGTAAGAGGTCGTGTCGTTAAGGTGGAGCAACAGCGACGGCGGCAACCCTAGTGGGCTGGTCTCGACGCCGGCCTTTTCTGGTACCGCGTACTTCAAACATATCTCACACACATGTACGCCTTTGACCATTTGACCATTTTCCGAATGTCATTCCAGATCTATGTAGCTGCTGCAAGCATGCACACATCATGAACCCAGTCCTGTACCTCATGTACTGACGTCCTTTTCATGCACTTCCACACGCTATGAACGTCCTCGAAGAGACGCTTGGGCCTTTAAAGACAACTCCCAAACCCAAACACATGCTGAATGAGAGGGTACAGCACCAGCTGTTCCATAGCAATCCCTGGAAACCCACGCAAAAAGAATTGATAGCCCCTTAACCTTGCTGCCTCCTTCTCTTGCCGACTTGTGCAGAGAAACCGGTCTTGATAGCCGTGACCGAACGCCTCGATCCGCAGGAGTTGCATGTCACGAAGTACAGACGATTCTCGCCCTTGTTGAGATCCGTGTCGGGCGAACGGCATGTCTTGCACGTGACGTATTCGACGATGTACCGGCGAAGGACGTTCTCAATCTGTTTCTGTTGGAAGCGACCCTTGATGACCAAGCGGCGCGATCCGTCCACGGAACCGGAGGTACCCAATTCGGCAAACAAGAACTGCGTGACGTGCTCGTCTGATCTCTTCATCCGCTTGGCGATTTCGGCGATGTTGGCGAAGATGGTCTGGCAAAATCAGTAACAGAAAGGACAACAGAACGAAGGAATACTGACCTTCTTGTTGCCTTCACGAAGACACTGGGGAGGCGGGATCTTGTAGGATTTCGTTCCAGCAGAGGCCAAGTCGGGATGCGTCGAGTGGAGCAGGGTGAAGAAGCGGTTGAGGAGCAGGTCGTACTTGATAGGCTTGGTGTCGTCGTGCTGCCAGATGCCAGTGCCCTTGATCGGGTCACCCTGTTCCACCTCCTCTTCCGCCTCGTCCTTCTTCTCCTCGTCAGCTTTGTCGCCTGCGGCTTCCGCAAGTTTTGCTTCGAAGTCGTCCGTGTCAACCTGTACGTGTCAGCATCCAGCACAGCGCGGCGTAGGATGCCACAAGCTACCTTCTTGGCCTTCTTCTTCTTCTTTTTCAACGCCGAGGGGTCGAACTCGCCATCGGCCACAGCGGCCTCCTCGTCTCCCTCCTTGGGCTTGCTGCTCTTCTTCTTCTTTTTCTTGGCAAGGTCCTTGAACATATCATTCAGCTCGTCGACCTCCTTGTCGCCGGCGGAGTGCGACTCGGCACTGGACTTGGTTCCGTTCATCTCTGTGGCCTCGGTCGTGACGTTGCCGTTGGGGTCGACAATGGTGGTGCCTTCGCTGAAGGCAACGGATTTGCGGGGTTTCCGCTCGTTAGAGGACTCGCCCTGGATAAAAGGAAAATGTTAGCACAGATGCACAAGAGCCCCACAAAGCACCAGCGGTCAGCCAGACGAAGCTCGGGCAAGCTTCCCGACCGCGCGCATGCGGTACGCTTTATGTAACGGCGGGGAAGCCGGTGCAGGTGACGTACGTCCGTCATTTTTGCGTTTCGCGGGGTTGCACTCGGAGCTGAAAAGTGCCGGAAGCTCTCAGAGGGCACAGACAAAAGCGTGGTCGTTTATGCACGAATGCTCGGAGCTCGGCGGAGAGTGTTATGAGAGTCGTAAAGGTGTGTACTCGAAGTGCTGTGGAGGGGACGGCGATGAGTCGAAGCTGTGCCCGCCACTTCCAGAAGAGCGCCAAGATTTCGGAGTGCGTCACGTGCGTTGGCGCTTGGACCCTGTGGCCCGCTGTAGCATGGACAGCAACCTGTAGACACCCACCACCACCACTGAACAGCCTCCACCCGCGCCTATGCTCACACGGTAGCCGTATCCTCTTCCCCCGAGCCACAGCGGCACCGTCACTATGTCGCTCTCATACAGCGCCGAATTCATCGAGCCGGAGAGCTCGTCCAGCTCCGAGATCGATTCGCTGCCTTCGTCATCGACCAACTCTTCTGCCGACGATGAGGAGTTCATCTCAGATGCCGAAAGAGAGTGGAGGGAGTCGTTACAGCAGCTCGAGCTGATGTTGACAATGATACTTGTGCCCGTCATTGGAAAGTACTTTGGCAGGAAGTGTGCATATTGGGGTGAGTGTTTTCTTGCCTTGGTCAGGAGTCGAACGCTGATCTTGGGTAGCCTGGGGCCGCTTCATGGAGTGGAAGTACCCTGTCGAAGTCGTCGTGACGAGCCCTAAGTTGTTCAAGGCCACAGGCGTCGTCGAAGCCGCCGCATCACTCTAGTGGGGCATCGAAACCCTTCATACATCGCATGCATCATGGGCGTTAACCGGACCCCTTATGTTTCTTACTGAGATTACTGCATCACGGCGAGCGACTTACTCCATCTCACTCGAGCCTACTGGCTATTGTACAGCGGGGTTGATTACGGCCACCGAGAACCCACCCGCCCGCGAGCGTATCGTTCCGGTATTGCACCAGAAGCAACAGCACGACTGCCTATTTCTGTCAGGATTCTAGGTCTTCGAGGTCCAGCTATGCTCCGGGAACCCTTGGGAAGACACTCGGCCAGCTGGCGGTCGGACGACGAGATAGCGAAGGAAAGAATGGAAAGAAGGAGCTCGTTGGAAAGCTTATGTCAAGCGGCATCTGCTCAGAATACGGCAGCTCCGTCCTCTGTTTTGCCTCACGGATCTGCAATACCTTGGTTCGGATACTTGTACATATCCTGGATCGCTCTTCCTCTGTTTACAGCGCTCTATGGGCACTTATCTGGACACTTTACCAGGTGGGTATATCATCTCTTCACATCGGAAGCTTGCGGTACTGTCAATATCGAACTTCAACTATGCTCAAATCAAATATACCAAGGACTTCCGCGTCCAAGTTCTACATTACGACACATTTACTCTCTTTCTGCTTCTTTTCCTTGCGGCTTATTGCCTTCTTCTGTTTCATACCATGGTAACTCTGCGTAACCTTGTTTCCCGGAACGCTCGGCAACGGCTCCATCAGTCTCGAGGGAGGGACTGCATTCGCTTGGTTCCCATGCCACCCACCTTCTTACGCTGTGGGCTTTGGTTTGCATTCCACCCAGGAGGCAAGGGTTTATATGGCTCGATCCGAGGAGGGTCGTCATAGGGCTTGATAGTTGGGAAAAGGCTGTACATTGGCCTCTGCGAGGCATTAGGACTGTTGTTTCTATGGGCTGGGTTGTTCTCCATACTGGTGAATCTATGGTCAGAGTGCAGGGCGGACGAGAAACAAAAGTAGGGGAGAAAGTGGGAACAAAGAATGGCAGTCCTCGTTTGAGACAAGCGGGTTGATGGCAATAGCATTGTGTGTGGTGGCCATGCTTAGTCTGGTGAGTTATTTTCTGTCTTGCACTTTGCCCGTGTCTAGTATCTTTGGCTTTGACGATGGCTCACCACATGGAGCGCCTGCTTCGTAGCTGGCTCTGGGTCGACTCGCCACACCCCGAAAGCGCATGTCTTGTTTTCGCGTCGAATGGTTTGTTTCTGAACGATCCATACCAAGGAATTCCTATTACCACTTAGACTCGTGTGTTTAACCAAGGTATATCGGAACCCTGCCCCTCCGAGGAGAATTCCAGGCAACCATGCCCAATTGCATATCTACCTAGGTATAAATCCACATGTACCCAGGTACATGTCTTGGCCCAACGTAAGCATAAGCAGTCAGTGATTATACCTTTCCCACCCCCCGTGCTCCCAAACACAACCTACCAACAAGGTCAAAGAGCGCTCCACCTCCATGCCACCTCCTCCACTCAACCCCTCACCCACATCGCGGCAATCAAATCTTCAACAATGTCGCCCACCCAACTCGAGGTAACCAAAAACCACATCCTCCACTCCAGGCCCTACTCCCTCGCCGGCGACATCAGCGCCCTAGCTCTCCAATTCGCCATAGCGGGCTACATTGACGTTTCCTCTCGTCTCATCTCAAAACTCAATTCCCACGCTCTATACCAACGTAAACACAACTTCCCTGCCAGTAAACATCTCGATCGCTTATGGATTCTCTGGTCGCAAATCGATTCTTGGCCGGAAGGGGAGCGGGAGCTCGTTATTGAGAAGATGAAGGCGGACGCGAGCGAAGCAGACGTCGACGCCAGTGCCGCAAATATCAAAGCGTTCGTGTCGCAATTACAGCAGAAGTGGAAGAACGAATGGAATTCACGTGAGCGTGTGAATGAGAAAGATCGGCTTGCAAAAGGACCGTATAGGAGTGGTGTAGCGATGCCCCCGAGTTATCCGGGATTGGCGGATGATGCCACGGTGGCCGAGAAGATGGAGGCGGTGGAATGTATTGTGGAAGCTGTGAAGGGGAGTTATTTCGAGCATGATCGGTCGTTTACGTATAAGATCGGTGCGGTTGTTGCGGCGTTGGATCTACGGCTTGAGTTGGGATCGGAGCGGGATGGCGTGGGTGAGCCGACTCCTGAAACAATACTGAGAGTCAGTATGGAGATGCTGGAACGCACGAAGAAGGATGGATGGTATATGATGGATTTTCTGCAGCGATTGGCGGAGTCGGAAAGAGCGTGGGACATCTTCCGCGCTGGGGCACTGCGCGAAGTCGTTGGTGTGGATACTGCGAAAGCGGATGTGTACATCCAGACGATCGAAGCCGCAATCGACCAACGAATCGCGAAAGGACCAGCTCGTCTCCCTGATCTCTCGATGCGTGAGATCCTAGAGACAATCGACAAGAACAACCGCGAGAACCCGGCTGCACGTGAATACTGGATGGACATGAACGACGACGAGTACGAGGTTCCCAGCCTGTTCCGAGACGCCGCCACAACGGAACAAATCCATCAGCTAGAGGAAAGACTGGGAATAAAGCTTCCGGACGATTACAAAGAGTTTCTGGGCCTGAGTAACGGGTTCGGTCAGGCGTTTAGTGGGATTATCTCAGAAGCGCCGTTGCATTCGAGCAAAGACGTGCGGAAGATTGGAGAAGACGAGCATTATTTTGTGGATCTATTTCTCAAGACGCCACCCGAAGAGATATTCAACGATACACTATACAAAGATAACGGAACGGGGAAATCAGATATGCAGAAGTGGACAAAAGTCCGCAGTGCGATTGAAATCGGGCAATGGGATATCGACAACACATGGCTTCTGCCACCGTCGCGGATCACGGAGACGCGGGCGAAAGTAGCAGAGGTCCTGGCGTCCTCGGACTTCAGCGATGAGGTCAAGCTTGCGATCACGCAGGATATTGAGCACTTTGCGGGAAGTATGGAGGCGTTTGAGAAGGTGAGTTGGTTGTGTGTAACTTGGGCGAGTGGCGGGGCGGTGCAGATGGCAGTCTATCCTAGCTTTACGACGTATTTGCGGAAGGTTGCCGAGGAGGGGGGAAAGAACAGTCGGTTGTGGTTGGAGAAGGAGTATTTTGGGTTTGCGTGTCGGAAGGACGGCGAGGACAGGTGTGTGGATGAAAGACAGAGTGGTGACTGACGAAAGAGGACGGCACAACCCATTTCTGCCTCAGCGGTCATCCACGGCGCAAGAATAACCTCAGAATGATTAAGATGGTTGATGCTGAAGCTTTCCAAGGCTATTTTTGGTTATCACGTGTGCTTCATGCACTTGGAAGGCACAGGCGCGCTTCCGTAGTGGCGTATATCTATCTCACACAACCACTCTGTCCTCTTTTGCCATTTCCTGTCCAGAATGGACGGCACACCACTCAATAGCATCTTGCGAAAGGCCTTTGTTACCTTGTCAGTGTATGGATTGTTCTCGTTTTGCGCTGCGCTTCTCGATGCGACGACGCCCGGGGTGTTGGGATCGGCGGTGTGTACACGATTCCTGGCAGTTGATTTAAAGGGCCAATTTCTGGAAGATTGCAAGAACGAGCATTTGGAACGTCCGGTAGAAATTATGGTTTGGGCTATTCTAAAGGTGATGAAAAGTCCAGAGCCGCGTAAGTATTGTTTCCGAGCGTCTTAGACAGGTCCTCTGCCTAGTTGGCTACCTTGACATCCTTTACAAACCTGTTTCTCTTCCTCTGGAAAGGAAAGCTGTCCTCTATCGCTGTGTAAACCCGATTCTCATGCTGACTGGTGGGCTTCCATAGGCCTGTCATTGATGTTGTTCTATGGCTTCGCTGCTGTACGATGGGGTACAAAGAAATTCATTCTACTAAGCAAGTCGGGCTATTTGATAGCGCAGGTCATTCAATTGGTTATATGTATGTTTTCCTTGCTCCCCTCCCTTTTGAAAATTCCATCGCGCAGCTTCAACTCTACTAACATGTCTAAGCTTCCTACCCGATGCACTTCGATAATACTAGGTACACCAACAGGACCAACCGCGACTACTTCTCTGACGCATACGCTCAATCCAACCGGTATACTAATGTAATCGATGGAAAGCGAATATTCAACGCGATGATACTCTCGCGTATCGCGGACTCCTCTAAGCCGAACCAACGCCGAGTACTGTTTTACTGCATTGCGGCTATCCACCATTGTACCCATATCATTGCTCCTCGCGTAGCAGCTACCGCTGGAAAAGCAGGAGTCTTTCTTCCAACATATCTAGGGTTATGTGGTCTGCTCATTGTACTCATCTTAGCTCTTGCCGGTTTGCGCAACGCAAGTCAGAATAGCGAAGAAGAAAAAAAATTTACCAAAGACAAAAAACAGAATGAGACCGAGCGACCAAACCAACGATTATGGAACATCATCCCCGGCGTTTTCAAATCCCAAAGTACAGTTTTCACTCTCATTCTCCTATTCCGCAAAAGTATCGTAGAGTGGAGTATTCGACTTCTCTCTTTGTCTCACAATCCTCTGAAAGACCTTGATAATCCGTTCAACCCGACTACAATAGCAGATGGGATATCCCTTCTAATGATCGTGGTCACGATATACACAACCACGCAACCTGCTAAACCCACAGCAACATCAACATCTACTGCAGCCCTCGATCTCCGCGTTATCCGCCTCACTCTCGGCCTAATCGCATCTGTATCCATAACCACCGCGCTCCTCCTTACAGACTTCTCTCTCACCCTCCGCCTTCGATCTCTGCTCCTCGGACTCCTCAAGTCTCTCGATCCGGCTGTGAACTCCTTTTTCGCCCTTTCTGCAGCAACGGCTTTCGACTACGGTTTCCCACCAGCGTTACTCATTTGATGTACATGGAGGCTTGGGGAGAAGACATAGTGCGCAGTGATTGGAGAAACGGGAAGAGGAGAGATCCGGCGATGGGAGGCGGAGGAGATTCTTGGGTGGCTGCGGTACGTATTACCTCTTTTTTCGTGCGGAAACCGCCTGGGAGACTAGTATATAGGATGGGCGTGGCGCGCATGTGCTAATAATGCGACGGACAGATGTATTTCTGGCGTTATTTAGATAGGCGGTAGGGTTGAAGGTGAGGTGAGAGCTTTGATGGTCTTGTGGAAACACTACGAATGGGAAATGATCTGTTCAAGTCGAATTCGGGTACAACCGCTGTTGTTCCGCAACCACGTCCTTGAACAAGTTTTGACCTCGAACAGGTCAACATACACATCAGGCTGTTTGTTACTCTCCTGTTTAGATAGCAGGTATTGAGGTTTCTTGTACCTGGAGCATTCAGGGGTTATCCTTGGCAACCCCTGTCCGCTGTGCCCCTGGACCGCACAGGCACAAGCACTCAACTTCAATCTTAACCATGGCGCCGTGTCTGCTATTATCACCACGACTAACGAACTTACATTCTCAAGATGGATGACGCACCACTTGGGCGCGTCATTCGAAAGGCTTTTGTCCCCTTTCTGCTGTACGGGCTGTTTACCTTCAGCACTACGCTGTTCGATGCTGCAATGCCTATGGTATTAGAACGTGTGATGTGTTTCCAAATTGCCACTCTCGGCGATACTTCCTGGACAAGTGTGAACAAAATGTGTGTTCAGCACAAGGAGTATTTGGATGTGTTGATCAAGGCAATCGCGGGCTTTATGAGATTAGAGGACGCGAGTATGTGCTTTTTTGCGTTGTCTCCCAAAATCGTTCTTGTTGGCAACGGGTTTTCTTTTTGACTCAAGTACTGACCGACGGGTGTAGGTTCATGGTGGGTAATCCTAATCTACGGAAACCTGGGCGAGCGATGGGGCACGCGGAAAGTGATTCTGCTCACTACCACCGGCTGTCTTATCACGCTTTTCTGCCATATGACACTAGGTACGTTGTCTTTCGCCAACGCGGAGGAGTCTGCCGAGTCTACAGGACACACGTGTGTTTACGCAAGCTATTTTGCCGTTGCAACGGGTGGACCGAAGATCTTCACCGCGATGGTCTTGTCTCATATTGCGAATGATTTTGGGCATAGGCAGCGGAGAGTACTGTTCTATCTTCTCGCGGCAGTGCAATGCTGTATGCCGCTCATTGCTCCACGCGTGGCAACTAAAGTTGGGAGAACACATGTGTTCTTACCGGGTTGGCTGCCTCTGTGCGGTCTTGCCCTGATCCTTCTCATAGCGTTCGCTGGGTTGGGCGTTAGAGGCCGTCAGAACTCTGGACACGATGAACCTGCTCAAGACCCGGACAAGAAGAACGCAGACGAGAAAGAAACCAGGATCGAACAACAAAATGACATCAACATTGACATCAGCTCGCCATTGTCCGCGATACCCTTACCCGTCCTCCGTTCGCAACCCGAGTTTTTCTGTCTTACCATAGCGTTGGCGAAAAGCATGCTGTACCGAATTATCCCCCAGGTGTATTCCAGCGCACATGAGAAACCCGGAGCCCCAGATTCCGTGGACGCTCAAACGGTAACGGCTGGAATTGCTCTCAGAGTTATCCTGTTCACGCTCTTCACGACCTCTATTCTTCCGAAATTTACCGGTAAACGCACTCACCCAGTTGTGGACCTAACAGTCATCCGCCTCACTTTCGCGGTCCTGGCATTCTTGTCCTCGACAGTGTGGCTGCTACAATCAGGGTTTCTGGGCACGCAGCTCGCTCCTGACTTGACGCTACTCCCATCGATTCTACTCGGCATACTCAGATCCCTCGACCCCGCGCTATCGACGGTTTTTGCCTTGACGGCAGCGAAATGGTTCAATTATAGTTATCCGCGCGTTTTCGCTATCATGGCGTTCGTGGATGAGGTGGGGGATACTCTGGCGTTCAATGTGTGGAATGGGTTCCAGGAGAAGAGTGTAGGGGAGGCTCGAGGAGCGGAGGTGGGTGGGAGGGGTGTTATGATGCTTGCGGTATGTATGATTTTTCTTTCTGATTCTGCAAGAGAGAATGAGTGGAATTGTTCTGCGGGAGTCTTCTGACGTGATAATAGGTTGTCTTCATAATGTTGTGGAGGTGGGCGGGACGAATAAGGGTGTAGGTAAAAAGGTGGAAACGACGCGCGCTAATCCGAAAATGGTTGGGTCGATTTGATCAGTACTACAGACACCTCCAGAGCTGCAGCATCCGAGGAAACACCACCTCCCGACGCCAGGTCGTACCTCCCTCGAGTGCTCCGGAGTCGATGCTGGTCTTACATCACCTGAATGGCTTACTGAGTACATAGCATCCGCGGCCGGATGTGATCACAAATGACTTAGGCTCATGATGGTATCAACCCTTGGGAACCTCTCTGGTTGCGAGACCTCCCATACGACCTAATCGCCATTCTCCTACATCCTTAAGAATTGTTGGCATCAGAGCCTCTCTATTGACCTATCCATCTACCATTTTCAGGCTTGCAATACAATGGCGTTCTTCACCATGGGAATGCCCTGGAACGAAGGCGAAGAGAAAATGCACAAGCTCCTCCAAGTCCCATCACACGACAATCCCACAGCGCAAACACTGACCCCTCAAGGGGCATACATGCTCCAACGAGCCCCTCTTCTCGCCATAGGCACGCTCGATTGTTCAGGTCGACCATGGACCTCAATATGGGGCGGACAACCCGGCTTCAGCGAACCTCTAGGAGGAGGCATGGTCGGCACACGCACCATTGTCGATGCTGCCCATGATCCCGTAATTCAAGCTTTCGGGGCTGGGAATACGCGAGGCAAGATGACGCCAGGAAATGACAAGATGTTTTCCGCGCTCTCGATTGATCTCATGACACGGAAACGAGTTAAGCTGTTCGGCCGTCTGCTTGCTACCAACCTCGAAGACGTTGACGTGGAAGTTGATGGCGACGACGAACCTCCAAAAAGTGTACCCAGAACGCAGGAGCAACTTCAACTAGTGACGAAGATCGAACAGAGTTTGGGAAACTGTCCAAAGTATCTGAACCAATACCAGATCCAGCCTGCGCTTGTGCAGTCCAAGCTCCTGGCCGTAAGCAAGACTCTTATTCCAGAGGCAAAAGAGCTCATAATGAACGCGGATATGTTCTTTCTGTCCAGCGCTACACAAAAAGACATGGACACCAACCACCGCGGCGGCGAAGCAGGTTTCGTCCGGATTCTTTCAGACACCGAGATAGTGTACCCAGAATACTCTGGCAATCGACTCTACCAGACCCTTGGCAATCTGCAGATGAATCCGAAAGTCGGCCTTGTGTTTCCAGATTATACCACCGGCGACGTAGCGTACATGACCGGAGAAGCGGAAATCCTAGTCCAGAGCGCAGCCGCTGAAGTCCTTCCTGGAAGCAACCTCGCAGTCAAAATCAGGGTTGACGAAGTCCGAGTCGTGCAATTTGGCCTTCCATTCCGGGGTGTCCGGAAATCGCCGTCGCCATATAATCCACTCGTACGGCTCTTGCGGACTGAAGGCAACATCAAGGCCGCGTATTCCAATAATCGCAGTATTGCGAACTTGATCGACAAAGTCGAGATTGCGCCTACGATAGCGAGGTTCAGGTTCTCGTTGTCTGATTCTTTATCATATACGCCTAGTCAATGGGTTGCGCTGGACTTCTCGAAAGAACTGGATATCGGATACTCGCACATGCGAGACGACGACCCGAAGAGTCTGAACGACGACTTTGTGAGGACTTTTACGATTGCGTCCCGGTCGTCTGACCAGGGAGACGCAGTGAGAACCTTCGATATCGTGATCCGCAAAGTGGGTCCTGTCACTAAGTTTCTCTTTGACGCGGCTGTCAACGGAAGTCTGCAAGTCCCTGTTCTGGGTGTGGGCGGAGATTTCAAGATTCAGAAACCGGCGAACGCCCATCGAATTGGGTTCGTGGCTGGCGGTGTGGGTATTACACCGTTACTGAGCCAACTCCCTACGCTTCTTGCACAGCAAGCTTCGACTTTGAGACTTTACTGGAGTGTGAGAGCAGAGGATATTCCGCTGGTTGTTCATGTGCTGTTGTCGTACAAGGATTTGGCTCAAATGACGCATCTGTTTCTGACGACTCCTCGAGAGGGCGCTCCGCAATCTGACGCGCTCACCGTGTTTGAGGACCAGGGCCTGAGAGTTCATGGGGGAAGGATGTTGGGTGAGCATCTGGAAGGTACAGAGCTCGAGACGTGGTATGTTTGTGCTTCAAGACCGTTCAGAGACTTTGTGGTGGGTTGCCTGCCGGGGAAGAGGGTTGTGTTCGAAGACTTCAATTATTGACACTTAATCCGGTTACTGGGACTGCATGGTGTTTAGTTTTCGCGTTTATGCTACGCATACCGATACGTACGTGTATATTAGATGGCATAGTGACCCTACCTGAACATTCCTACACGCCTGAAAATACATGATGAATCCATCAATTCACCCAGACTCCTGATTGGAATAGTTTTGGCCCTTGATCGAGTAACAAATCTTGCCTTACTGTTTAGCTTTTTATCCGACATAGACTTGCAGATCAGCTTCTTGTTGATGTATCGGCTTTCCAGCCTCCCATCTGCATATTGTCTGCTAGTCCACCTTATCGAGGGGTCCTTCTACCAGCAGGGAGAACGTAGAAGAATGCAGTATGGCAGCACAGAATGTACGGAGGGGCCGAACGAAAAGAGTATAAGAGGTGGGATGCGTTTCTTGAAAGGGGTGATCAAGATTAAATTGCAGACAGCTATTGTCTGATCGAGTGAACGTTTCCCGATTGCCAGCGGAGCTGCCATTTATGATGTAGGTCCGACACAGGACTGGCGATTCTGCGCGATGAAATTGATGATGCTCGCTTCATGTAGGCATAGTCGGCAAGGCAATAGCGAGCTGCGCTCTTCTTTTACACGTCCAAGTTAGGCCCTGCAGCACAGATTGTCAACAGTGCCATATGGGATGGGAAACTAGATCCTTTGGAAACAGAGCTCCCATTCTGCCATTACCGTACCCAAAGACACGCCCGCTAGTGTACAAGTCTGGTGTATGATACAGTGTCGCACAGAAGCGTGAGTAGAGTGATGAAAACGCCGACCGCCGCCGTACCTGGCAAACGCGGAATATGCAACCGAACCGAAGCGACTCCCGAAGCCGAACCCTACGCTCTTTCGTATAAAAAACACACATCGGAGCCGAAATAAAAGGAATCATCTATGCAGCCATGGCCGGAGCACCGCCCGATGGAGGCGCCGATTGTTGTGGGGGCGGGGGAGGAGCATCGAGTCTCGTGTTTTCGGCCATCATGCGGCCCATGCCGATACCGACGCCTTCTATAACGGCGAGAAGGATCGCGCAGGAGATGGCACCGTTTCGCATCGCCCGGAAACCGCCTCGTACGGCGAGCGAGCCGCCTGTGAAGAAACCGGCGATGATGGCGTTCCATGGGTCCTCCTTCTTCCTCACGCCCTTGACGGCGCAGTCGTAGATATTAAACAGTCCACCCCAGACACCGAAGTTGCCGCCCAAAACCGGTGCGCGAGCTTTGATTGCGGTGAGGGCGCCGATGCGGCGTTCGCCATAGGGAGAGTTACGGAACTGACTGAGATGAGTACGCGTGCGATTCGGATAACTATGTCGAGGCACCTACGCCTTTGATGCCGTGCCATACTGCGCCACCGATGGCCTAGACATTCGCATTAGTATAGTCCGTCGTCGATGAATACTCTGAACATACACCCATGGCAAATGCACCTCCGAAATCGTTCAGGATAACCCATGGGCAGGGGTCGCGCGTGTGATCCATTTTGTGAGTTGCGTTCTAAATGAGAAAGAGGTTAAAACAAAGATAGAGCAATCGTCTCTGGCGGTGTCCGGTCAAATGGCAGATGGAGTGTGGAGGTGACGCTGTGAGAGGTCTCCAACTTTTTTCCGGATGGCAGGGGTCGCCGCCGAAAGAGCTACGTCACGTGGGCGAGGCTATGCCAAGGATATCGGTCTAACTTATTTCCGACAACTTTCACTCCAACGCCGACCGCTCTGTTCTATCACCATATGGCCGCTCTACTGTTGGACCTTCAAATCGTCAGCTTGTACTCACACCATAGTTTCATTTTGTCCGGATTTTGCAAAAAGTGTACATTGACCTAAGCAAGACTCACTGGTCGCTACCTGTGCTTCCTCATGGCACCCCAACTACGAGATGAACTTCAGCGCCGTCCTACGAATGATGAAAACACCTGTGCCTCTTCTTGATGTTCTTGACCTCTGGCCGTAATGGTTTGCTACGCATACTTTCTGCCGCTTTTCACTCTCTCTGAACATGTCTTGGCCCAAATCACACTCCTTTTTCTTCGGACTCTCTTTCGCTCTTTCACTTCTGACCTCACTTTCACCTTTACTAGTGCCAAGGCCACTAAAAGGCCATTTGCTTCCCAGCCAACGCCCCTCTCTGTCTTCTTCCCTCTCCACACCATACCCATCTGTTTCCTACCGGGTGCCTGAAGTCCGACGCCTGTCTCAAGTCGCTATCCTGCCTGTCAGTCTGCTATTCCTTTGCCTCTGAGGACAACGACTCATCGCCAAGGGGCGCCCCACACGATCATCGGCAAGGAAGCCGGCGTTGCGCGCGTTTGGTGGCCAGGCGTCTATGGCCACGGCTGCGACTAGCCATGTCACTGCGCAAGTGGACGTCATCGCGAATAAGCCATTGCTTGGTGGACGCAACATGCCCACGCCCCCCTTTACTGAGGACGTAAGCAACCGAACCGGCCATTGTAAGCAGACTAGACTACAGCACTGCTTGACAACGCTTACAGCCGTCTAGCAGCGAACAACGGATCACACATGGAAGACGTCCATGCGGAGGTTTCGCAAGCCAACACCCTTGGAGCAAGCGTAAAGGAGGCCATTGCAGCCGTGGCAAATCTCCAGGGCCTAGGCCTCGAACGTTGCCACCTCCTCTGCCGAAATGCGTCGTGTTACGTCCGTCAAGTGTACGCTTTCCCATCCGCGACTGACGTGTATGGTGTAGGCGAACAAAGTACCGGCAAGAGTTCCGTGATCGAGGCCATTTCTGGTATCAAAACCCCGCGCTCGACGGATACCTGCACACTTTGTCCGCTTTTTATTAAAATGGAACCTGTCGACGATCCGAACGCAGGATGGCGAGCGCGCGTGTTTCTAAGACTCAAGTTCAAGTACGACGGGAGTTCAGACGACGGGACATCAGACGACGGGAGAACAGACGACGGTCCCGCGCGCAAGTTCCAAGGATGGGCCGACATCCCAGCCCGGGACATAGAATTTGCCATGACTGATTCCCCCGACGAGCTAGAAAGTCTCATCGCACGTGCTCAACTCCTGACCCTAGCAGATAGCCCTGCTGATGTCGACATCTTTCTCCACCCCAACCGTAGTCTGTCAGAGCTGGAATCATACAAAAAGGCACGCTTCAGCCCGAACTGTGTGTGCATTTACATATCGCAACCAGGTCTGCCTCCTTTGTCTTTCTACGATCTTCCTGGCATTATCGGGCAGAGCGAAGAGGGCGATCAGCGTGAGGTCCAGGTTGTTAAAAATATGGTCAGAGACTATATCAGGGATCCAGATGCTCTCATTCTGGTGACATGCGCGTAATCAAACGATCTCCTTAACTCTTCGGCAGCGGGCATTGCCAGAAAAGAGAAAGCGACTGATCGATGTGTTGGTAAGTTGGTGTTATTCAAGACTTCGGTTGATACTGACATTACTAGGCGTCCTGACCAAGCCTGACTGTCTTCCACCGAATAGCGGCGAAGATACTATCGATGCGACCCTCTCTGGGCGAAAGTTTGCCCTCGGGCGTGGTTACTTCGTCGTGAAGACCCCCGATCAACGAGCGATTGATAACGGTCTCTCAAACCAGGAAGCTCGCCATCAGGAGCGGGAGTTTCTTGAACGAACTGCCCCATGGGCAACCACCTTTCCGAGAACACAACAAGACCCGATTCGGAACTGGAGCCTTGCTCGGATATCTTTCCAAAACCCTTGCGTCTCACACTCTTAGATCTTTGCCTGAGATACGTGCGAAGATTGCCGAGCGACTTACAAGCTTAGAGGATGAGTTAGACCAGATTCCAGAGTCACCGATGCACGATGCTATCCATCAAGTTCACGGGGTTGTACAGGCGTTTGCGAGGGAAGTGGAAAGGGAAATGGAAGCGGACCCGGACCACATGACCTGGAGAAACATGTGGCACGAAATCCAGAAAGAACTCGACCGGGGCCTCTTGGTTTTGAAGCCAAGGATTAGTCTCCTAGGAGGTCGTGACCACGGAATTGCGAGTTCCCCAGGGACATTCAAGGATGAGTCCATTCTGATCGATTCCGATTCCGCCGACGAGGAGCCGGCTGTTCTGGCTACACCAAGCAAGAAGAGAAAGCTCGAGCAAGGATCTGCGCCACCTACGCCTCACAAGAACGCGCTTGCGAAGAATGGCGACGAGTTTCTTACGAAAGCCAAAACATATACATTGGACGAGGTAGCCGATCGTATCAAGAAAGCCTCAAATTTCCAGACGAGATCCCACCAAAGATCCTGGAGCGGATGATCAGAGAGAATATGGCTTATTGGAAGGCCCAACAGACCGGTTCTTCAATGCCTTCGCAACGCAACTGACTGAGCGTCTCGGAGCAATTCATCACTATCACTTCAGCAAGTGGCGAGATGCTGCCATCTATTCCGAGGCTTGGCTGATAATCGAAGCGAAACTCAGGAACCAGCTTGGCGCGCACAGCTCGACAACAGCGATCGAGGCGCTCAATGACGAGCTGGAAGGTCCATATGTATATTTTGACGAGATCTTCAACTTCGAGAAGCGCAAGACGGACGAGCTTTACAAGCAACGTCGCCGTGAAGCTCGCTTGAGGCAGTATTTTCAAGAGCTCGACGAGATCACGGGTAGGCAGACGCCGGCCAACGACAGGCAGACAAAGGCGCAGAGAGATCCCCGAATTCAGTCAGCGATTTCTGCTGAACCGTACTCGTTGGAGCTTTCGGTGATGTCAAAGATAACGTCGTACTACCTTGTCGCCTTCCGAAGGTACCATGACAAGCTCTGTATGCGTATCGAGTCGAAAGTCCTCAAGTTCTTCAGGGAGAAGCTCTTCACAGAGCTAATCACGGGTCTCAATACTGCCGATGAAAATGGTAAGACATACCGATGTCGTTTGAAGTCATCGATCCTAATTTAAGCTTAGGCCACGAGAATTGCGTCCGCTTGCTCGCCGACAACCCTGTACGGGCCGCCAGACGAGCGGAGCTTCTGAGTGAGAAAGAAGCTCTGTTGAAGGGGCAAGAGCATCTTTTGGGTCTCTTCCACAAGTTCAATGAGAACGCGGCATCTTCCGGCCACAACAGCTTCCCTGCGAGGGCTAGCCAACAAACCGTCGAGAGCGAGGACACTATCTTGGATGAATGCTGAATGAGGTATACATCAAGAGGAGCCCGATCAGGGTGATCTAACATGCAGCGTCCGACGTCTATCACCAACCGTGAATACAGAGTGAGAGTCAGGTAAATTAGATGCGATTCTGTGCTGGGATGAATACGTATACTTGCTCACTGTGGAGAAGAATTGAGCAGAAGATTGTCGTCTATGATGCAGTGTGGGAGAGCGGGACACACTGGCGGATATTGTCGCGGACGTAGAGAATTGACAATCACTTAATGTCTTGTGTTATTCTTCTTCTCTATGTTCTGCACCCAGTGACGCTTCGTAACCCCCTCGTGTTAATGTTGCTGTGATCGATTCTGTGATCAACTCTCGACGAGTGATTGGCCAAACCCTCAGCCGAGGCATCCCCACCTGAGGTCCCCACTCCATATCTCAAGCTCCCCCAGCATTCCCACCTCCACTCCACAGCCGCCATGGATATTCTCCGGTACCAGCCCTTCAAGGGGCTTTACGCGCTGTCGGCCACCGTCTTCGAGCTTCTGCGCCTTCCGCTATGGTTTCTTAAGTACATCACACCTCTCGGTCGCCAACACGCGCAATGGAGCTTCCGACAAGCCTTCAGCGTGCGCCTCTTCTTCTCCGTCGTCCACCACATTGCCCGGCTCCAGATCAAAACACCGCTCCCACTTACTCCAGGAAAGGAGAAAGAACGCTTTCTCGTCATCGCCCCGCCGTCTGATTCGTACTTCATCGGCCCATTCGCTCCTACGCAAGATGTCAAACCTGTACCCACAGGCGCAAGCTGGTATCCCGCTCCCTTGACAGCCTCTTCCGACACCGCGTCGTTGACTGTCGTCCTCCATTTGCACGGCGGCGCTTACGTCCTCGGCGATGGCCGCACCCAAGCATCCGGCTACTTCGTGTCCAAGCTTCTCAAACACGCTGGTGCAACACACGTCCTTGCTCCTCAATACCGGCTCTCAAGTCTTCCGGCCGGCCCAGGTTCCAATCCGTTCCCTGCAGCTGTACAAGACTGTCTGGCCGCCTACCTGTACCTTATGAAAGAGCTGAGAATCAGTCCGAAGAACATCGTGCTTTCGGGTGACTCTGCGGGCGCGAACGCCGCGATTTCACTGCTCAGGTATATCACTGAGTACGGCGAGAAACTCGACATCCCCGCTCCGAGCGCAGCATGGTTATGGAGTCCCTGGGTATCGCCTAAGTCCTCAATCCACCGCGAACAGCTCCACTCAAACCGCAACTACGGCTCCGATTATCTGTCGTACAACTTCACTGCTTGGGGTGGTTATGCGTATGCTGGCTCTGCCGGCCCCGAGTTCCTCGAGTCGGAATACATCAGCCATGGAGGCAAGCCGTTCAGAACACATACTCCGCTGTGGGTGAACACGGGTGGTGCCGAGGTGCTGTATTTCGATGACTGCGAGTGGGCGAATATGATGATGAAGGCTGGAAATGACGTTACGCTTGATGTGGAGGAGAAGGTTCCGCATGATGTCTTGCTTGTTGGAGCGAGCTTGGGTTTTGATGCTGAGGCGACGGCATGTGCAAAGAGAGCGGGCCTGTGGTTGAAGGAGGCCAGGAAGTGAGGAGTAACAAGAGTGGAAGGGTATGAAGCGGAAAAGATCAGCTGACCATATTGACGATTGATTCAAGGATCTTCGAGGCCGGTCTTTCCTTTTGCGATCAGTCCGTTTCAGTCCGTTCATCTGCTGCGATATATCCGTTGGAGCACTCTTGGAACCGTTACGTCGTCACTTGGATACTCGTCGAGTTTCTTAGCCGTTCAGTCAGTCTTCGTGATGCCCTCCTTTGAACTATTACGGATACGAGTAAAGCAACTTGGAAAGAGGGGGTAGTGTATCGCCCAGCCTCCCGACAACGATTCCCAGACGTTTTTATGTCCCAGCAGCCTAACCGCTTGCACTTAGCGTCACTCCCCCACCAAGGTCTTGGCGACGAAGTTTATTCAACGTCCCACTTTGTCCCCACATCATAAACCGAAGACCGAGCAGTGCCACAAGAAGAGACACTCTCTTTACGCATATTCCTAATCAAAACCGACTTCCTCTCCAATTCTATAGCCTGCTCTGCCACGCCTTCAACCTCGGCGACCCGCCCTCTGCCCATCTCTGCCTCGATGCACCGCAGATGATCTCTCGGCAACCCTTGGGAACATGGAGATTGGAAACGCACTTGAACTCATGCATGTGAAGCTAATCCGCTAGCTCAGCTATTCGTCCGGCACATCCCCTACACTCCGAGCTTTTAAATGGAGGGGCGAGGGGCACTGTTTTCAACAGCGATAACACTTCATCAGTCCCCCTCTCCGTACGGTTCAACACCACTCGCAAACCCCCAACCAATCTCCCAAAATGTCCCCCAACGCTACGCAACAGAATGGCTCCTCAGACACCATCCCAGCATGGGTCGGCCCCGACCTCCCCCGCCTCATGAAAGTCGAGCACCGCCCCGGCGCCTTCGCCGCCCGCTCAATTTCCCTCGTCGACCTCCCCGCCGGCGCAATCTTCGCTCGCATCAACACCCCTACACCCGCGAAATGCGCATACAGCTCCGTCCAGGCTAGCCGCACGCTCCATATCGAGCTCAACAGCGATCTCGTCTACATCAACCATTCCTGCAAACCTACCCTCATCTTCGACATGGCGCGCTGGGAGGTCCGCGTGAACCCTGATCTCGAGGGCGGGCTGAAAGAGGGTGATGAGCTTACGTTCTTCTATCCGAGCTCTGAGTGGCATATGGCGCAGCCGTTCGACTGTCTTTGCAAGCAGGAGGAGTGCAGAGGCAGGATATCGGGCGCGAAGGATATGGAGGCTGAGGTTATGCGAAAGTATTGGTTGAATGAGCATATTGAGGAGTTGTTGAGGGAGAGCGGGGTTGAGCTTAAGAATGGGTGTAAGTGCCAGGCTTGTAAGTGTGAGAGCTGCAAGTGTTCGCATTGAGGTTGTTGGTTGGTGGTCAAGAATCAAGACTTATAGAGGCGCATAAGGCATAGATGGGGGTTAGGCATACTGCATGCTGAAAAAGAAAAACAGGTTTTACAGGTCCCCCCAAAACATTTTGTCCACTTGTTGATTATCCCATTCCTCTCTTTCGAAGTGTCTCACCAGCTCTCTCGCTTCCGACGTATGACCTCTTACGTGCATACCAGATTAAGGCGTCGGGAGGCCTGCAGTCTCTGAGGTCTGCTTAGGAGTGTCAGAGCGCCATATTCGATGTCACTTATATGGGTCTTCGTTCGCTGTTCACTGATATTATACTTGGTGATCGGGGAAGCTGTATTGACTTGGCCTGAGACGATCTACGTACATCGAACCGTTTCCACCCACGAAGTGTGCTAACTCCTGGCAGGCTCGGTCGCAGTAAGGTCCATTTATCATTCCTCTGTGGACTGACAGTGTCCGGACACACAAATACCTTCTACTTCCCGAGATAGGATGACCCGTCCCCACATGCTCAGCGAAAATGAGATCCACCACGTACAGTCTTCAGACACATACACCCCATATTACACCACACGTATCCTCTCTCAGATCAAGATCCAGCTCTCCTCAGTGTCCAAGAGTCATATCACGCAACTCCCTCTCCAACTCCTCTGCTCGCGACACCCCCTCAGCGGGCCGATGTTGCTGGCCCCCAACAGCTTCTCCGCACTGAGGGCAACGAGTCTGTTCCATAGGCATACCACACTCCCCGACTGAGAACGGATGACCATTGACGCAGGTGTACCAATGTCCGGTGCCGTGGAACTCCTTGGCCATGGCTGCGAGAACCGCGCGTCGCTCCTCAGACGACACCGCTTGCATGAAGGTACCGCCGTTGAGGCTTCGCTCTGCATCGTCAACTTCGGCCATCAACGACTGGAGCCTCCCGCCTTTCTCCTCAACAAGGCCTCGGGCTGCGTTGAGATGATCCAGTCCCTTCTTCTTCAGCGACTGTGACTCAGCTGGATTGGTCAGATATGGGATCTCCATGGCGCAGTAGCGTGCGTAGAAGATATGTGCCTCTATCGTGCGCTCGTAGTCTTTGGCATCCAGGGCTTCGATACCCAAGTTTACGCACTCCTTCCGGTTGATTGAGAAGTCGACTTTGGTAGCCGTTGTAACCAGGCTCCGCTCAGCCTTGCTGATCTGGTTGAGTAGGTCGCTAATGAGAATGACATCGCACCTTATCAAGAGGGCCAATGCCACGAAGTGGAAGGTGACTTGAGAGACCGGGCTGTGCATCTCGATCGCATCTTTTTGGCCTGCTCTGCGACGCGCTACCTCAACAAGCTGCCAAATCTGAGCGAAGGGCGTGGCGTCCTTATTCACCCTGGAATAGAACTTCGAGATAGCAAGTCTCGTCCTGAGAAGGTTGTCGTATCGGGCTCCACCTTTAGCAGCTCGTTCAAGGGTTTTCAGCTGAACTTCTCGAGTGCCAGCGAGGTGGATCTGCGACGGAAGAGCGGTCCTCGGAAGTCCAGGTAAATATTCCTTGAGCTCGTCCGCTGCCTCATACAGCTGAGCCGCAAGGACGGAATAGGAGCTTCCGGCCGAAGTAACGAAGCGCTTCGTACTTTCGTCCAGAAGCACACGGCGGATCAGTCGGCCGTACCTATTGATGTCCCTCAAGGAGCCACGGCATATCGGGCAGCCTGGGAGCTCTTTCAGCTGCTCTTGGAAGGGAGAGACATCTTTAAGACCTTTCACTGAGCCATCAGGATTCATGTCGTAGGCTGCGGCCATTCCCAAATATCTGTCAAGGTTACTCATAAGTATGGCGTGGCCACACCTGGGCAATACAACCGGGTCTTCGTCCAAGGGAACCTCCGCGTATTTCTTCATCTCGATGTAGTCAACGACCAGGTCTTTGATCTCCTGATCTCCGCAGGTCTGGCACATGGACGAAGGAACGCATTGCTCTCCACAGATTGTCGGGCCTATAATTGATCATCAGCTGAGGCATCATACTATAAACCCAGCAACTTACATTGATGCCCACAGTCCAACATCTCTGCGCAACGAAGTGAGCACGGTATAAAGTCGCAAGGCGCTCCGCATGGCATCGTACTATTGATTATGAGAATTTTGCCACCATTGCATAGAAGAAGAGACACTTACCATTGACTATGCTCACAACCAGAGGAGCACTCCGCATTAGCACACGGCGTGCATGGCTGGGAACACAATTTGTTGCATCTGCTATGAGAGCAGGCCACGTCACAAGGCTTCGTACAGGGCTTGCAAGGCGTTCCCGAATGGCACCTAGCTCCGCACGTATGATTGCACGTGGAGTGCTTGCGTGTGCATACTTCTAAGCAGTCACCGTGGTCTATTCCACCGTCGTGGCGACAGCTGAAGCACGACCTTTTGCCTACGCATCATCAGCATACTCACAAGGCATCGAGATTGTGGCCGACTCACATTTGTGCCCGCATTGGGGAAGCCCACCGCACACTTCCCCACAGCAATACTCGCTACTGGAAGTGTCGACATGGCATTGCACCTTAACGGAGTGCGCGCATTGCGGCACAGTTTTCTCCACGAGGACCCTACATTCGTATGTGTCCCGGGCTTGATACGCGTGGCACAACATGTCCTTTACGATATGTCCGCAAGGAAGGACAACGTTAACGTCCTTCAACAGCTCTTTGCAGAGCGGGTCGCACTTCTCACCACACGTCTTCGGACAGACATGATCGCACCCACGCTTTGGCCGGTTGCACCGCTCAATACATTGGACGTCTGGCAGATGTTAGGGATGTCAATTTACAATTCATGGATAACGTCACTTACTCTTATGCCGCAGGTCCGAATGACACTTCAGCTCGCAGGAGTGACCACACGGCTCCAGACGTTTACCACAGCGTAGGGCACATCCTCCCTCGGGCGCTAACTTGGCAAAGTCATCCGGGGTAGCTACATCAATAACGGTTTCTGGGTGTTGCGGGCAGCAGAGAGGAAGTGTCTTGCCGATATTGCCCTCCGCTCTTAACATGCTGATGACGTTGCCCCACATTGGCACTGACGCGCTCGTTGCGCTGTTCCCGATAACATACATGCCGTGTTTGGCTCTGCTCAGAAGAACATTGATACGGTTGGAAGTCTTGAGAAAGCCGCATTTTCTCTGCTTATTGGACCGAACCAGCGAGATTATGACAACCTTAGCCTCGTTTCCTTGGAAATTGTCGACAGTTGCCACCTTCAGGCTTTGAAGAAGAGTGGCTTTGGTGGGTGCATGTAGCTCAGTCGAAAGGGGTGCTGCTGTGATACCCTCTGTCTCGAGTGCATCCACATCGCGATCATCCAGCACGATCTCGTATTGGCGAGATAACCTAGCGCGAAGCTTGTATAACTGTCCAAGATATGGCGTAATGACAGCAATATCCTGTGAGACGTATTCACCCTGAGCTAGAAGATGAGCGACAAGGCATGCAGTCATCTCGACCTCATAATCATTTGACTTGGAACAAGCCACGCGCTCATCGGCTTCAGCGCCCACTTCGAGAACCTCGTGATCCAACCAGAACAATCGCTTCCTCATGCCAACTACCTCCGGGTACAATTTTACGTTTGGGGCATCCTGAAGCCGAGGGTAGAGGGTTTTCCGGATCAAATCTGAGACTGATGGGTGCATACGCCGTTGCAGCTCCAATGTACTGTATGGGACCTTGCTGGACTGTACTCCTGCTGGCGGACTGACGAGTCGCTCAAAGAGGGACATGTCCAGAGCGTATTTCTTGCCTTGATGGCTTTCAGAGCTCAAGTCGAAATTATTGACCGAAGGCTTTAGCTGCTGATGATCCCCGATCAGAATGGCTTGCTCGAGAGATGGTAGAAATGCTGTCAGCGTATGCGCTTCCAGCACCTCTCCAGCTTCCTCAACAAGCAACACTTTGATAGGAAGGCGCTTGAGGAGAGTGTGGTAACGAGCGAGGCCGGAAGTGGTGACTCCGATTATACTCGCCTCTTCCAGGCATCTCAATTCCACTTCCTGATAGACCAAGTCAAGGGCACGCTTTGACTTGTTGTAGGCGGCCATTGCTCCAAAAACCTGCGTCAAATGTTGTCTCTGGTTGTCCGCTGTCCAGAAGTCATATAAATCTTTACGCTCGGTTGCGTCCATGTCGGTGATGTTTCTGTCTTCTTCGAGCATTTCGTCCGCTGTCTGGCGTGGGCGCTGCCCGCGTCTCTCCCTGTTCTCCAACCTCCCCCTCAGCCAAGAATCGATGATCGACTTCTGCGCTCCAGAACTCATCTGAAACTCCTCTTCGTCCGCCCCCCAAAACTGTCTATGATAGTGAGGGTAGTTTTCTCGTAGATATTGTTTCAAACCGGCCTCCCCTGCACTGTGTAGCAGCTCTTCGATGGCAGAGTTAACGAATTGTGCAGCGTTTCCCACCTCTTTATGACGGCTCCATTTCTCATGCGACTCACTCCGTGTGCGGTCCATAGTCTTACTCACGTTACGCAGGTTCAAGTCTTGCAACCTTTCGCTCTTTGACCGACTCCCAATCCGGACTATATTCGTGACGCCTGAGTCAACAAAGTGCTCCATGTCTTGATCCAACGCATGATTTGTGTAGGTTACGACCAATATGGGTCCGAGGTCTGCGGCCTTTTTGTTTGCAAGTAGCGTCCGGATGAGAGCGAAGGCCGTGTAGCTCTTCCCCGTACCAGGTGGACCCTGGCAGAGCGCTAACTGGCGGCATAAAGAATTTTTGAGTGCTTCTGCTTGCTTCTCATCAAGAGTTGAGCCATCAATAAGGGCCTGGACATGAAACGGCTCGCTAGGCGAGAGATGAAGCTGACGGGCGTCATCCAGAAGGCAACTTAAGTCATATCGAAACCCCGGACGCGCAGCAAACTCCGGTGGCTGCAGGACCTCGCTCTTCAGAGTGCTTTCGTTTGTTGTCAGGTGTTCTGCTAGGGGTATATTGAGAGGATCCGCGATCATACATTGGAGAGCTTCAAGTGTGGGTTTGAATGTTTGGACCATGACCTTTGGGAACTCAATCATAGTCATCCCGCTCATCCTGTGGGTCCCAATTAAATGTTGCGCCAAAACCGAAAAGTCCCTGTCTCGAGCGAGGCTCAACGTCAACCACGCCCGATGAGGGCTGCTTGCAAGGTCCTGGTATGATGCCTCTTCCTCATCTTCGTCCTCATCTTCATCATCGCTATAAGTCCGGTCCTTCCCAAAGAACGCGTTGCGCTTTCTGATCTTGATCTCAACCACGCTACAGAATATAGCATGTCCAGTCGGTTCAAGTAAACAAACCAATGAGTCCTTTCGGAGACGGCCGCGGGAGGTCCACCAATCAGCTCGTCCAACTTGAGTGGCCAGTGCCGACACTTCTTTTGGCTGATTAAATGCCACTGTAACAACCAATCCGTTCCAATCGTTGCATCGAAGGCGAAGCAAGGCCAGGTTTTGATAAACATTGATTCTCTGGCCGGGCTCTGCAGGTATCGTTGAAGCATTGCGTGGCCTTGATTTGGCTATTTCAAAAGCCAGCGTGCTCCGTATGGGCCCTGTGACATCCTCACGGTAGAGCCGAAACTGACGATCAATTACTCCTTCAATTCCCGGAAGATGGAGCCGCGACTCATCAAGTTGTGGAAGATATGGCATCCTTGTGCAGACGATCTCTTCGAAGGTGGGCAAAATCTGAATCTTTCGTATGTCTGCAGAATCATTGTCGTGCCTTGGCCCAGCATCTGAGAGGTATCCAGGATAGTCTATACTGAACTCAAATTGAGCACGTTGGTTGTGAACTTTCCGTTCCTGAGAGGATACTTGAAGAGCGATTGTTGATACGCCGAGACGATTGCCCGCTCTATCAAGCCATCGCTTTGCTTTCAACAAGGATGAGTTGTTGCTGTTGCAATTTTTTGCCAGGCGTTCCCATACAGCCATGATGTTGTCAAAGATCTTCCGAAATTCATCGATAAGAGGTGCATTGCCGTTGAGATCCAGCATCTTAGAGAACACAGCACAAACGGGCTCAATGTTATCAACATTCATGGCAGCCTCGCTTGACTCAGTCAAAGCAAAGAGCGCGATAGCATACTGCCCGCCAGCTCCGAAGATGGTGTTGTAGATCGTGCCGACTGCATTCTCGAGCAGTCCAGAGCTGAGAACCTGTCGATATGAAATTGTGCGGAAGAAGGGCAGAATAGTGCGCTCGAAGAGTTCGGTCCTGCGCTCGGGAGGAAGAGCTGAGAAATCTAGCTTGACCAATTGTAAGATTCGTCTGATACCTCCTTCGGACCCAAGACCTTGGATGACTGTTTGCATGCTGCCGGCATCCGACTGGGCGTAGTGGAAGGCATCTTGGAAGAAACGCTGACGAAGGTGCTTTGACAGCGGCGTCTCAGGGTTTGAACTTTCATCGGTATATGTTTGCCACTTCCGCAAGCTCATCGTCTCTTCAGCGCCACCAGCATGGGAGGGATCGACATTACGAGGTGTAGCATCACCATGAAGAAATGCGCATCTGTCTCCAAAGTGACAGCTGCCATTGTTGGCATATGTTCTGCACTGCTTTCCAGCGTTACCGTGCGAGAAGTCGCATGGTCGATTCGGGCAACCTTCAGGCTTGTTGACCAGCGGGCATGGCGCCTTTCTGCTCTCGTACTGCTGCTGCCTGTTGTTGTCGTAATGCCTGTGGCTGTTTCCACGCACCATCTTGCGACTGACATTGTTCAGTATGCGGTGCTGCGGAAGTGAAGGAGCGACATTACCTAGTTTCGAGCCGTAAGCTCCGAAGTGGCTTCGCAGGTTGTGTAACAGAGGTGAATTTGTGCGGAAGGTGAGAGAGGGTAAGAGCGCAAGGACGGGGGAGGGGTTGTTGTTATGGGCAAAAGATTCTGCGCCTTCCGTTTGTGGGACCTGACGGTGAATGTGGAAGGAGCAATTTGCCAAGCTTCTCCAACCTGTGGGCATATGTTGCGCGAGCTCTCTCCCTCTCCATCTAGCTACTACACAGACATTAGTACTTGACCGGCGTATCGACCGCTCTGCGCACATCCTTTCACCGTATATTGGTCTTTGGACCCTGAAGCGCAGCTTACAACCCATACCTCAGCTCCGTATATCTGTTGTAACACCGCCGTTCTTGGCTTCAGAACAGTCTTTAGCTATTCCCAAAATTTGTTATTAGACTCTTGACCTCTGACGTCCAGTCCTCGTGTCACTACACACACCATCATGGCTATGGGTAAGCGGTGCTTTGGATGATAATCCAGGAGTATGTCTGCTGTGTTGGACATATAAGCGCGTTCGACCACATTGGTCGCTGACGAAGCAGTGTGTTCAAAGACATCACTGTATCTCTGGTCTTGGTACAAAGCTTCATTGCATCTGAGCAGGTTGATGGTTCCATGAAGGGTATGTCGTCGCATTCTTTCGGGTCGGAGGTCGGAGCTCATGCGTTGCCCTGGATTTATCTCACGCGAACCCCGTGCTCTTACATTGCGTAGGCTGTCGCGCGCTTGTAGCTACGACGCTCTGGCACGGTCTAAACTTCTCCGCTGGTTGATGTCACAGAGAGCCGGCCATGCAAATTGCGGGAGACATCAGATGAAGTCTCGACTTCCGGTGCATGCCATCACGTAAAAGCTGGAGAAGCTTAAAATACACACGATGCATACCTATATACAGTATCTATATCTAAGATTTCCACCGAACTGCGACTACATCGAAGGGAATATCCCGGTAAGTGAAACGTGCCAGATGCTGTAGCCACCACCACATATGTCCCTTGACTTTTGAAAGATACCCATCATATAATTTCATATAAAATGGCAATAGCGTACCCTGTGCATCGACAATCTTAGTTGAGCTCCTGGGAGAATCGCAGATCGTACCGATTAGTCCTGGGTCGTCGGGAGTAGTCAGTGTTCTGACCTCGGCGACCCCGGGGACCGTTCCCTCGTGCAGACTGGAAGTGGTCGTCAGCTCCAGAGTGACGGATTGCAGAACTATGGGAACGAGGGCCAGTAGGCGGCACAGGATCGATTTGTGAACTTCTGGGTCGTTTTGGAGTGGCGGCCGGCGTGGCTTCGGTCATGGTCTTGCGCTTCGTGCTGGAGGGCGGTGGCATAGCGGTTTCAGCAGCTGGAAGACCAACTGGGGGCGCATGCGTCTTGTCCTTATTGCGCACAAATTTCAGGGTTACTTTCGGCCCTGTGGGCAACCCATATGCGCTCGGAGGTCGATCGATGATGGGCTGAGTGCTGGGAAGAGGGCGGGTAGCGAGCGTAGGCGTGGCCACCGTCGAGGAGATGCGAGACCCGGTATTCGCGCGCGACTTCGGGCAATTCGGGGAGTAGGTATACCCCTTTGGAGCTCTTGGCTCAAGTGTCTGCATGTGGGTTCGAGGCGCCGGCGTGCATGGCCTCTGTCTGTTCCCGATGTCCTTGCCTCCGAAGGTAAGTCCAGTTGGTTGCGAAAGTGCGGGTCTCCCGGAGTACAACATCTCCTGAGAATCGTCGAGTGGAAGACCGGTGAATTGAGTCTCTGGGAGTACTTGGGTCTCTGGGCATCCGATCAGACTATCCTGAGTTTCGGGGACAACCTGGCTAAATGCATGGAGTTGTCCACGGTGTTGCTCCTGCCCCCGATTGTCTTCAACAAGCTGTGCCTGCGGTTCCGCTGTCTTCTCGGCCAATTTGCGGTCCTTTTGCTCTCGGTAGGCGCGCCTCTCCTCCTCAAACTTCTCCCTCATCTTTCTTTCGGTGGTCTCCTTGTGGACGGCGAGCTCTCGTTCCTTGGCACTCTCTGTGCGTGTACACTTCATTTTCCATTCCTCGACATCGCGCGAGGATTTCTCCAACTGCTGTCTCAACGACGCAGTGTCAGCTTCGTATTTGGACTCCAGTCTCTTCAGGTTTTCTGCGGAGGTAGCGTTGAGTTCAGCTATTTGGTCATCCTTCCTTTGTAACGACTCCTGAATCTGACCAAGCTGGCGGCGAAGGGATTCCAATTCGGCGGAATGCCTCCCTTCCAATTCTCGAGTGCGAGTCTTCTCCTTGGCCCGAGCAGCCTCGACGGCGGCCTGCAGATTTGCATTCTCACTTTGCAAGGCCGCAGTGCTCTCATTGGCCAGCTGAAAAGCAGCCTGGTGCTCTTTTTCCCTTGTTTCGAGCCGTGCTTCACAATCAGCTTTGGTCGCTCTGACTGTAGTGCGCAAACTAGACACCTGGCTTTCAAGCTGCAGCTTATCCCCTACCAACTTGGTATTCTCGTCCTTGAGATCCGCGTACTGCGATCGGACCTTCTCGTGTTGGCGTGCTTCAGTGCGGCGAGCTTCCTCCTCTTTCTGCAGTTCTTTCGAAAGGTCGATGATCTTGAGGTTTGCAAAAGAGTTCTGTTCCAAGGCAGCCTCAAGCTGTTTTGCGGTTTCGTCCTTGGACTTTCGAATGGCTTGAACCTCACCCTGGGCGGTTGCAAGGTTCTTCTCTGATTCATTGCGGCTCTCGATGGCACGTTTCAGATCATTGCGAAGTTGGGTTAGGACCCCGTCGTCCTGCTTCCTTTCTTTGCTCCAATTCTCCACCTTAGAGTGGTACTTGGCCCTCTGCTCTTCAAGGGTCTTCTCGTGATTTGCAGAGATGGTCGCGACTTGACTCTCACATGCGTCACGGACCTGTGATAACGGTCAGCGCCTGTTACGAGGCTAGGTTTCGTGCTTACCTTTTGCAATTCTACTTCTTGATTCCGTGCCAGTGTCGCCAGCTTATCCTGCAGTTCTTGGAACGCTTTCTAGGACGGTTAGCGGCGCTCAAACTAGGGGTGCCATCATACCTTCTGCTCCACTGCTTCCCGTTGGTTGTCCTTCCGCAGACGTTTCGCTTCCTCTACATTCGACGCGGCGTCGTCAGCACGTCGGTTCGCTTGCGCCAGTTGGTCACGAAGACCTATCAGCTGTTGCTCAAGCTCACGGCGTGAGGGTTTCGCATCGTTGATCTGTCTCTTCAACTCCGCGAGGTCCGTCTCCAATCGAGTCGCCCGGGCTTTGAGATCGCTTTCTGTTTGTTGGAATCTTTCCAATTTCTCTTCTAGCTCCTTGCACTTGGCTGTTTGGTGGTTCAACTGCTGGGAGAGCACGTCTTTGTCGCTATTGACCTTTTGAAGTTCCGCGCTGAGAGCTTGGTGCTTAAGGATGTCAGTCTTGATAATGGCAAGCTGATTGGACATCAGATCTTGGAGGTCTTGGGTTGGTATTTTTATGTTGCCAATGGCGGCAGACAGAGCGCTCAGCTTTGGGTCGATACTATGCAAGTCAGCGATACCCCTCTTGAAGTGCCGCCATGTTGGACTGACCACTGGGAGATCGTTTCCGTCTCAATTTTGATAGGCTTCCCAGCATGCCGAGCAGAGAGCTCTTTGAGGTCATTTAAGACCTCAAGACATTTTCGGACTGAGTTGTCTTGCCTGTCTTTTGTGTCTCGGGCATCAAAACGACGTCGAATGTCATTCAAGCCTTCGATAAACTTCTCCGGGTTGGCCTCCAGCTGAATCTTGATGCTAGTCAGCGAAGCCGCGAGTTGTCGTTCCATTTCCTCCCGTTTCTGGCCCTCAGACTCCAAGAGCCGCTCTTGTCGCTTGAGGACCTCGATGAGGGCGAGCCTTTTCTCCTCAGACGTCTTGTATTGGGCAAGACACTCCTCAAACGCTTGGCTGGTGGCCCGTCTGCCGTTTTGGAGCGACTGGATGACGCGTGTGAACTCACTCTCCAGTTCCGCTTTTTCTTTCTCCAGATTCGACTTTTCTCTTTGCAGTTCGGCGATCCTGCGAGCACGTGGCTCGACACAATTGCGCATATGGTCATTCTTCAGCTGAGATACGTACTTCTGCATGTCGGCGACAACTTTCAGCTGATATCTTAACTCCACTGATAGATCAAAGTTCCTTTCGCGGATAGCTGCTGCGTCACGTTTGGCCTCGTCGACAGATTCTTTAAGTCCTTCGATCTTCGTCTCGCGTACCCTGATCTCGGCATCCTGTATGTGCTCATTTTGCATCACCTCTGCGTAGAAAACAGCTCGAACATTCTGAAGATGGCCTTCGAACAGCTTAGAGAAGCGACCGACCTGACCTGGACTTTGTGCTTGGTCAATTGGAGCAGTGTGCACTTGAGGTCTGGTCCTGTGTTGAGGCTTCCTGACACCGGTCGGTCGACTGCATCCAGACGGGGCAGAGGACCTTGTCCGTGGCGACTTTGAGGGATGCTCCCGCTGTGTGCTCACAGCTGTAGGTGGAATCAGGGGCTCCGGTGCGATCTGCTGCTGTTGGAGTGTGGGCTGCTGCTGTTGGAGTGTGGGCTGCTGCTGTTGGAGTGTGGGCTGCTGCTGTTGGAGTGTGGGCTGCAGCTGTTGCTGTGAAACCGGTCTCGAATGCTCCGATGCGGCCTGAGGCTCCGATGCAACCCGATGCAGTTGCTGCAGTTGCTGCGTTGAACAGGGTCTTGAATGGCGGGTCTGAGAAGATCCCATTGCATTGTTTTCCGACAAGTCCATGGGCTCAAGACCGAATTCATTGATCGACGAGCCCTGTATCGTAGGCCCTGCTGCACGATCAAGGGATAGGTCCCCTTGGCAAGCTGTGTCATTCTCTGGAGTAGGTACGGTATCGCCCTCGGCTGCTGCAAAGGACTGGTCCGCGGAAGGTCTAGATGAAATCGACGTCTCTCGGGCTGCTTGAGATGCAAGAAGCTCCTGCGATGAAGAACTCCTCGAAGGCTCAACATTGACTCTCTGGCCGTGGTCCTGCCTGGCTTGAGCATCTTGCCCTCCGATTTTGCGTGACTGTCGCTCAGAGTGCAATTTGAATGACTGCTTGCGCGGCCCCCGCGGGGGCAGGTGCAGGGGCTTGAGTGAATCGAGCGGTTGTTCGTGAAGCTCACGAGATGCGGCGCCCTCAGGGGAAACTGCGGAGGGTTTGAAGGATGACCGATGTTGCTGCTTCTGGATACTGACGTTGTCACCAGCCTTACCACGATGCTTTGCAGGTTGACCTGGAAGTGTTAGCGGTCGCCAGTAGCTGTGTGCAACGTGAAGCAGACTTTGGCTTTGAGTGCGCGCCTCTGGGCGGCGGTTTGGCAGGCCCCCGTTGCCCGGTTGATGCACGCCATTGTTGTTTGGTGAGGTGTTGTCAGTAGTTGCCAGTGCTTTGGTGAAACCGGTGTTCTCCTTGCCCTTTTTGCCTGATTGATGCCCACTGTTGTTCGCTGGGGCTTTACCAGGGACTGGGAGTGGTTTCGCGAGGCCAGCAGTTGGACGACCGTAACTGAAGCCTATCGGCTCATTGAGGTCCGCACTGGGAGCATTGCCTCTGGTTAGGAGGCCGACCACAATGGGCTGTGTGTCAAGTGAGCGTTTGGATCGGGGTGCTGACAACTTTTTAAGCATCTCTTCGGTCCCAGGACTTCCAGGTGGTTCGTCGTCGTCATCGTCAGGATCACTATTGGGCACCTCGAGTACACCCCGTGGCCGATTGGACTCATCATCTGTTGACTCCGGGTGAATCTCATGACGCAGGCGAGAGGGCCCCGGTGGTTTTCTCAAGCCGGGTGCTTCTGCGGCCTTATGAGGGGGTCCTGGCTCCGCCATCCCAGGGGATCGCGCAAACGCCGGCTGATTGCGAGACGGTGAAGGCAACAGAGAGAAAGGATGAAGGCTGCAGCAGGGGATCAAGGAGAGGACAAAGTAGAGTAGATGAAGTGGCAACGAGAGGTGTGAGTTGTTGAGGCGGGGTGACGATGGTCACTGCCCAGGTGGGACATTGAGGAAGTTGCGACTGAGCATGCTGGCGAGCCCTGGAGCCCCGTCGAACGCAAAGACATACCTAAAGCCATGACTTCGATGGCTAGAGCTAGAGAATGGCAGATGGGGAACAATAAGAGGATGAAATGGAGCGGCGCAACCACATATGGGAGAGGGTGACTCCACAGATCCCCTCAACTACATTTTGGTGTAGCCCTCTAGGCGAGATCTCGGATTGACTTGCAAGACTCTCTCCTCCACACAGTCAATGCTGAGCCAAGTCTACAAGGACACGGTAAGTATTGGATTCGGAGGCGAGTTGACTGCCGCACGCATTGTCCGATCTGTCGCCGTCGCCTTGAAGATTTGCAGCCCTCGAGACAGCTCGCGCCGACTGTACGCGTAGCATAGTCCGTGAGCCACAAGCCAATAGAGATACTCCCAACGGCTGCGCACAAGGCAGCGTCCGTTTGAGGCTGCAAATATCAAACTCGAGATGGCTGAGGACGAGTAAAGAGAAGTGTAGTGGTGGCGTTCTCCAGAATAGTGTTCCTGGTGTCGTTGAACCCTGAGCGCAGGCGGCCAATCAGACGCCGCCGCAGCCCTGGCGCTTGATTAGCTGCCGGACCAATCGGAGGGCGCATGGGCTCACCTACATGCACTGTGATACCTCCGCAAAGCCGTCCACCACTCTTTCGTCCACCGCAAGCGCCGCCATGCCTCGACAGTCTCTGCCCTCGCCAATGATGACCACCTCTCTGCTGACCAGCTCTCGTGGTATCCGACGCCCAGGTTCCAAATTAAGCCTGCAACAGGCCACTTTCTCAACCCATGGCTAACCTGGTCGTCATGCTCTCCTGACTGTAACCGCCGCGGGGCCTCCACTCTAGATGCCGCAAATATAGACCCTGTGCCTGCCTGCTGCTGCTTCAGTATCCTGCGAGCTGACGGACACAATATACTCAGGCTACTGTGCCTCATCGTTACGTCGATCCCAGGACCAACTCAACACCCTCACCATGTTCGCTACACTGCTCTCTACCGTGGTCCCTCTTCTCGTGTTGGCCCAGGGCGCACACGCGCAGGCCCCGGCCAGTCCAGGATACAATGGAGGCGAGGACACTCCCATGGATCCTGACGATGCGGGTGCAGAAGGAGCGACAAAAGGCGCCTTCTCCATATCCAAAGGTGGACTCGCCGCTATCATTGCTGTTGCCGTGGTCGTAGCAGTCGCCGGCAGTGAGTGGCCCTGAGATTCTCGTAGGACGACTCTAACATACTTCTCAGTTGTTTCCGCTGTTCTCTTCTGGCTCGCAAAGAAGCGCCAGTGGGACGTCCGACAGTCCATCCGCCGTGCCTCTCGTCGCATCACCGGGCGAGCCGTCGAACCCTCAAAGCGGCAAAACCGTCGTACAGGCGTTCGTCTCGATTCTCCTCCTCCTCGCAAGAACCTGCGCCCAGAAAGAGACGTTGAGAAGGCACTTCCATCCCAGCATGGCAAAGTAACAACGACAATCAGCAGTAATCTGGACAAGGATACTGCCCCTCAGAGAAGCTTCAAGACAGTGAGAACTTGAGGATCGTTGAAACAGGCCATCCTTTCTTCATCACCTCTCGCCACGCAGCCATTTTGACATTTTGAGTCACTGCAGCTGTTTGCCGGTTCGACACACACTGGAACGAGTTCTGGTTGCTGTACAGCGACTCGGCGGCAAAGACCTGGATACACATGTGCCTCCTCCATCCGTCACGCGTGGCCCACCAGTTTTGAAGGGACACGCTGCGCCTGGAAACACTGGAACTGCACGCAGCCGGCTTGAGCATTCTAGCCACCCTTTCTTTTCCTTCGTCCGAGTCGTGTTCTCCTATATTTGTATACCCACTTTTTACTTTTGGTCACTTGATATACTGGAAATACCGGTTAACTTCGCAGGTGGGAGAGGCGCCCCCACCTGTCATCAAGCGCCACCTCAAGAATACTATTCTTATCCTGCGATCCTTATGTCCTTACAATATTCTGGTGTTTTGCTAACGGACGTTCGCTTTCAAAAGTGATTTGATCTCATCTCCACTGCATGCGCTAAGGTAGAGAGAAAGTTCCGTCCTTCGTTATGCGAGCTGTTCAACTTCACAGACTGAAACTTCTTTTCGAGGCGAGCCCGGACACGTAGGCGGTGTAAGGGAACCTTCACCATTGAGTCCTCACCCTCGCGTTACATACTGGCAGGATTGGGTTGTCGAGCATTGCGCGGGGATCTGGAATGACAAGCAATGTACCGCCGGATGTCAGTGTCGTCCGCCATGATCTGCACTCGTCGGTATCGAAGAACGACGGCTCTTGATGTACTGACAAGCTCACATAACTCCCTATCACCCTTTGGGTAAACCTTGAAGCATCATGAACTGAACAGAAAATCTAAGTTTTGTTGCTCACTCTTGCCATGACTTCACCTCAACAATCTTTCACTCCCATCGCACGTTCTTGGCGCCACACTTACCTTCTTAAAATGCCCCATCTCACTTATACCTCTCACCGACCATTCCGAATGAGTACAGCCGTTGCGTGCCCTTGGCTTCGCCTGTCCACAGACCTCTACTCCATTCCAGAAGAGCCCGAGACGAAGAAGCGTCACCTACACGCCTAACCAGGAATCCAGACAGCAACACCAGCCGTCCCATCCGTCTTCACAACCACCACAATCCCATCACCCACAATGCGTAAGCCCCCTCCCCCTCCCCCTCCCTCCTCCCCTCCCCTTCCAACACACTCATCTAACCCACACCCCCCGCAGCACACTCTCCATCCCCACCACCTCAACAACCTCAACAATCCCACTCCCACCCCACCGGCGCCCTCACCGCCTCAGACGCCCTAGCCGCCTATCGTCAACACTTCGACCCGAGCGTGGTATTCGTGTTCCTAGGTCTCTGGCTTCTCGGCACCGTGGTCGCAGTCCTCTGGTCACTGGTTCCGAGGTATGAGTGGTATGAAGGTGTCGGGAGATGGGTTGGGAGGGTTGTGGGAAGGTTGTGTGCGATTGAGTTTATGGGGTTGGGGTTGGATGGGGGGTTTGAGGGTGAGGGTGAGGGTGAGGGTGAGGGTGAGGGTGAGGGTGAGGGTGAGGGTGAGGGTGAGGGTGAGGGGTTTGGAAGGGGGAATGGGGTGGGGCAGGGAGACGAGGGAGGACGGGCTGTGGACGAAGGTGAAGTGACTTGTGAGAGAGGTGTGAGGAAGACGACGAGGGATCTCGGGTGGAGGAAGCTGGGATGAACTATGGAGGAAACACTGATGCAGGGAATAGGGTCTGCGACTATACCTCAGCACTTCAGCCTAGCAAGGCGTGGCCTGACTTCAGTGATGAGAAATCCGAGAGAAAAGAATGTATGTGATGTGAAAGAATTCTCAGAGATTCAGAAAAGATAAGGTGGACAGCCTCGAAGGAAGGGTTGAACATCGAGGTAAAGAGCAGGACAACGCCCTTTACCATTTGAACCACAAGTCAAACTCACAAGCAGATTCTAACGCTTATTCGCGAACGTGTCCTACCAACCCCAGGCCCCCTTCTTCACTCCAGCCCCAACTACAGCATATGCGCATCTCACGCAATGCCTTTAAATGCTACATGCCGCGCGTCAAGTCCTACACACAGTACACGCTGTGTAAAGGCCTGTCACCAGATAAGCAGTCAGCACTGAAACAGCCAGAAAAGAAAAGGTGCCCAAATGACTGAGCGACTCTGCACACCACACCATACCCTACCCCACCTTCACAGTGCTATCACAACGTCGTCCACAGCATGTGATATCACCACGATCTCTCGAGTGATGGACGTGAAAAAGGACGGAAGAACCCGCCCATCACAGTGCTCAAGCTGTAGTGTACCGCGTAACGCATACGGCCATGTCAGCATCACCTACTATGTCGAGTCCAAACTCCGCGCATGCATAAGCATCACGACATTGAGTCTAGAGTGACGGACGTGAAGCACGATGTTCAGCAGGACTGATAGTAGTTATCCATGGTGGCACTGCCCCACTTCATCACAGTGCTCAATTTCTCGCAACCGGCATCTCCTCCTTCGTGTCAGTTCAAACAGAAGCGAATGCAAAAAAGAAAAAAAAAAGAAAAGGAAAGACAAGAAGAAAAAACTCCACGCAATCAAAGAAAACCCACCTCAACGACTCACCAGTGGCAACACGCAGTAGTCCTCCTCTTGTCTTCCTCTCTCATCACCAACGACCCCCTCAAAACCCGACCTCGACCCAAGGACATCCCCGCAGCACCGTCACACACATCAACCCTCGGTAACACTCCAATCCACAAACCCCACCTAACGCTCCAATCCCCATGCAGATCACCATGTGTACCTGAACACTTCCTCGATCTTCCCTGCTCGTTACGGAAAAACCTAATCTCGCCCTACCGCAAGGCTGGCTCGTCACCAAGTGCCGAAACGTGACGAGTGGTGAGCAATGCAAGGAAAACCTTGGTAAGGCTCGTACGTGTCCGACGTCGGGAAAATTCAAACCGAACTTCGATGCGAGAACACGTACATGCGTACATGCCGTGTCCAAGTCACCAAAGTCGCATCTTGCGTTGCGTCACCGTGCCGCTGCAGTGCCGTCGTGTCGTGTCGTGTCTACACACCCACAAGCCATGTCCCGCAGCGACGATCAGCCCGCAGGACAGCAGCTCGGAGACAACCAACAAAAAAACCCTCAACCGTCGCCTCCATCATCCCCAACAACCGGTCCAACCCGGAGCCAGCAGCAGATCAAAATGACGTGCAACCTGGATCACCATGCAGCAAAAACCCACAAGTTCGCGGGACGGCAGATCGATGAATGGACGATGTGCACAAGTCTTTTGGAAAAACGTTGCTAAGCGCACATCAGCGCACATCCCCACCGTAGCTGCGGATCCTCATTGCGGGAGATTGTTGGCGCGCGGTCTGGATTCTTTTTCTGTTGTTCGAGCGACGAGGGGTAGAACCGGTGCCTTCTTGGTTGTTGCTTGGTCGCACATTGTCTCAGCAAGCGGGCGCGCGGCAGTCGGACAGCAACAAGCAGCACAACGTCCAACCGATTGATGCTGCAGTCCTCCGCCTGCGGTGAATCCGAAGTGCACTGAGCAAATAGCTGGCTCCCACGCAATCGACGACGTGTGTTTGTGCCAGCCAAAACCGACAAGTTGCAAGAATTGCCCTGATGCCAGGCACACTGCAACGTCGGAGGGCCATGCGCGTGCCGCCAAGAAGAGCCGAGCCGTTGGCCGCCAGGCACACCAATCATCTTTCTCCATTGACTCCCAGCCCGCGAACCCACGCGACGTGATTCGCTCGTGCGAGATGAGACCCGTGGGAAGCCTTTTTTCGGGCGGCCGGCGCTTTTCCACATTCGGCACACGGTGAATGTGGTGAGAGTTGGCAGACCGGGGGTGCCCCTGGATCTCCTGAAGGCTGAACCGGGCGCCGACGGGGTCCCAGTCGCCTCCAGCCGCCCTTTTCTCCCCCTTCTGCCTCCTCTTTCTCGCTTTCCCTTCTTCACAGAGAACAACCAACTCTTCACTCACCACCCTCACACACCATCTTTCGCTTTCAATAGCCGATTCACGCGTTCACTCCTTTACGCGAGATTCTTGCTATTGTCGCAGTCACTCTTTTTTCAACCCTCACTCAGCCAGCAAGCCTGCAACAATAGCACACACTCTCAGTCTTTCGACTCTCACACACACCGGCAATCCACCGTAAACGGCCAACTCGAACGATTCTAACGACTTTTTGCCTGCAAACCATTAGCAAAACCTCAATTTATCGAAATGCGTTATACCTCTGCTCTTCTCCTGGGCGCGCTTGCCGCTGGCGAGGCCGCCGCCCACAGCATACGTCACGCCGGCTTCCACGGCCGCCGTCACAAGTAAGTCGCACAGCCCGGTCGCACAACCACCCATTTCTCGAAGAACTCTCCGCTGACGAAGAGCCTCAACAGCGAAGCTAAGGAAGCTAAGCGCCAGGAACCCGACTGGTCCACTGTCAAGTATGACCTCACTGCCGTCAAGTGGGACGAGGTCAACTGGAGCTCCGTCTTCGACCTTAAGAACAAGAGGCCGTCTCCCACTGCTGCTCCTTCTTCGGCGCCCGTCTACCAGCCTGCCGAGCCGACCCCTGAGCCCGAGGCTCCTGAGGCTCCTGAGCAGCCGCAAGAGTCGCCCAAGGAGGAGGAACCCGAGCGCCCCAGCGGAGGCAACGGCGGTGGCAACGGCCTTGTCGACGGCATTGTCGACGGCATCGACGCCCTTTGCTCCAAGAAGGGCATCCAGAAGGGCAAGAACTCCAAGAGCCCCAACGGCGGCATCTGGCTCGGCTCCTCGGACTGGCAGGCCAAGTTCACCAACGGCGGCAGCGAGGACGTGTGGCTGACATGCTGGAACGAGAACGGCTTCACCGGCATGACTCTCAACGTCAACCGCCCCGAGATCCTCGTCAAGATTCCCGTCGGCAAGACCCAGACCGTCTCCTTCGCGCCCAAGAAGGCCGCCTCGTGCGCCCCCATCTACTCAAACACCAAGCTCGCCATGTTCGGTGGCTTCAAGCAAACCTGGTTCGAGGCAAACTTCGGTCCCACCGACGGCAGCTTCGTCGGCACCTTTGACGTCTCCAAGAACGTCTTCATGCACGGCGACGACATCGAGGCAAAGGGCTCAAAGTGCGTCTCCGACATGAACACGTGCGTCTACGAGTGCAAGGACAAGTCGGCCGAGTCCTGCGAGTTCGGCTATGAGCTCCGCAACTGCGATGCCGGCAACGGCGGCGGCCAGGGCTACGACGTCGTCATGCAGGGTGTCGGCGGCGGCTGCAACATGGGCGCTAGGAGCGAGAACATCAACGTCACCTTCAGAAACCGTGGTTAGACTTTTGTCAAACCCCGTTTTCCTAGTCTCTTGTCCATATTTCTTCTCATTCTTCATCTCGACAATGTAAGACCTATGGTCTCTTTCTGGATACCTCCAGCCTTTGCTGGATCATGTTCATAGATGGCCTGGGGGTAGCGTACATGGCCGTATTCTCGTCAATGTTATTTTTCTTTCTGTATCCTTGTGTCGTCGTGAGTGAGTCTCGTCGCTCGTGTTTCCGTATCCCTCGTATTCGCGTACCTGATCGCCGTTGTCTGGTACCTTGCAGATCTGCATCGTGACTGGCTGGGCCGCCATATATGAACGGAGATTAGCGCCGGTGGCGAACTCGCATCCAACTCTTCGCTTCGTATCCGGACGTTGCGCTCAAACGGTGCACAAGCGTCGACCATCCACATTCGCCGCCTGGGTTCTCATCTTCTGACCATTCTTAGGTCAAATCTTCATCCAGCACCACCGTTGAGCTCCAGTCTCTCGTTTCCATCCTTACTCACACATCTCTTGCCTCCATTCTTACTTGCAACATCTGTTGCTACCCGCTCACGTATCTCTTCTCTTCTTCCCTGCCTGCACAGACAGCCATCCCATTTATTCCCACTCTTACAAGGTACTCGCAACCCTTCTGTTCTCATACCGCTCACACATCTCTTTTCCATTTATGCCTCTCTTCCCCTTCCACCCACACAATCTCTTTCCTCGTCCCTACCCTGCCTACTCGCATCCATAAACACTACCTCGAGACGAATCGACAGTAGCCACCAATCAACATACACTGAGGACGAGCGAAGTCGCGCAGCGAGTGAATTCCAGGAATCGGACATACACCATTAGATATACAACAAACAACCTCCACGACCGCAACTTACTCGCACCGTGACTGACTGAAAGAAGAAAGAGAGTGTCATGTAGCCGAATACTTGAGTAGACAGCCGCGGAGAGGGGAAAAGCAGAGGAGGAAGGTATTAAAAAGTAGAGAAGAAGGCCATTAATACCAGGTCCTGTAGACAGGTGACGCGGAGACAGTGGGTATTGAAAGGCACAGGCTTAGTGGGAAGTAGACGGAAGCGGAGGCGGGATTGAAGGACTGAAGGGCTGTCGAGATTGCGATGTTGAGGATGCGAGAGCCAGGTGAGAGGAAGGTGAAGAAGCACGGCGGTTGGTGGCAGAGAAGGAGAGGAAAAAAGTAAACAGAGAGAGGATGAAGGAGTGAAGAGTAAAAGAGAACAGGTCGAGAAGAAACGACGTGCACTTGACCTCCTCCCTAGGTATCCGTTTCCTTACATACGCATCCGCCCTTTCTAAAGTTCGCAGGTGCGCCCTCATGTGCGCTGGGGCGTATCACGTAAGGGACCTGGGTCAAATGGCGATTACATTCCAGTGCTTGCGGCAGGCGCGACGTGATACAGTACAGTCAGCATGAGCCTCACACTCACTTCGACTCATAATTCGAAGCGTCAATATCCCCTCAATCAACTAGAGATCCCGCCATTGTATGCAGGTGCTGGTGGTACAAAGGGTATTACTTCTCTGGCTCCTGCCATACTCGTCGATAGCATTTCATATCATCCTTCACCACAAAGCACACATAGCCATATACACACTCACCCACACAAACAGACAGTGATGCACTTATCAATTTTGATTCTTCAGTCGCCTGACAATGTGACCGACTAACAGGCTGAGACTGACACAAACTCCGGCCCAAGCTGCAAAATACTGTACATCGCCCACGTCTTCGCCCCATGATGCAAAAACATGACACTAGTCTAATACCTTTTTATCCACCTGATTCAATCACCCCGATACGACTGACTCCTCTACAACTCGTCGTGGCCAGCATCCTCATCCCCATCGCCGCCAGCGCCACCGGCCTGGCCGTAGAGCTTGGATGTGATGGGGTAGGCGACCTGCGACAGCTTCTCGAACTGCTCGTCAAAGTCCTCGCTGGTGGCGCTGGACGCGTTCTCCTCGAGCCAGTCCTGCGCCTCCTTGATGGCGTCCTGGAGCGTCTCCTTGTCGTCGTCCTCGATCTTGCCACCAAGACCCTCATCGTCGTTGACCTGGTTCTTCAGGCTGTAGGCGTAGTTCTCCAGCTTGTTGCGGGACTCGATGCGCTCACGGGTGGCCTTGTCGTCCTCGGCGAACTTCTCAGCCTCCTCGACCATGCGGTCAATCTCCTCCTGGGTGAGACGGCCCTTGTCGTTGGTGATGGTGATGGTCTCAGACTTGCCAGTGCCCTTGTCAATGGCCGAGACCTTGAGGATACCATTAGCATCGAGCTCGAAAGTGACCTCGATCTGGGGAACGCCACGGGGCGCGGGACTGCAGATTGTCAGCTTTTGAACAGGGTATGGCAGATCCAACCACAAAACTTACGGGATGTTGGTCAACTCGAACTTGCCGAGCATATTGTTATCTTTCGTCATAGCACGCTCGCCTTCGAATACCTGGATGAGAACGACGGGCTGGTTATCGGCGGCCGTGGAGAAGATCTGGCTCTTCTTGGTGGGGATGGTGGTACCACGCTTGATGAGGTGGGTCATGACGCCGCCAGTGGTCTCAATACCGAGAGTAAGAGGGTTGACATCCATGAGAATGACATTGCCGGTAGCGGCGTCACCAGTCAGAACACCACCCTGGACGGCAGCGCCGTAAGCGACAGCTTCATCGGGGTTGACATCCTTGCGAGCCTTCTTTCCGAAGTACTCCTCGAGCATGGCCTGGACCTTGGGGATACGGGTGGAACCACCGACAAGAACAATGTCATCAATGTCCTCCTTCTTGAGCTTGGCGTCCTTGAGAACCTGCTCAACAGGCTTGAGCGTCTTCTTGAAGAGATCGTTGTTGAGCTCCTCGAACTTGGCGCGCGTCAGGGTCTCAGAGAAGTCCTCGCCCTTGTGGAAAGACTCAATCTCAATCTTGGCCGTCTTCTGCGAGGAGAGCGTACGCTTGGCCTTCTCGACCTCGCGCTTCAGCTTACCCATGGACTTGGGGTCCTTGGTAACGTCGACGCCCTTCTCCTTGTTATACTTCTTGGCGAAGTAGTTGATGACACGGTTGTCGAAATCTTCACCACCGAGATGGGTGTCACCAGCGGTAGCCTGGACTTCGAAAACGCCCTCGTCGATGGTCAGGATGGAGACATCGAAGGTACCACCACCGAGATCGTAGACGATGACCTGGCGTTCCTTTCCGTCGCCAATCTTGTCGAGACCGTAGGCCAAAGCGGCAGCGGTGGGTTCGTTGACAACACGGAGAACGTTAAGACCGGCAATGGTGCCAGCGTCCTTGGTGGCGGCACGCTGAGCGTCGTTGAAGTAGGCGGGGACGGTGACGACGGCGTTCTTGACAGTCTCGCCGAGGTAGCTCTCTGCGACCTCCTTCATCTCTGCGAATCGTTAGCGAATTGGATATCAAAAGAAAAAAAAAGCGGTGAGACTCACTTCCAAGAACCATAGCGGAGATCTCCTCGGGAGTGAAAGTCGTCTCCTCGCCCTTGACCTCAACCCTGACACGAGGCTGACCATTCTTGTTCACAACCTTGAAGGGGAAGTGCTTGATATCCGACTGAACCGTCTTGTCATTGTACTTCATACCGATGATACGTTTCTGCCATCGTCAGTATCCAATTCCAGCTTGCGAAAAGCGAGTAGCTTACGATGTCGAAGATAGTCCGGTGAGGGTTGCTGGCGTACTGGTTCTTTGCGGCGTCACCGACAAGGCGTTCCTCATCCGTGAAAGCGACCCAAGAAGGTGTGATACGGTTACCTGAAGCAGAATCATCAGCGTGGCGGTCTTTGGTCTCAATGCGGTCTCACTTACCCTGGTCGTTGACCATGATCTCGACCTTGCCATTCTTCATGACACCAACACAAGAGTATGTGGTACCCAGATCGATACCAATGACGGGTCCTTGAACGCCGTTGTTGCCCTCGGTGAGGGGTTCCTGGACGTCATCTGCCTTTGCTGTCCTGGCCAGCATCAAGCCGCCGACGAGGACGAGAAGAAGGTACAGGGCAATCGACCAAGTCGAGCGCTGGGCGCCCCTCGATCGTCGCGCCATTGTGGGAATGTGCGTGGTCCGAACGGTAGAAGATGCAACGGTGTCGTCTTTCAGAGCACCAAGCGGCGGGCGTGTGCTAGTAGCTAGTAGCTAGCTCCCAAAGCTAGAAAAGGAAAAAAAGGAGCTCTGTTGAGAGTCCGGGGTATCTCAAAAGAACAGAAAGTAAGGCGTGGATGGGGCGAGAGGATGGAGGAAGAAGGAACAAGTAGCTGGTGGTGGGGGAGTTATAAGGCGGAGTGGAGCTTTAGAAAGGACACCTGTAGAGTTGTGAGGACGCATGGACCCTTGCTCTTGGCGCGCCGGGGCTTTCCCGCTCAAACACCAAAGCCCCCATGCTGGAAACTTCTACAACCTATTGTTGTTCGCCGTACGTGACGCCACACCAGGAGTACTACAGTGAATCCGCCTCGAATTATGGCTGCCTGTTCAAGAAGCGGCCAAGTATACCTTAACCATCCTTATTCTGCCCTCCGTCGCAGCGGCGTCGCTAGTCCTGCAGGGTCCAACAACCTTTCACTTTCCCTCTATCCTTTCCCAACATACTTTTTACAGACAATCACCGCCGCAGATCTATCTCGTCAAATCCACACCCACATGCATCGTGAAACCCTCTCTTACCGTCTCTCGAGTCTCAGCCACCGTCTAAACAAAGCCATCTCAACCTTGGGAACTGTCAAACTGTCCTTTTCCAAGGGTTTCCCGCTTACCTCAGCTCCGGTTTCGGGCCCCGACCAATCGCCGTCGGAGAATTATGGGTGGCGAGGCTCTTTCATTGGGCGAAAAGGCTACGTGTTCACAAACCCCCTGCACGTGGGAGCCATGCATGACGGTGCGACTCTGAACACGTAGACGAGTTGGAGTTATTAATGGGGGAGGTAATGTGATACGGATGTGAAGTTCCCAAGGTTGGTTCATGTTGGGTGGGTGAGTCATGATAGGCAGCAGGGTAGTTGTTTTTTGGGTATTGGGTTGAGTATTGGAGAAAGAGGTGGAGTTGACTGTCATGTGTAAATTAACGAAGCCAAAGTAAGGAGTAGCACGACAGTGTGTACAAATGTAGTCAAGATCAAGAGCAAGATTCATATCTCATAATTATCTATGTCCGCAACTCTCTATCCCTACTATCCAAGTCTCCAGTGGTATCCAACGCTCAACGCCACGCTATGCAACCTCCCCCAAATCCCAAACCTACAACTTCTGATCCGTCACCGTCTCCGCCTTCTTCTTCCCCGCGCGCCCTGCAAAACCCCACCGAATCTGATTCGCCCACCTCCCCTCAACACCCAAATCATCAGCCCAATACCACACAAGTCCCGGGTTCTTCTGGAACATGCGGCCCACGAAAATCATATCCAAGCCCCCCTCTTCAAGATACCCATTCGCCTGCTTCCCCTCCGTGATTGAGCCGACAGCCGACACGGCCATCTTATCCCCGACAGCCTTCTTCACCTCATTCGCAAACGGCACCTGATATCCCGGCTTGCTGTGAATATGCTGTTTCTCGTGCAGACCACCGGACGAGATATCGATGAGGTCTACGCCCTTCTCGGCAAGCATCTTAGCGAGTCTGCACGTCTGATCGACAGTCCAGCCCTCGATTCCAGATTCTTCGAGCCAGTCGGTCGCCGAGATGCGGAGGAAGAGCGGCATATCCTTCGGCATGGTCGACCGCGCGATATCGACGACTTCGAGGGTCAGACGGGTGCGGTTCTCGAAGGATCCGCCGTACTCGTCAGTGCGCTGGTTGGAAGCCGGTGACAGGAACGAGTGCAGGAGGTAGCCGTGCGCATTGTGGATTTCGATAACGTCGAAACCGCACTTGATGGCGCGTTCGACCGCGCTCTTGAACGCTTTCTTGTACTCTTCGATATCCTCCTTCGTCATAGCCTTGGGCTGGCAGTGGTTGTCGTTATACGCGATTGCGCTGGGCGCTTTGACGTTGTCGGGCCACCCGTTCTTGTCTTTGCCTGCGATGTCGCCCGCGCTGAGCCAGGGAGCGACGGTGCTGGCTTTGCGGCCGGCGTGGGCGAGCTGGATGCCGATTTTCTGGTTCTGACCATGGGCGAAGTCGACGACGCGCTTCATAGGCTCGATTTGAGAGTCTTTCCAGAGTCCGACGTCTTCGGGTGTGATGCGCCCTTCGGGGACTACGGCTGTGGCTTCGATGAAGGTGAGGCCCGGGCCGCGTTGCACGATGCCGCCGATGTGGGTGAGGTGCCAGTCGGTCATGTGGCCGTCTTGTGCGGAGTACTGGCAGAGGGGAGAGAGCTGGAATGGAGTAAGTGAAACGCTCTGTATTCAATTGGGTGACATGGACATACAGCAATGCGGTTCTGGAGTTCAAGTCCACGAAGCTTGATAGGAGTGAATAGCTTGGGGATCTTGTTGCTGCCATCCTTCATGCCTATCGCAGTTCCTGCGGCGGGATCCTGGAGAGGAGTGAAGTAGGGAACCTAGAACTGTCAATATACGCCAGAAACAGCCAGAGTGAGGGGTAAACATACACCAGGCGCAGCCTCGTTGCGGAGTTTATCTTCACCCCTAACCTTAACGTCCGATCCATGGTGAGAATGTTCTCCAGTCATGATTGCGTGGTATGTGTATTTCAATAAGGAGAAGGAGTACAGAAACACAGAGTCTCAATTGAATGCCAAAAAGCAAGAACAACCTCCGAGAGGCCCCCATGGCTGCTTTATAACCAGTCCACGGCGCATCCACCCTGAGCACTTCCAAAGCATCTTTTCTCCAGTGACGTTGATCCGTCCTGACGATGACGGTCCCTGCTCCAGACCCGATACGGTAAAGCGTGTCCGTTGATTTGTAACCCAGTCTTGAACCCACCGCCACTTTGCCCTCACAGAAGACGATCGAAGGCGCAAAAGACATGGAATTTTCGATCAGGGATCTTCCAGCGGACGATATCTCGGCCAAAGCTAGTGTACTCGGTATGCCGAACATGCTCCGAGTTGGACTTGTTTTGGACTTGTTAGTTTATGTCCCCAAAAAGACTGGCAATAATCACAACGGTCCTGCACCAAATTTTGACACAGATTGACAAACTCGTACAAAAGATAATATTGTACACAAGAAGCAGAAAAATAAAGCATCATATCTCACTCGATCCGTCTACCGTGAGGAATCCAAGACCCAACGGATCAACCTCCTCACCTCAACTCAATAAAAACCGCCCTAATCCGCGCTTCAAAAGAAAAAAAAACACACGCTCGAGGCAAAACGGGGTATCTCGAACACAAGGCTAATCATCAATCCTCCGTACCATCTCCAATAGAAGTTACATCGGGCATAAACTCGTCGAAAGCAAAAAAAACGCCACGGATGCATGCACGCACGCAGTGCAAAAGAAACTCCAATCATGGTCCAACATCGGTTTCCCTCCCTTTTTTGAAAAAGCAGATGCGCGTCTGTGGGGTGCGCTTTAGTACCCGTGGTAACCACCTTGGTGGCCTCCTTGGTGACTTCCTTGGTAGCCTCCTTGGTAGCCCCTCTGGTAGCCGTCATCGTAGTCTCCGCGGTAGCCTCCAGCGCCGGGGGAGGTGGTGTTACTCCGGTACGACTCCTCATGCCCCCATTCAGGCGGGCGGATGGGAGCAGTGGCACTCTGTTGCTGGTACGTCGTACTAGGTCCACGTGGCGGCAGGGGCTGCGAGGCCTCCCGTCGTTGTATAGCGGATTGCAGAGCTGCTGGAATCCCGGCGCGAGGGTTGTTCGGAGGGGCAGTGCCCACCCGCGAGGGTGGCGGAGAAGTACGACTGCTGTTTACTCCGGATGTCTGCGCATGAGAACCTGCACGCAGCGCATTAGGTATCCTAGGCGGTGCATACGTATCGTAGTCGGGATCTTGAGGGTAGGAGCCAACTGGGCTTACGTCGACTGGTGACATCTCATATGAAGGCCCGCCCCTCCGGTTACGATCATATGGCGAAAATGTCGGATCAGCCATAGGTGACCGCATGTCGTATGGGCGGCCGTCATTAGACAGGGGAGAAATGATATGGGCTGAAGGCGAGTTGCGACCGCTGGGATAAGAGGTGTCAACTGGAGGCAGGGGTCCCCTTTGCTGGTACGGTCGGTCCTGGCCCAAGGGTGTGTATTGGCGCATCGGCGGGCGACGCCCAGATCCTCCACGAGATTGGTCTCCGTGCCAGTTCGTCGGAGGCATAGGAGGTACGGGCGATGACATGCCCATGCCCCCCGGGTGGTTGAGAAGCGGCGAATCCGACTCATAAGTAAGAGTAGTGTCTGAACGACTTGGGACCGGTCGTTCGCTGAGCGATGGAAGCGATGGGGTTGCGATAGGCGTCCTTCCGGTAGTACTAGTCTGCATGGTATCGGACCGAGAAAGCGCGCTGTAGGGCGGTAGAGTCGTCGTTGTGGTCACTGACGCCGCATCATCATCCAATGTCTGTAACTTGGGGAGCGTTGGTGCCCTATGCGCCGGGCCCTCATCGGCCTTCTTCGCCATCCTGGCTTCGTCTTTCCTGCGTTTTTCATTTTCCTTCTCCAACGCCTGTTTCACTTTCTTGCTCACGACCCTCTCCAAACGGGTCTCGATCTTGCGACGGCAGTACTTGGTCAAGGTCCCGTCGGCACTAGGGATGTAGTGCCAAAGAAAGAAGACGTAGAAGATAACGGAGAGCAGAAGCGAAAGAGCGGCAATGACCCAGATGACCAGAGAGAACAGCATAGTGAAGTAGATGATGGTCTCTCGCGTGTTGCCCTCCTTGGTCATGGTCTCGATGTTCATGAAGAACTGCACAAATGGAGCCCGGTCTTTCGGCGCTGCGTGCTCACCCACCGGTATCAACTCAGCTTGCATGACTGCCCAGAGCGTCAGAGCATTGATGACCATGCGCGGGCCCTGGGCAAGGATGATGAGGAGAGCGCCTTTGAACTGGAAGTAGGTGAAAAGAGCCAAATAATCGACGCCTTTCTTACTTCTGGTCAGCTCGGCAAACACCAGAAAGCGTCGCCAGCCCTGGCTGCGTCCGCCAACTCGAACCGATTGGAAGATGACGGCCAAAGGTTCGAGGTAGCACTCAGTAACGCTGCCAGATCGCATGACCCGAAAAGCCCGGAGCCAACGGTATCCCAGGAAGACATAGGAGAGAATGATACAGACGGCGAAGATCCACTTGGCCACATCAAAGGGGATGACCGGTTTGATGCCGGACCACTTGTTGAAGGCGAGGAGATTGACAGCGGTGAATGCATCGGCGGCGTACACGGCGATGGAGACGATGACGAGAATCCACAACCACACGTAGGAGAGTGGAGTGAGGCAATGACGAGACTTGAAATCATCAAGGTTCTGTTGAAGGTCAGCACGAATACTCAGCCAACAATGGGTGACGGAAGACATACGAGATAGTCCCATTTCTGAGACTCTTCGACGACAAGCGCCTTTTCGCGATCACCGCAGCAGCCCATGATGGCGGTGAAATGAATGAGTGTTTCCGCTCAACGGCAGTGGCTTCCAGCACAGCTAGGGAAGCAAAGAGTGACTCGGTCAGTGACGGACGCTACGCCCACCGGAAAGCGGCGCGAGATGCGATGTTCTCGCGCAAGTTCGGGTGGTGATGTGGTGACAGTCCAGCTGCACACCACTGTTGACAAGTTCTCCCGGCGACAGGGAGGGGGAAGCAGAACAGGAACGTAGTGCGGCGACAAGGGAAGGCAGGAGCCGGTTTCGATGGATCGGATGTCGGGCTTATGCAGGGTGCATGGTGAAGGCAGACGTGGGGCGTGGAGTGTTTGAAGTGGTGCAGTGCGTGGAATGGATGTTTCGAGCGCGGAAGAGCGACTGTCCGGGCGCGTCGCGGTGATGAAGTAAGGTATATGTATGGCAGTTGCGCAGACGATGTAGGTTTGCTGGTATTGTTGCACGGTGCTATTGTCTGGATCGTGGGCGTGGTAGTGCGGTTTCGAACAATTGGGGGCTCAGGAGTGAATAGGGAGTGGGCGGGCTGGTAGCAGCCGGAAAGAGCGTGGACGCACTCAGGGACTGGTGCAGGTAAAAGAGCGACTTCTGGCAAAGTGGACACGGCGCGAAAGCTGCGTCTCCTTCAAGGCGGGCGTCGAGCACACGAGTGGCGCGGGGACAGCGAAGAATGACCCTGACGATCGAGTCTTCGGTCAGGCTGTGGTGGTGCAGGTCCCGCCAAGCCGCGCTATGTTTGGCGCTAAGGTTGTTCCTGCGGCTGCTCCGTTGCCGCAAACCTCTCCGAACGCGTTGCAAAAGGCGAAACACTGCAGGACTGCCCATTCCAGATCGAACGTCCTCGAATTGATACTCTGCACATTTCGCTCAACATGCAGACGACTTCGTGCAGTGCCTGCACCATCTGTACCTCTGGCGCCAACTTTAGAACTGCAGTGCAACGGTGTTCCCACGCGCAGCCGCCTGTGCAAGGCACCGCCCCTTGTACCACGTACTCCGCATTTCGTGGAGATAGGTGGCACGTCAGAGAAACCAGATTTCGGACACCTTACAGACCACTTGACATCTCCCTAGACGCCGCTCGACAGAGTGGAAGCGCAGCGCGGAGATGGGCCTTACATCGTCTGAAGTGAATTTGCACGGGTTGCTAAGATTACGACCTCTCAGTACCTTCAACAGTCCCACTGCGCACGAGTGAAGAAAGCTGTCATATCCAAATAGTATCATTCGAGGGTATCGTCTCTTCCAAGGCCTGCTGCCATCGCACAGTCCTAATCACTCCTCATCGTCGAACCCCAACCCACCTACGTTCCCTAGGAACTCCATATTCCCCTCCCCTCTCAACAAGCTATCCACATCCACTCCTCCACTCGTTAGATACTTGGCGCTAACGCCCGTATTCACTCTCTGCGCAAGCAACCCCTTCAACTCTGCTCTCAACGCCTGCATCTCACCCTTACTCATCTGCGCCGCCTCCTTCTCCTTCTTCTTCCGACCGCTGCCTCTGCCGCGTTTCCCCTTTGCACTAGACTCCAGCTCATCGCTGTCATAATCCACGCCCAGGTCCTCCGCCGCCTGCCGCAAGAAGTTGTCTTCGCTGTGCTTCTTTTCCTTCGCAATAACGGCGTCAGCTAGAGTCTTGGACAGCGTAGCACGGGGCTTTAGTCTTGCAACTACGCGGCGGTCGATGTCGAGGGTGCGGATGAAGCGAGCGGCTTTGGCTTTCTTGGATGCGCCGTCGGCTTGTGCGTGCACTTTTGCGACAAGACGACGCACGCCGGCGACTTCTTCGGGCGCGCAGATGAGGATGCTGGAGCCAGAGGCGTCGCCGCGGGCTGTGCGTCCAGATCGATGAACGTAGGTATCTGCTGTGCGGGGGAGGTGGTAGTGGATGATGAGCTCGACGCCACGGATATCGAGACCACGCGCTGCTACGTCGGTCGCTACGAGGATAGAGCCAGGACGCTCGGTAAAGCGTTCGACTGACCGTAGTCGGGCCTTTTGCGCCATTTGGGAATGCAGAGGGAGAGCGGGGAGGTTGAGATTCTGGAGGAAAGGGGTGAGGCGGCGGACTGCGGAGATGGAGTTGGTGAAAATGAGTGAGCGCTTCTTCGGGTTGAACATCAGGACTGCGTAGAGGAAGAGATCCTTCTCTGTGCCAGCGCACTCAACAAGGCCTTCCTTGAGCCCGGATGCCATCTGCTTCTTGGGATTGGCGTCGATAAACTTCGGCCTGTCTTCGCGGAAGTGGAGTTTCTTGAGTAGATATTCCATGGACTGTTGGTTGTTCAACAGTTCTCCGCCCTTCTTGGACTTTCCCGCAAGCTTCTGCTGCAGGCCCTTGTGGAAGGTGGCCGAGAAGACGAGAGTCTGGCGTTGAGCACCGGAGTCTTCCTCATCTGCCTCTGCCTCCTCGTCGAACTCCTTCTTGTCGAGCGCAGTAAGGATCTCCTGCATCTCCTTGAAATGGCCCTCGCTAAGCAAGCGATCTGCCTCGTCCACCACCAAGAACCGGATCTTCTTCATGGACGCCAGCAAACCATGGCCGCTGCTGATGACTTCCCAGAGACGACCAGGCGTGCCGACCACGATGTTGGCGGTCTCCAATTGTCTGCGCTGCTTCTGTACGGAGAGACCTCCAGTGATGGTTGCAACAGTGGGTGCACCTTTCTCTATGCCAGAGCACAGGTTCTTGATATGCGTACCGATCTGATGTGCGAGTTCTCGAGTAGGAGACACAATGAGCGCAAGCGGTGCTTTGCGGGTGGGCGAGTCTTTCGGCAACGCCAGGAACGTTTCAACAATGGGTATACCGAAAGCCAGAGTCTTTCCGGAACCTGTAGATGCCTTTCCCACAACGTCGTGTCCGGCTAAGATCTCGGGTATCGACGACGTTTGAATGGGCGTGGGTTGGGCGAACTTCAACTTTGATATAGCGTCCAGAGTCTTTGAAGACAGGCCGAGTGGCTCCCAAGCGGAGACATCGACCTCGATGGCGTCCTCGTCGTCCGTGGGTTGATCCATGAGGATGTCGAATACGCTTCCGTTTATAGGGGCATCTTCGAGTAGCTCGTCCTCGTCCTCGGCCCCCTCTTCCCCCTCATCTTCATTTCCGCTCTCATCTTCCGCCTCCTCCTCCATAACGCTATCCGCAGCTTGCTCTTCGGGCGGCTGTATGCCATTGCTTTTACTCTTCTGAGCCTTCTTGTCCTTCTTGTTGTCTTTTGCACTCTTCTCAACAGGCTCATCCACCGCACCGTCGCTGAACCCTTCCCATTCATCCTCCTCTTCATCGCCAGCATCTTCCTCCACTTGCACTTCCACCTCATCCCGTCCAGTAGGCCTCTCCACCTCTTCAACCTTACTACTCTCAAAGCTCACAACACCCGTATTCTCATCCTTAACAACCGCCACATCCTCAATCTCCTCCAGCCCATAGAACCCCTCATAATCGTCCATCTGATCGGGCAGCTCGACAGATTTCCATGGTAGCTTATCGATGCGGACTTTCCGAGGCGGCGCGCTTTCAACCTTTTGCCGTTTTCGGGGTTTCGAGGGGTCTGACGAGGTTGCGACCTTCGTGGGGCGCTGCCGCTTCTTTTGCGCCATATTTAAGGGGCTGAGTGAGCTGGTGTGGGATGTTTATGTGGGTGGGTTGTTCAGAGGTCTGAGAAATTTAGTTGCCGGTCGCGTAATTTTGCCGCAGCTGCGGACACACTCGCGTGCACTTGCCCGTTCAAAATTGTCCGACCGTGCACCTTTCACTTCAGAAACCCGATTTGGTATATCACGCATCACACTAGCCTATCAGCGGCCTTGAAGGGCTCGATCTCTGGTTTCATCTCTCCCGTTCACAGAGTCACACCGAGGAAAAAAGCGCAATCCTCCCTACCTCCACGGGCATCAGCCGGCAGCAAGACACCGTCTCCATTACCACATTCCGAAGAAAGAGCTAGTTCCAGGAGAAAACCATGGGAAAATCCTCAAAAGACAAACGCGACGCCTACTACCGGCTCGCCAAAGAAGAAGGCTGGCGCGCCCGCTCAGCCTACAAGCTCCTCCAACTCGACGAAGAATTCCACCTCTTCAACAACGTGACACGAGTGGTAGACCTCTGCGCCGCACCAGGAAGCTGGTCACAAGTACTCTCCCGCGTGCTCATCAAAGGCGAGAAGTTTGGGCGCGCAGGTTGGGAAGAGAAGCAGGCGGATGTGAGGAGGTATGTTCTTGGGGACAAGAACAGCAACGCTACGTCTACAGAGAAGAAGACGGATGAGAAGGCACAAGAAACCACGCAACCGAAATCACGAGATGATGTACGAATTGTGGCTATAGACCTCCAGCCTATGTCGCCTCTGGAAGGCGTTACCTGTCTACGAGCGGATATCACACACCCGTCCACTATTCCTCTCCTTCTCAAAGCTCTGGATCCCGCTTCCGACCCCTCTTCCACCCCCACCCCGACCAACTCCGTCGACCTCGTAATCTCGGATGGTGCCCCGGATGTTACCGGTCTCCACGACCTTGACATCTACATCCAATCCCAACTTCTCTTCGCGGCCTTGAACCTAGCTCTGTGCGTCCTCAAACCAGGCGGCAAGTTCGTCGCGAAGATCTTCCGGGGCAAAGATGTCGATCTCCTCCTCGCTCAACTCAAAATCGTATTCAAGAGAGTCCGCGTCGCGAAACCTCGAAGTAGTCGCGCAAGCAGCATCGAAGCATTCGTCGTATGCGAGGACTTCTGTCCGCCAGCAGGCTTTACCGCATCGCTAGAAAAACCAGTCGGGGTTTCCACGATGCTAAACGATATCCAGTCACCCATCATCCCGAGGACGCAGCCCGGGAGGAAAGTCCGGGACGATGGTGGCGTGGAAATCGAACTCGGGTCCGAGGACGAAGACGAGGAGGATGATGAGAACTCGCAAAGCGATCCCGAGAAGAGGGGAATCCGTTGGATAGCGCCGTTCCTCGCTTGTGGTGACCTTTCGGCGTATGATTCTGATGCTACGTACCATTTGCCCAAGGATAGAGTCAGTTTGGATCCTGTGCAGCCGCCTACGGCACCGCCTTATAAGAGGGCGTTGGAGATGCGGAAGTTGGCGGGTGGGGCTTATGGGAAGACGAAGTTGCAGGAGTAAGTGTGATGGTTGGTTTGTTATGTTGGGCTTGTTGCAATAGAAGGAATATAGAGTTGTGACAAAGTGTTGATGCTATGTACGTCACATTGCATGAGGCAGCGACCTATTCATGACAGATCAAGGCATTGAGAGAGCTGATACATACAACCCGCAGTGCACTAGGTACTAAAGACCAAATGACTGCGGACACAGCAACAGACTCCATAAGAACAAGCACTTCCACCACCTTCACATAGTCACCATTCCTCTTCCTCTTCCCCCTCTTCCTCCCCACCCCCCAACAACCCCTTGACCCCCTCCACAAATCCCTCATTCTCCCAAGCCTGACTAGCATCCCACATCATAACGCCACCAAACGCCTCAAACTCCTTCGAAAACCTGACCACAGGTCCCAACGCCTTCGGACACATATACCCTCTTCCGGCCTTCTTCCCCGCCGGCAAACCCAATAAGACCTTAACATCCGGATTCTTACTCTCACTCCTCGCCCACTCATCCCACGTCTCGAGATTGAAGTTCCACTGCTGCTTGCCCCCCGGTTTGAAAGACGACGCACCACACCCGTTATTATAGAACTGAATATTCAGGAAATCCAGGGGCACGGTATCGATGATGTCTTTGTTGTACAGATCCGGGAACGGACACTGCGGGGCGGCGGAGAGGTAGTATCTCTTCTTTCCATTCCAGTGTGGATGAGCATGCGGATGCGCATTATGCGGATGGTCCATTCGCCTTTGTATCCTCGAAACCCCGCGATCCTCTCCTACCCCGGGTTCGTGGTCGCCTCCCCACTCACAACTCTCATCCATGAGCTCCCTAAGCCTCATCCCAAAAACCCCCATATTCAGCACCGTAGCCTCGAAATCGAAATCAAAGCCATCGACAACCGCGTCTCCAAACGGACGCAACTCTTCACAATCCTCCGTCCTCGGCCCGAACATCGCCCACATCTTCTCCGCGGCTTCCGTAGCCAGTGCCGGCGATGTGAAACCACCTTCGGTGTAGGAATCGCCGCCGAGAGATAGTAGGACGGTTTTATTCTTGTCTTGACAAGCCATGATGTCCGAGGCGATCTCGGGACACGAGAATAGTTGTGTGGAGGGGAAAACGTCGCATTTGTCGCCTTGGTTTGCGAAGTTTAGAACTGGTTCGTTGCCCGGGCCGGAGAAGCGGAGGAGGAAGGAGAGGAGGATTATGTCGATGTCTGGATCTGTGGGAGTTTTGTGTTAGAAGTCCATGTAGAGTGATGGAAGGAGGTGAAGACGCACTGGAACAGTAGTCTGCCAAACGTGTCTGTGAATCCGCGCGTCCCGCTGAGTTTTGACCCCAGTAGATGGCTATGTTGGATTTACTGGTGGGGTCGAAACCGGCGTTGATGGGGAGGGCGTGGAGGAGCAGTGTTGCCGTGAGGGCGCGGAGAAAGCGTGGGATTCGCATCTTGCTATGAGAGGGAGTGAGGTTACGGGGTGCAAAATCTATGGAGGAAGCTTTCGGAAAGGACGGTTTATGGATATCTCAGATATGCTAGACTAGGCTCAAGATGGCATGATGTAAGTGCTATTGGTTTCTGAGACCCTGAAGCCTTGCAGTAGCTTCGAAATCGACGCTTGCATCCATGTGTTTCGAGATGGGTATGCGAAACAGTTCGGGAGACCCTAAGGAGATATCTGGTAATATAAGATACGCTCATGCGTTGTTGGCCATTGAAGAAGTCGGGAGGTTAAGGATTCGGCATCGAGAGCAACAACAACATCGCCTGCTATTGAGAAATGGGAATTGTGTGAACACGGAAACAACGGATGTCGACCCGGCGGTTCCGCATCAGTCAGAAGATAGCAAGCGTCGTACCTATAGGTAGCCTAAGCTATGCGGCGTTAATGGTAAGGCTTGAGATCCGCGACTACATGACAATAAAGGGCACGGACCCTGACTGGAAGTATTGAAGGTTAGGGTTGTGATGGGAAGCCGCGGTTCCTCTGGGCTTAGTTCGTGGTTGGGTATTCCAGATTGTTCACCCTGGGAAGGAAGGATTTAAGATAACTCGGCTGAACTCGTGTCCCATCATAGGTGCATTCCATTCAGGTGAAAGAAACTCCCACTTTAGCTTTCACCAAACACCTTACTAACCCAGCTCCTTCCTAATCACTTTCGGGCCCTTGTTTCTCCTTCTCCGGGGCCTGCTGTATATAAATCTCAAATCCCCGCGTCTTCGGATCCCAAACTCACATCACTTATACCACTCCGGGCAGCCGGGAGGTATTATGAAGCCAACAATCAGATGTCACCATGCGACTCTCTCACCATGGTCATACTCCGTTTCTGCTTCTAGAAAAATATTCGTCATGGCTTTGAAGTTCGAGAGCCGTGGGGCCGGAACGATGTGAGAGTTTCAGCTACGTGCTGCGGATGGAGCAAGCAGTGATCAGTCATATGGCTGAATTGCTGTCAGGCGTGCTCAGCTTCCCATTCTCAGACGGCCGACGAGACATAACACGACTTCTGTGTTCCAGGATGTGGTAATCGTGTATCTGAGTGATGACCAAAACATCGTCTCAATTCTGGATTCTGCATCGTGAGTAAAACGTACGGGCGAGGTCGAGAGCTAGCGCGGTGCCAGTGACGCGCGCGTCGAGGAGTTGTGCTATTTCTGGGGAAAGCGGGGGTGTGCATGTTGTTTGCTCTGCAATGCTCGACGTCGGGGTTTGGAAGCGTTGGGATGGTAATTTAGTGCTCAGGTTGCGGGCGTATGATTGTTCTTGTTGAAGGCGGGTTGACTGTGGGGGTTTTCTGTTGTTGTGGTTCCCAGGGTTCTTTGTGCGGGGATGTGAAGGGACCGTGAGATTGGAGAGGAGAGAGGTGATGAAGGAGGTGACGTTGGGTCCCGCGAGCTCGTCAGGGGAGAAAGGAGATGCGTCCCCGGTATTCGAATTGTTCGCGTGGTTTGGTGTTGTCGAGGGGGTGTGGATAGCGTACTGTCCCGCGAGAATGTAATCATACACCATCAATCTGATTTCTCGAGGTAGCGGGGCAGCGGCGAAGGCTTCGCAGAAGCGTTTTCGGAAGATCGGAAGCCAGAGGTTTTCTCTTGCTTGTTTTTCACTGTAACTTTCAGCATCGTAGTGTAACTTTGCAACTTCAATTCTCTTGTAGTACTGGGAGTAGGGAAAGAATGGATGGACGAACTAGAAAAGTTTATTTTCTAAATTGGTGAGGAAGCTAAATTTTACGATTTGAATCGCGGCGGAGAGGTGCGGGAGGGTGAGGAGTTGATGTTTTACACTGGTGGGTTAGTGGTGTGTTTGCAAGAGGGGGAGAGGGAAGGGTGAATGTACTGCTGGTGACTGAGTTTCAGGCGCTGCCAGTCCCGTACTACTGTTGTGATCTCTGGGTTTGGGGATGAGTCGTTTGAGTCTGGGATGTGCATCTTTGAATCGTTGGAGAAGTGCATTTTTGGATCGTCGGAGAAACTCGTGTTAAATATTCGGGGACCTCGAGGAGATTAGTGCAGCCTAGATAGGTCAGCTTGTAGTAGGAGCGCTATGCCGGATTGGGACGGTGAGGCTGTTTTAGTTGCCATTGGAGTATTTGCCCATGTAGGTTGACTGTGTACCTGAGGGAATATTTAGGGATGATTTCGTTTCCAGCTCACATGGGCACAGCGATAGAAAGGGATTTCTGTAGTACGACTTGATGGTTTAGGGTCCGGAAGTTGTAACTAATTTCATATGAGCAGTGAGCTGGAGACAATACTAATCAACCAAGCAACACAACCTCCAGCTCAATCGACACAAAGCACCTGATATGTAAACTTTTCATCGTATCAATTACAATACATATCTCATCCATAACCACCCGCCATCTAAAGTTGGGAAAAAACGTCACACCGTCACACCTTCCTTCCAGGTTTTTCACTCGCCCCCAGCCTCATTCCTCACCTCACCCGCTATCGATGATGGCCCAAACTATATAACAGACACCCAAAGACCCATTGAAGAAAAAGGCCGGAGGCGAAGAAAAGAGGAGGAGAGGACAGAGCCGAAACGTCAGGGGGTAGTAAAAGTGGCAGTATCGACAGTACAGACAGAGAAGACTGACCAGGACACCAACACCAAGAACCGCCCACAAAACCGGGAATATGCTTCAGTGATCCCCATCCCACTTCCTTTTCCCACCGAATTGTGCCTTGCAGCGAGTTCCCAGCGGTCGACATGGACCCCGGGGGAGTATAAGGAAACGAGGAAAAAGGAAAGTAACAGAAACAGACCGGCGCCCGCTGCAAGAAACACGCATGAAGAGAGAACTCAGACCAGGGCCTCTCGAGGCTGGAAGCTCGGCCGGTGCAGAGCAAACGAGATGTCCTGCATAGGCCAACCGAAGCGCCTCCCGGGGTGTCTCTCCCCTATGTCTGTAATCAGCATCGCCTCTCAATGGTCAACGGCATCAGGAGCGCAGGTCTACTACTCGCCTCCTGCTGGTGCCGTATTGCCCTCGCCTTGGCCACCGCGGAAGCCTCGTCCACGACCACCTCTGCCGCGCTGCCCGCCTCGGTCGCCGCGAGAGAACCCACGACCGCCACGTCCACCTCGGCCGCCTTCGCTGTCGGAAGCACCACCACTGCGGTAACCGCCTTGCGCGCCGCCGCGGTTGCTTGCGCCCCAGTTGCCAGCACCACCATAGCGGGTAGGCTCACGGTAGATCTTCACGCTAGGCTTGGCCTGGTCCTTGTTGTTGCGAACCTCGATAGGCACACGATTGAGTGCCGCCGTCATCTCGGCTGGGGTGGCAAAGTGCGCGACATAAAAGTGCTTAATCTTTTCGACCTTCTCCACCCTCGACTTGTCCTGTTCGTCAAGCAGGTTCTTGGCTTCCTCCTCGTTGCCGACGCCGATGATGAACAGGGCTTTGCTCTCTTTCTTCTCCGCGGGCTCTCTGGGGGCTGGCGACACTGTCGTCTTCTCGGGGGCAGCGGTACCATTGGGCTTCACCTCGCTCGGGATGGACTTTTCGGTGTTTGCGGGCGCATTGTTCGTGGCAGGAGTGTTAGAACGAGGTGTAGCTGGCTTGACGGCATCTTTAGGTACTGCTGGGGCGGGGGAGGCACCTGTCCGTGCGGGTTGCTGAGCGGGCTTCGTCTGCGACTGCTGCTGAGTTGGCTGGGGTGGCGGCTGCTGTTGCGGCATGGCAACAGGAGGAGTGCCAGCAGGGCGCGCCTGGGGACCACCCGAAGGAGCAGCTGGACGGGTCTGGGGAGCCGGTTGGGCCTGTTGGACAGGAGCAGACGGTGCGCTATTGGCAGCAGGCGCCGGCTGGCCCGAGGGCGCGACCTTGCCTGTACGGTGAGAGAAATTGAAGCCCTGGGCACGCATCTCTGTGCCAATTCTTCCTCCGTCAATGTCAAGGACAAGCCACCCATAAGCGGCATCCGCCAGGTTGAAATTCCACATGTTCTTGAATGCGCTTTCGTCGATGACACCGCTCTGCGGTCCCGGGGCAGGGCCACCGAACGGATTGCCACCGTTCGCGATGCTCGGCATTTTGTTGACAATCTCCAATGCGAGGTTGAGGAGACGCTGCTGTGACTCGCTGTCTGCAACGGCGGGCTCGACTTCCGACTTCACCGTGTCCCATACGTCGTTGAAAGACGCCTTCGAGGCCGCCAATTTGCCTCGGTAGTGGTCGAGGGTGGGGTTTACGGAAAACTCGTTGTAGGAGCTGCCATAACGGAAATGCAAGCCTGCCGAGATGGAGAAGTCTGCCTTCAGTGTAACGGACAGCTGGTTGAGGAGACCCTCACGGGCGGGCGATGCGTGAGTAACGAAGATCCGGGTCTCGGTCGGGTCGTAGACGCGGTTGGCGGTGTCGACCAGCTCGCCCATCTGGAGCAGAGTAGTCCACATAGTGCCTTGGCCGCCAGCAATGGTCGTCCTGCCTTCACCGTTGTCGAACAGCTTGTGCATAACAACGGCACCACCCAGACCCAGCAGCCGAAGCTTGACACCACCGGCATCGACTAGCCGCGAATGAGCCTCGTCAATGATGTGCAGATTGTCAATCTTGTACTCTCCGGAGCGCAGCTTTTCCAAGACCTGGACATCTTCACACGCGCCCCAGACAGTGTATACAGGGACTTTCAGGGTGTGCGTCTTGTTGAGGAACAGCGGAAGCTCGGACAGGGGCAGTTGCTCTCGCACAAACCGCTCTTTGATAGAAGACTGCGGCGGGGCATGGCTGATCGAACGCTTGACGCTGTCGGACAACAGCGGCGAGTATTGGGCGACGTGCTTGAGTGTCCTGAGAGGGTCAGCGTGCAGTTCGTAGCTGACCAAGGCCTGCTGGCTTACTTTTCAGCTATGCGATCGAGGGAGCGGTCGTCGTAGAAGCCAAAGTCGCCGGTGTGTATGATGCATGAGGCTCGAGCTTCGTCGGCAAGCTGGTTGAGCGACTGGAGGTTGCCTAGTCTATGAATTAGCATCAAGGCTAGTCCATATAAGAGTGGCAGACGTACCTCTGATGTCTGCAATGCAGAGCACTCTCGTGGATCCGGTTTGCATGACACGGCCCTGGTTGGGGAGGAGGGGGATAGCCCCAGGCACGGGGCCAGAGGCAGCACCTCCGCCGTTGGGCAGATAGCTTGCCTGGTACGGGGCACGGGGCTGGTTAGGAGCTTGCTACGCCGGGTCAGTAATTCATGCTAAAAAGCAGCTGAAAGGGGGGTAAAGCGTACTGAGGCCATTGAGTAGCTGGGGTGGTATCGGGGAGGCGATGATGGGGGTTGTTCTCAGGCGGGGCGCTAGGCCGAGAGTCGAGACTTGAGAAGCGGATGTGCGGGTATCTCGAGGTATTAGAGAGCGGATTCGGGATTGCCTGCTCCTGGGGCGGTGTGGCGGAAGATGAGAGAATTGGGGGGGCTCGATGGAAGCTTTGAGGGTTAAGTTTGGTGTTTGGACGTGGACGCTGGAAAAGCAGTCGCCCGGGGAGGCCGTGCTAAGCCGTATGCGGTCAAGCGCGACGCGACAGCTTTCCTCAGGCAGTCGAGGACGAAGACCTCTCTTGCATATCATCGCATCACGACATCTTGGCTTCTATCGTCTTTCCTTTCACAGGCTTCGCTGCTGTACTCAATTACCCGATACCGCCTGTTCTTCGCCGAATTCCCCTTACGCAGCCCGTGATGCTGCCCCATTCAGTCATGTCATTCCTTGTCACAACGGCCACGAGCAGCGGGAACGCGTGAGAAGAATACTGCTCAGCCCTTGCTAACTGCATCACCTCCGTGCTGGCTCTGCTGTACGCGTTTTGCAGTTGTGAGTTGGACATACCGGCATACACCGGACATGGGGAGGGAGCTGGTTGCCGGCTGTCTACTTGAGCCGACAATTGGCCACGCGGGACTTCGAGTTGCGCAGTCTCATGGCACTCAGGGGCAACTTCGTCCTCGAACGGCCGCCCTACATGTCCTTTCCGAGTTTGGCTTCGATTGCTTGAGCTTCGAAAGTCCTGAGCAACAGCTGGGCTCGCGTTCCCATTTGGTTGCACATGCTAGGTCGCCTGCCAAGACTTCCGCTTCCGCACCCCTGCCGGAATTTCCAGCACTTTTTTCATAAATTTCCCCCACCACAACCTCGTCCCTCCTCACCACCTCCAAGTCTTTCGCTGCACTTTTGAGCTGCGATCGACTGCTCTTCTTTTTATCTTCTCCTATTACGTCCTGTAGCTTAATTGCAAACATGGACGAGCAGGAGTTTGTCCAGCTGCTGGACGCCTTGCTGCAGCGTAAGTTCACTGCCCGCCGACACGTATCTTTCCAGACCACTGACAGCACCAGCCGACACTGCGCGGGTCAAGGCTGCCACGGAAACCCTCAACAAAAACTACTACACATCCCCGGCATCGCTGAATGCTCTGTTGCACATTGTCAGCAGTCACCCGAAGAGCGAGCTGCGTCAGCTGGCAGCCGTCGAGGCTCGCAAGCTGGTCAGCAAGCACTGGGAGCAGCTGCCCGCCGACCAGAAGAGCTCGCTCCGCGACCAGATCTTCCAGTCGACGCTGAACGAGGATAGCAAACTCATTCGGCACTCGGCTGCTCGCGTCATCTCCGCCATCGCCAGCATTGACTTCGAGGATGGCCAGTGGCAGGAACTTCCTGGCTTCCTCCACCAGGCATGCACCAGCTCCAACGTGAGACATCGAGAGGTCGCTACCTATATCATCTGGACCACACTCGAGCATGTTGGCGATGAGTTCCCGGGCAAGCCCAGCGACATGTACAAGCTTTTCAACTCTACCATCCAAGACCAGGAGAGTGCCGAAGTTAGGTCCAACACCATGATGGCATACAGCCGCCTTGCCATGCTCCTTGACGCCGAGGAGGACCCCAAGTCCCTTGAACTGTTTCAGGAGGCCGTACCTTCCATGGTTGGTGTCCTCAAGCGCTGTGTCGAGGAGGGAGACGAAGACCATGCCCTCCAAGCATTCGAAGTCTTCCAGACCCTCCTTGGCTGCGAGTCGGCTTTGTTGCAGAAGCACTTCCGCGATCTCGTCCAGTTCATGCTCGAACTGGCATCGACCACTACTATCGATGACGACTTCAGATCACAGGCACTGTCATTCCTGATGCAGTGCGTGCGGTACAGGAAGCTGAAGATTCAGGGTCTGCGCTTGGGCGAGGAAATCACCCTCAAGGCTCTGCAAATCGTAACTGAGCTTGGTGACCTGACCAGCGACGACGAGGATATCACTCCTGCCAGGTCTGCCCTCGGTCTCCTGGACATCCTAGCGTCGGAGCTCCCTCCCAGCCAGGTTGTCATTCCCTTGATGAAGGCTCTTGGCCAATACTTCACTTCCCAGAACCCAGACTACCGCCAGGCCGGCATCCTTGCCTTGGGCATGTGCGTCGAGGGTGCGCCCGATTTCATTGCTACCCAGCTTCATGAGATCCTTCCTTTGGTCTTGCACCTCCTTGAGGATCCCGAGGTCAAGGTCCGTGCTGCAGCCCTCAATGGTGTTGCTCGCCTTGCGGACGACTTGGCCGAGGACGTTGGCAAGGAGCATGCGCGTATCATCCCTGCCATCATCAAGAACTTCGATCTTGCCGTGAACGAGTTGCACTCGTCGCAGGGTGATGATCTTGAGAGGAAGCTTCAGATCGTTAGGGGAAGTTGCCACGCCATCGACTCCCTGGTGGAAGGTCTGGGGTCTGAGGAAGTGGCCCCATACTTGCCGGAACTCATGCCTCGCTTCAGCAAGCTGTTTGGCTATGACGACTTCAAGTGCAAGGCTGCAGCCATTGGCGCCGTCGGCTCTCTTGCTATTGCCGCAGACAAGGGCTTCGTCCCCTACTTTGAGCAGACCATGAATGCCCTCTCTCAGTATGTCACCATCAAGGAGAGTCCAGAGGATCTCGAGCTTCGTGGTGCTGTCTGCGATTCCATCGGCAGCTTCGCTGCTGCTGTTGGAGCGGAGGCTTTCCAGCCGTATGTTCGTCCCTTGATGGAGGCATCTGAGGAAGCACTCCACCTTGACGACCCGCGCCTGCGTGAGACAAGCTACACCTTGTGGAGCACTATGGCAAAGGTGTACGAGGAGCGTTTTGCCCCCTACCTCCCTGGCGCCGTCAAAGGTCTCCAGGACTGTCTGGAGCAGGACGAAACCGGCGTGGATGTTGAGCTCGGCGCCCACGCTGAGGACCTTGTCGGAACCGAGGTCGTCATTGGTGGCCGCAAAGTCAAGGTTGCTGCTGCTACCGACGACGACGACTCCCCCATCGACCTGAACGACGAAGCCATGGACGCTCTCGGCGACGATGACGAGTGGGATGACGTTGGTGTTACCGCAGTTGCAATGGAGAAGGAGATTGCCGTTGAAGTATTCGGAGACCTCATTACTCACACTCGCCGCGATTTCCTCCCCTACCTGGAGAACACCATCGCCAAGGTCATGGAGCTCGTTGATCATACCTACGAAGGTCTGCGCAAGGCTGCTCTCAGCACCATGTGGCGCACATATGCCTGCATCTGGGGCATGGCTGAGACAGAGGGCATGGCCAAGTGGAAGCCTGGTTTCCCTCTTCAAGTTGAACCATCTGACGACCTGAAGAAGCTGGGCAACCTTGTCATGACGGCGACTTTGGCCGTGTGGCAGGACGAGATGGATCGGTACGTGTATCCCTGTTTTTGTTCCTTTTCTACCCCCAAAGATGAACCTTATTCGTTAATCCCAGCTCACTCCGACGCACAAAATGTGCGGTTGAAGCGAAAGCGATTCTGTCTCTGAGTTTTATTTGATCAGCATCTGTTTTCTACATTTTGCTTGCGGCTTCAGCTAATGTTGTTGCAGTGGTACCGTTACAGACATCAACCGTGAACTTGCTGCCACGCTCAGGTTGTGCGGACCGGCGATCCTGATCACAGAGAAGGGCCCGGTCATCGGCGAGATTGCTGAGCAACTTCTCCAGATCATCACTAAGCGCCATCCCTGCCAGCAGGATCTCGGCGATGATTTGGAGGACGAGGTGCTCGAGGAATCCTCTGAATACGACTGGCTTGTGGTGGAAACGGCGATGGAAGTCGTCACCTGCCTGGCTGTGGCCCTCGGCCCGAGCTTCGGGGAGCTCTGGAAGATGTTCGAGAAGCCCATTGTGAAATACGCCAGCAGCCAGGAGTCCGCCGAGCGCACTGCCGCCGTCGGCAACATTGCTGAGTGCGTGTGCTACATGGGCGAGTCCTGCACGCCCTTCACGACCGGCCTGCTCAAGCTTTTCCTCCACCGTCTGTCCGACGAAGACTTCGAGACGAAGTCCAATGCGGTCTACGGAGTGGGTCTGTTGTGCGAGAAGACGACCGACGTCTCGGAGATTCTGAAGAACCTCCCCTCCATCTTCTCGAAGCTTGAGCCTCTGCTGGACGCTCGCGACCAGGCCCGTCTATTGGACAACACTGCTGGCTGTGTCAGCAGGCTCATTTCGAGGTTTCCCGAGAAGATTCCTGTCGGCGAGGTCCTCCCCCGCTTGGTCGACCTTCTGCCCCTCCGTGAGGACTATGAGGAGAACAAGCCCATTTATAGCATGCTTGTGAAGCTCTGTAAGTGCCGCTGCCGTCCGCCTGATGCACGCCATCTAACAAACCCCAGATCAAGCCCAGGAACCCACGGTGCAGCAACTGACACCCAGATTGATGCCTGTCTTTGAGAAGGTGTTGAGCCCTCCCGAGGAGCAGCTCGAGGAGGAGACGAGGGCGCAGCTCGTTGAGCTCGTCAAGTATTTGCAAAAGTAGAGGTTTCAGCATGGAGGATTGTTTCTAGGATACCCGAACTGGACGAATGATGATTTAATGTAGCCCAGGGCATGCGAAAAGAGCGAGAAAAAGCTCGTTGATGATTTATCGAAATATCAAAGATTTTCACCACCATGACTGCTTTCTGCATCGTGCTCTTTTATCGTTCGTTTACGTTTGATTCAGTTCATCGATTTGTACTCTTGTACTTTTGTGTAAGGCAACTCCACCAACTCCATGCGCCACAGTGACGTCGATCGGTCACGCGTTTATGCCTCGGGCTGCGCCCCCTCTTGGCGCCAGGCGGGTACCTCCAACCTCTCTCTCCATGGTGACGACACGACAACAGACACACCGAACATCTATCAAACACCTGCTGCCGGCTTCGTACGTCCTTGAGTTGGTTCAACGCCCTCACGACCTCTCCGTATGCCATCGTACTGTTTATAGCTCCCGTTATCCCACCCCGACCTGCGCCCACCGTTCGCTACATCGCAGCTCTACGACTCCACGACGTGTACATCCGCTTGTAAAGCCAGGTCGTGAAAGTCTAGGAACGTAGAAACAAGAAAACACAACTTCCAGGCGCCCAACGCGGCGACCTTGTGACCCGCTTCAATGCGCTGTCATGGCCAAGGACCGAGAGTCACCGCAGCCGCCCTGCTGTGTGCCGCTCTGGCAGTTCCTACGCTCGCAGAACCGGGCCTGACGAGGAAACATGAGGCCGGCCGGTGTGCAATTCGCGGCCATTGCGGATCTCAAGGCTTCTTCTCTCCGCAGCTGCCCTGCCCGGACAACGGACCAGCCGCGTCACCGGACGCAGACGTACGCAAGAAGCTGGTCGAGATATGTGGCGAGCAGTGGTCAGACACCGATGTGTGCTGCAAGGAGGAGCAGCTGGACGCGCTGAAGACGAACCTCGACCGTGCCTCACCCATTATCAATGCCTGCCCAGCTTGCAAAGCGAACTTCTTCAACCTCTTCTGTACCTTCACCTGCTCCCCGGACCAGTCCCTCTTCATAAATGTGACAGAGACAGTCGAAAAGGGGGACAAATATCTCGTCACGGAGCTGGACCATCTCGTGTCGAACGACTACGCATCGGGATTCTACGACAGCTGTAAGGACGTGAAGTTCGGAGCCACAAATGGCAAAGCTATGGACTTCATCGGAGGGGGGGCCAAGAATTATACAGAGTTTTTGAAATTCCTGGGCGACAAGAAGTTCCTCGGGAGTCCGTTCCAAATGAACTTCCCTCGACCAGACAAGGCCGATTTCCCAGGACTGGAACCCATGGACAAACCTGCGCACCCTTGCAACAGCACGGATGAGAGATACCGCTGCGCTTGTTTAGACTGCAGTGGCTCCTGTTCTGAGCTACCAGAAGTGTCCGAGGCCAAACAGTGCTATGTTGGTCTTCTTCCCTGTCTATCGTTTGCTGCCATCCTTATCTACTCGATCTTCCTCGGCCTCCTTTGCCTCCTTGTCGCCGGACATGTGGCATACCAAAAGCATTCCAAGCACAAGAATGAGCGCTTACGGCTGCTGCAAGATCTGGAGCCAAGTGACGACGAGGACGAAGGCGATATTGTCCACAACGTTTCCATGTTGGACCGACCGACTAAGCACTACTTCGTGAACACATGGTGTGACCGAGCCTTCAGTCGACTTGGTTACATCTGCGCCAGCTTCCCTGCCATCACCATAACTACAAGCGTGCTTGTAGTGGCGCTAATGAGTTTAGGGTGGCTAAGATTCCAAATTGAGACCGACCCCGTTCGGCTCTGGGTTGCGCCTGATTCGGCTGCTGCGCAGGAAAAGGCCTTCTTCGATGAGAATTTCGGGCCATTCTTCAGAGCGGAACAGGCGTTCTTAGTCAACGACACTGGTTCTGAGCCCGGCCCGGTGCTGAGCTATGAGACACTTTCATGGTGGTTCGACGTCGAAAGCCGCATTCTGCGCCTCAAGTCGCTCCAAGATGGAGTTACCCTGGACAAGATCTGCTTCAAGCCCGTGGGCGATGACTGCGTAGTGCAATCGGTCTCCGGCTACTTCCAAGGTGATTTCGCAAATGTTGACCCGTACACATGGGAGAAGGACCTCCTGAGCTGCGTGGATAATCCGACCTCTTGCCTGCCTCCCTTCCAGCAGCCGCTGAATCCGCACCTGTTGTTCGGCGGCGTCAAGGATAACGTATTGGATGCCAACGCTCTTGTCGTCACTTGGGTGGTCAGTAACCACCCTGAGGGCACCAAGGAGCTGGAACGTGCCATGCACTGGGAGGATAGCATGAGGAAAGAGCTACTATTCATCCGAGATGAAGCACGCGACCGGGGTCTACGCCTGAGCTTCAACACTGAAGTTAGTTTGGAGCAAGAGCTGAACAAGAGCACCAACACCGATGCGAAAATCGTCGTGGTCAGCTACATCATTATGTTCCTCTATGCGTCCATCGCTCTGGGCTCCACGACGCTTACAGTCCGCTCTTTCATTCGGAATCCGTTCAACGCGCTGGTACAGTCCAAGTTCATGCTCGGCATCGTGGGCATTCTGATCGTGCTCATGTCCGTCTCCGCTTCGGTTGGGCTGTTCTCCGCTGCGGGCATCAAGGTCACATTGATCATTGCTGAAGTCATTCCCTTCCTGGTGCTTGCCGTCGGCGTGGACAACATCTTCCTCATCGTACACGAGTTTGAGCGTGTCAACATCAGCCATCCCGAGGGCACCATTCCAGAGCGCGTAGGAAGGGCTTTGGGTCGAATGGGTCCCTCGATTCTCCTGTCTGCTACTACAGAAACCGTCGCATTCTCTCTAGGCTGTGCCGTGGGTATGCCGGCAGTCCGCAACTTCGCTGCCTATGCGGCCGGTGCCGTGTTCATCAATGCGATCCTTCAGGTGACGATGTTCGTCTCTGTCCTCGCACTAAACCAACAGCGAGTCGAGTCGAATCGCGCAGACTGCTTCCCTTGCGTAGTGGTCCCCAAAGCAGACTCTGGCTACCTCAACGGAGGCATGGGTCACAGTGCAGGCGAGGAGAGCGGGCTCCAGCGATTCATCAGAAAGACATACGCGCCTGCCATCCTCGGAAAGAAGACCAAGGTGGTGATTCTCGCTGTGTTCTTTGGCATCTTCACAGCCGGGCTTGCGCTGTTTCCGAAAGTCGAGCTCGGCCTAGACCAGCGGATAGCCATTCCCAGCGACTCCTACCTGATCCCCTTCTTCAACGATCTCTACGACTACTTCGACGCCGGACCTCCCGTCTACTTCGTCACAAAGGAACTTAATGTCACCCAGCGCGAACAACAAAAAGAACTCTGCGGACGCTTTTCTACCTGCCATCAGGACAGCCTCGCCAACATCATCGAAGCTGAACGGAAACGACCCGAGATCTCACATCTCTCTGCCTCCGCCGCAAACTGGGTCGACGATTTCTTCCTATGGCTCAACCCTGAAAATTCCAAGTGCTGCGTCGACAAGAACGGAGAGCCATGCTTCGCAGGCCGTGATCCACCCTGGAACATCACTCTCTCCGGCATGCCCGAAGGCCAAGAGTTCATTGAGTACCTATCTCGCTGGATCAAAGCCCCCACATCCGAAGACTGCCCTCTTGGTGGTGCAGCCGCCTATTCCGATGCCCTGGTCATCAACCCCAAAGCCCTCACCATCCCAGCCAGTCACTTCCGCACCTCTCACACGCCCCTCCGCTCCCAGCGCGACTTCATCACCGCCTACACATCCGCGCGCCGCATTGCCAAAAGCATCGAAAAAGACGTCGGCACAACCGTCTTCCCCTACTCCAAATTCTACATCTTCTTCGACCAATACACCTCCATCGTCCGCCTCACCGGCACCCTCCTCAGCTCCGCCCTCGCCGCAACCTTACTTGTAACGACCGTTCTCCTCGGCTCGCTCATGACCGGCTTCATCGTCACGCTCGTCGTCGGCATGACCGTCACTGCTATCATCGGCTCCATGGCAGTTCTGGGTGTCAGCTTGAACGCCGTGAGTCTTGTCAACCTGATCATTTGCGTGGGTATCTCGGTGGAGTTTACGGCGCATATTGCGCGCGCGTACACGTTTCCGTCGAGAGCGACGATGGAGAAGGCGCCGAGACATCGGTTCAGGGGCAAGGATGCGAGGGCGTGGACGGGCATGGTGAATGTGGCTAGTAGTGTCATTAGTGGGATTACGGTGACGAAGATTCTGGGCGTGGGCGTGTTGGCGTGGACGAGGAGTAAGGTATGTTAAACCCTTTGATAAGAGAGAAGTCTGTGAACACACGCTAATCAGTCCCACAGATCTTCGAAATCTACTATTTCCGCGTGTGGGTAGCGCTGGTTTTATGGGCGTCCACGCACGCGTTGGTGCTCTTGCCCGTATTACTGAGTATTTTTGGTGGGAAGGGGTATGTGGATCCGGAGACGGATGGGGGGCTGGAACAGGATTTGTTGTCGAGACAACAGTATCCGAGGTTGTTGGGCGGTGAGGACGAGGATGAGGATGATGGGTATTATGATGATGTTGGGAGGAGGAGTTTTGGTTGATTGGGGTTGTGTATGGTGTATTAGGAGTGGGGGTTTAGGTTACTTGGCTAAGATTGGAATTGGAATTCTTTTGTTCATAGTAGTGAGGTTTTCATCGTGCAGATGTATAACTAGCAAAGACACATTATCATCAAAGAGACCAACCATGAGCATTAAACATCCCCCATATCTCCCTCAACTGCCAAACCCACCCCTCCTCCCCCTCATCCCCCTTATACTCACCCCAACCTACTTCAACCCCAAAATCCTCTCAGCCGCCCGTTCCGCAACTGCAATAATCGCCGCACTCGGATTGCCCGTAATCATTCCTGGAAAGATACTCGCATCCACCACAAACAGGTTCTCGGTCCCGTAAACGCGGGTATCGAGATCCACAACCGCTTTCCCGCCTTCTTGACGCCCGTCGTCGCTGCCAATGCTGCAGGAACCCGTCCAGTGGTTTGAGCCGCGCGAGGCGGTGGTTGCTGGGATCTGGAGTTTTACGTTGCGTGTTAGCGGGAATCGTGCGTGCGTGTGTAGGAGCGGGGGAGTTGGGAAGTGCATGCAGGAGCGAAATAATGAAAAATTAAAGGGGAAGGGAGAGAGGGAATACGACGTACCAAATTCACAAACTCAGCCGTTGTCTGATTCACCGTCGGCACGATCCATGTCAGGTTTCCGATATTGCTTAATACGCCGCGGATATACTCGATTCCTTGAATCACGGCTTCTTTGTCGCCTGCGTTGCGGAGGTAGGGGGCTTGCGAGACGCGGGTGTTGAGGGTTGGGAGGATGGTCATGCGGCCGCGGGATTGGGTGCCCGTGCCCACGTATTGGGTTATTGTCATTGAGGCTGTGGGGGGCGTTAAGAGGTATTGTGGGTGGGATGAGGGTTTGGGAAGGGGAGGAGAAGGGGATGACACACTGTTCGTGCGTCCTTCGACGCGAGCTTGCCATTGGATGTGGCGCACGATCCCGTCGGAACCTTCGATGGTTTGCCAGAACATGGGGCCGAGGTTTGGGGCCACTTGGGCGAGGATGCCGGAGCGGTTCTCTGCATGGGAAAGTCAGTAGGTTGGATTGCAAGACCGGGAGAGGAAGAGGCGTACTCAGGTATTCGTCTACGTCCGCCTGGATGGGCTCGTCCCATGCCTCGTAGAAGTCGTAGAAGACGATGTCGGGGTGGGCGATCTGGATATCTGTCTACTGGCTGTCAGTATTGGACGGTGGAGGAGGGGAGTGACTTACGCCCACGTGGTCGTTCAGGTTGTAGCCGACGGGAAGATCGATCCATTGGTCTTCGGAGATCATGGTTGCGCCGTCGATTGTGGAGTTCTTGACGACGTTTAGGGCGTCTTTGGGTCCAATGCCACCTGCGAATGTTTAGTATCCGAGAAGTCCTGACGACGCAAGTTTCGAGCACTCACTTCTGAATAAGACCTTGGCGCTCCCCATTGTCCCGGCGCTCAGAATCACCCTACCAGTCTTGGGCGTTACGTTCACCGTCCCGTTGAATCCCTCGCCGTTCCTGCACTGCAACTCTACACCCGTTACTGACCCGCCGGTACGTACAAGTCGTCTGGCCATCGTGTTGACAGCGAGGTTGAAATTCTTTCTTTGTGCAGCAGTGACTAGATACGTGGCTAGGGGACCATGGCGCTCCGCATTCTCGAGGAAGAACGTTGCGCGTCCGTAAGTATGATTCTTCTGATCCGGAGATTCGTTCGGGAGAACGTATTTGAAGCCTGCGGCTTCGAGGCCTTTGGAGAGGGTGTCGTAGCCTTGTTGGAGGTAGAGTTTTCCGTCGCGGGAGGGGTGGTCGGTCTGTCTGGTGAGCAATTGCTGATGATTGAGGTTCTTGGGGCAACTGAGAGGGGAAACATACACCAGGGATTCGTTTGAAGACGGTTTCGATATGCTTCTGCATATCTGAACTCTTCCATCCAGCTGGGAAGTTGAGATCCCAGTCGCGGGGGTGCGGTTTCCACCATAGTGCTGAGTTGACGGCAATGCCACCACCAAGCACACTGATCTATTAGCTGCAGTTTACTGTAGCGAATGGAAGACTTACCACCCAGCCATGACATCCAGGTCCTCACATGACACCCCAACTGGATCCGCCCAGATCTGGTTGAACAAACCCGGTACGTCAAATCTGGTGAGATTCGTGCCCTCCAACCACTCCGGCTTCATTGTACCGTTCCATCGTCCGCTTGATAGAGGGCCTTTTTCGAGTAGAAGAACAGAGTGTCCTGCTTCGCTGAGTCGGTCGGCGACAGGAATGCCGCCTGCGCCGGAGCCAATGACTATGTAGTCATATGTCTTGTTTGAGTCGATAGGTGTACACGCCCCGGAGATGAGAGGCGTAAGGGAGAGGAGGGTAGAAGTAAAAATGACGGAGAGACGAAAATGCGCCATCTTCACGGATTGCGGAAAACTGGAAAGCGCGAAGCAGCAGTTGCTGAAAGAACAGCAACTACGAGGGTCCAACTCAATCCTACCTATGTATATTCCCTTCCTTCATTGCTCCGCACACATCCCGCTTAAATCCAGTTCCTCTCGTTGCAGTCGTTTGTCCGCCACCCCAATTAGGAATTTAAATCATGTACCCCAGATTTCCCAAACCCGCTCTTGCTTCCATATTAACACGTGCGACCCCGAGGTGTGGGGTCTTTGCAGCTAAATGCCGACATGACCACATGGCCATTGCACTCTATTCCGCTTTGCCCTGTAGAAATGTCATTGGCTGCTTAGGCTGTAATCCAAATAATGCGGGACTGGAATTTAGGCGAGGTCGTTGTTACGCTGGGTTGCATTACAGGGAACCCTTGCTGGATGATGATGCGATCTTCAACCGCGGGATAGTGGAATAGGGTATGGAGGCAGGAAGGATTGCGGAATGCGCCCTGGGCGGATGGAGCTAGGGAGATGCCCGTGTAAGCCTCCACAAGTTAATCCGGAGCTCGTTGAAAAGCGTATATTGACGTGCAGTGCGGGGCCTCGTGATAGTCTATGCCATGACAAATATACTTTGTTGGAATCCATGGATGTAATAAACATATGCGATGTGAGATATGTTTCGATGTAGACGGCTGGGATGGAAAGGTTCGATGTGTGTCGTGTACTCTAATGGACCTCGGATTTGGAAAAGGGCATCTAGAAAGCTCAAAATCCTGATCAGCTCACAGGTAGAATTAGCTCTGTCAGTACGGGGAGCCACTACTCGAACAGAAAGGCTGGGTTCTGTGTGTCAATGTCGATGATACTGGATCCAACTCTTGTGGCGTGTGAGTGCAGACCTGAAAGCCACAGGTGCGGGAAAAGGTAGGATTAACTGGTGACTAAAGTGCATCTTGCGAGATAGAATCAGTCAAGGACAAATGTCCTGGGCGGTGGTGCGTGATAAGATGGAGGTGTCAGAGGGTGAATCTACTGTGCGTGCATAGACGACGACTTAGTAATGAAACACGGCGTAGACGTGGGACTGCGTGAGTAGGGCTCGTCATGTTAGTCATGTGTGGCGCTCAAATTTCATCATGACCACACCACCTCCACTGCACAGCTATTTCAGGCCGTCTCTCCCATTGCGTTTGTATATATCAAATGCGAGCGCCGAAATGCGTTCAACAATGTCTTATCTAGACCTACACATCTATCAATTCTACCGACCTCGTCAACTCCGAAGCGTGATGCTTCTCCGCTACGGCATCCAGTCTCTCAAGGTCAACCAGATATAACTTCCTAGTTGCCTCTCGCTGTACAGTCCCTTTCGGCGTTCTGAACCAAGGGCGCTCAGGGTCGAGCAAAAGCACATTCTCCCTGGCGATTATTGCGAACTCTGGGCTGATCTCGTTTGCGTCTTCAATTTGCTCCCAGATATGTTCTGGTATTCCCTGCCCATCCTCCTTAATGTTCTCAAGCTCGAGCAGCAACGCAGGTTGGGTCCTTCCATTACCGATGAACATGGCTTCTTTAATGTCCTTATGCAAGCAGAGGAATTGCTCCATATCAACGGGATAGAACTTTTCAGTTGAGAGAAGCACCTGCATATCGTCCATCCGTCCGTGGTACTCCCAGAGCTCTGGATCTTCCTCATGTTGCTTGAACAAGTCGCCGGTAGCGAACTCGTCTATGTCAGGGAATACGACGAATGGAGCCTGTTTGAAAGCACCTGCGCTCCGATGTACGATGGCCTCGAAGCTCTTCCCTTGTCGCTTGATGAGCTTCACACCCGAAGAAGGATGGAACATTACATGGTGCCAATTTTCTCGCTTCCACTCTCCTGTGCGCCGAAGTGTATGGATTAGACCCGTCTCCGTGGAGGCAACCTGTGTGAAGAGTTTCATCTTTTTCGAAACAGCCTCCCCTGCTGAGAAAGGCACATCACCACCTGCGTACATTATGTATTCGACTCGGGCGGCCACGCGATCTAGGAGCTCAGGGTTACTTCCGAGTTGCGCGATTATAGGTGGGATCATGCCAAGGATATCTACTTTGGCATGCTCGACCACAAAGGCGACCTGTTCTGCCGTTGGTGGAGCGCCAGGTAATGCGCATATGTTCACAGTACCCGTCAAGAGTGGGAAGACCAAAACGCCAGCGAGATAAGCGGCCTGCAATTGTGTCAGCGAACCGACGATCTGGTCGAAAGCAGCCATACATGAAAAGGCGGAAAGAAGTGGAAGATCCGTTTACCCAGCATCAGATTGGTGAGGGACTCATAGCCAGAAGGTGGAGTGAGATAGAGCTCCTCGCCGAAACTGGCTGCCCATTCATGCGTCCAGACGATCGGTTTTGGGAAGCCAGTTGTTCCTGAGGTGTGGAGTACAACGAGTGGCTCCCCCTTGATGTCTTCGAAATTCGCCTCGAATGAGTATGGCGCATACTTAGTTTTCAAGAGTTCCTCCAGTTCCGGCACAGCTATTTCCTGCATTGGATACAGCTCAAGGACTGGGTCCGCAGCCGCTGGCCTTGGCGTCGGGAGAAGGATGGCCTCAGCGTCTGACTTTTCTAGAAGCTCTACAGCCGCGATAGGACTGAGTCGCGAGGACGGAAGTAGCATCTGAACGCTGGTAAGAGTGACTCCATGAGTATCGCTTTGGAACATACTTTGTAACCCGCCTTTACAGCTCCCAAAACGAGGATGATGTAACGGACATCTGCGGGTCCATAATACACTAAAGTCGGAGAGGCTTCTCCCTTCCCCAAGCTCTTCTCTATCAGCGCTGCGACCCCATTGACGGCATTGGCAAGCTCTCGGTATCTTATCTTTCGGAAGTCATCTTCGAATGTTGTTGCAGAAATGGGACTCTCGGCGTACAACTTGTCCGGCGAGTCGCGAGCCAACCGGTCGACGATGTGGTTCAGCAACTCTCTTCGAAACTGTGGATGCTGTTGTGTTGCGGTCATTCTTGTTGCTGGGACCTTATAAGTTGGCTATCTCGCCAAAAAAACGGTACCTGACGATCATGCTTGCTTTTATATATGCAGCCGTGCCGCGGCCCCGCAGTATCGGGCTGCTACCAACGAACATCCAAGTCGGGAACACTGTCGCTGACACGGGCTGTTTGCTGAAGACTGCCTAAAAAGACGCAAAAGCGAATTATAACATTAACTATGACCGGGAGCCGAATCCGTCTGTTCTGCTTTACGAGAGTCATTCAGGATCAGGAAGCAGCTCACTTGTATAATGATCGAGCAACTGCATCAGTCTTTAAGCGAGAGCTCCATGTCCAGGCAGATGCACATGGCCTCACAGTAAGTAAGTCCTGAAGCAGAGAGTCTCCTTCAACAGTCCGCATATATTGCCGAACATTGAGGGTTGAATTGTGGATGAAGAACCTAAGACCGCACACTATTGATACCTTTGCTTAGAAATCCAAAGGTGTGTGCCGTAAAAGGACGCCGGGTGAACTTGGCTACGACCCTTAAAGGCAAGGCTTATCTCTACAGATCCACTTCACCGATCGCTCCCCTGCAAGATATCTCATGCCAAGACACCCTAGGCATCATCCTCCGACCCCTAAATTGGACGTTTGGAAACCTGCGCAGGAAAGATGGTGGGGCTGCACATTGCGAAAACCTACGATTCTCGACCTTCTTGAAAGTCTGCTGAAATCGCCTGGTCCGAGTAGCAAATAGCGCAAATTACAGCAAAAGATGAGGCTCAACCATATACAGTCCATCGTGCCCCTGCGGACAATATGTACACTCAGAAGCATTTCCGGTTGCTGTAGGTGGCTTAGACCAACTGACTCCGAACAAAGAACGCAAAGATCGGATACTCAGCCCCAACGACGGACGAGAAGATGAGCATGCTGTACGACAGAAACCCATCGCCCCTATTGCAATACGTGCAAAGGCTGCGTGATATCCAGGAAAGTGTAGAGATCTAACTGAAACCAACTTTGCACGGCTCTCCATCCCCTCCGATGGAATCCGTTTCCATTTTCTCTCGAAAACACCACAATCACAACAGAAGAGTTTCCAAGCCGCCAACAAATCAAACCTCAACAACCTCCACATAATCCAGGCCCCCTCTGACACAAGAAACGGCATCATGCCTCGCAAAAACCAGACTCCGATCCCGACTAACCCCACAAACAATATTCCGGACTCCAGAAAACCAGTCATACGGAACAAAAAAATGTCGAGAGTATGAAGAAGGATTAGTGTACAAGTTCTCGAGATCGATGCTGCAGACCCAGTGATTGGTGCTGAGGAAGATCATAGTGCTGTCGTTGCTGAAACCTAGTACGTGGGAAATGTGCTCGCACAGGGTGGCGAAGTTGGGAATGGCGTTGGTGCTGTGGTCATGTGGTGCGAGTGCGGAGGCATCGTCCGTTCTGAGGATGGAGGTCGGTAGGAGGTGCAGAGATTTGGTGTCCTCCGCGCCGTATTCTTCGGAAAGCTCGATGAGGATGTATTGCCCGTTCAGGCAGGGCGAAAGTGATTTAACGTGCAGGGCCGACGTAGCCACGTCCAAATCAACGGTGATAGTGTGCGTCCAGTCATCCCAGCAACAGATGCAGAGGCTTGTTGCTTCCACCCGAAGTACATGTTGATCAGATCTAGGATGCTGAATCCACTGCCCGGTCCTTCGTGACGCGTCTATGCGGCTGTCTATTTCTTGACTTGAAAGACTCCAGAGATGATCCGAATTGTGAGTGGTGACGATGAACCTCGTGGGGTCTTTCCCGGCGCACAATTGCACTATCGACCTTCCGCAATTGAGCCGTCCTTCAAAGGTGATAGCGGTCGTTTCTGATTGTAGAAGGTCCACTCTCCATGCAACAATTAAGTTGGAGGCATCTGCGCTCAATATCAGATTGTTCACATCCCAGAGGATTAGCGTTCGAATGGCACAGGATGCCCTATTGTGGACCAGATCCCCTATGCTCGTCCCAGTTTCCAATTGATATAGCGTAAGGGTTCTGTCATCATTACCACATATTGCAATGTTTTCTGTCGGATGGAGCACAATTGCTGTAACCTTAGGCGGTGTCTTGGGGGCCGATATATCCACCAAAGCTGGCTGCGTGGAAGAGGAGAGACTATCGCTATTGGTTTCGTTTCCAACGTGCTCGCGTAGAAGAATAGGGGGCTCCCAGATGTTGCATTGGGTACCTCTAACATCAAGAAACCGAAGTCCTTCTCGATTGAATGCCAGTTGCCTGATATCGCAGGCTTGAGTTTGGATCCGGTAGAGAACTTTCAGTGTGTCGAACTCATAGACTTGTATTACACCAAGAGAATTGGCACTGACGAGAAGCCTGCCGTTCGGGCTGGCCGCGAGGGTGTGGCAGTCCGCACGAAAGCGAACCATGATACGGTCGCTGAAGGGATCAAGCAGAACAAGATCACCGTCCTGGTAGGTTGCGGCCAACAAATCTATCGCTTGATTTGGATTGAAGACGAGTGCGGTGGCCCAGTACGGGTAGGGACCCGATGCGCCACCAGGCGGCTTCTTGCCGCAATTTCCGTAGTAAGTGTCTTCCCTGAGGTCCCAGAGGATGATAGGCCGGCCTCTATATGATATGGCCATCATCTGATGTTCTGCAGAGATTGAAACGGCAGAGGGAACCAGTCGTAACGCAGTGTTCGACTCTGAGTCATACCATGGTCTTTCGGGTTCCGTGGCTCCATTCTGAATATTCCATGCGGCAATGCGGTTACTGGAAAGTGCCACTGTTACACTACCGTCAATGATTGTCAGATCGAGTATCCGTTGTGGGGTAGTAAACTGGTGAATGGGGACGGGGTCATTGCAAGCAACATCCCAGACCTGAATAGAGCGGTTGCCACACGAAACCAGAAGGGTGGAGCCTTCTTCAAAAAGGAGCAACCTGATCTGTTCACCATGATCCAGGACTTTGTACTGTTGACACGTAGCGCACGAATAGAGCACCACCTTCCCGCTGCTCAGCCCGACGGCAAAATAGTCGCTACCACTTGCCACTGCGGTAGTACGACTGTCACGAAATTCGATGCAGGAAAAGCGATCGTCCCAGTATTTGGGCGATACACCTTCGACTGAAAGCTTCCTTCCGGGATTAGACACTCCGTGGACTGCGGTGTCTATGGGGCAGAACGGAGGAAGCAGCCAATATATCGATGAGGGTGAGGTAACTAGCGCGTTGCCAAATTTGGCTGCAATGCGAACGAGATCTGTGGTCCACGAACGTATGGCAGACATCTCTCTGCCTAACGGGGACCTGGCTACGGAGCATCTGTCGAGATACTTCTTGAGGTTGTTGGCAGCACGGACCAGTGCCATGAGGTTCTTCAATTGTGCCACTACCTCGATCCAGGAGAGAACATTCAGCTTGAGGAAATTGTAGACGAGGGCGAGGATGTCATTGGAGGAAACATCCGCTCGGGCTAAATGATAAGAGAAAGAGTCGCAAGCATAGACCGACAGAGGGCTGCGTTTAAGGGAAGCCGGTGTGGCAGAACCTTTCCTGCGGGAACGAGGAGGTCGCATCTCATCCGAGATCAGGTATTGCAGACATGTCCGTGCCATCCGAGTGTGCGCTGTGCCCCGAGAAACTGCGAACTCTGACTCCAAGTCTTCCTGTAACAGATAAGCACGAGCGGTTTCGTGCACCATCTGCACCCTGCCAGAGCGGTCGACGTTGACTAATTGGCCACACCGGGTTTCTATGCTGTCGGCAAGGTTCGCAAAACTATGGCCAACATCGATCCTCAAGGCATCATCGAGCTCGGTTGTCGTCAGCGGACGCGTAGTGCATGTCGCCCATCTGAGGACAGCTTTTGCTATATCCTTGGATCGGGCAGCGCGAGACATCATTTCCAAAGACCTGGCGTACAGAGACTCCATATCCCGCGGCACCTCGTCAAGAATCCGATCGACTTCATCTTCGCCATGCGCATTGGAGAGCTCGTTGACGACCAACACTGTCCATAGAAAGCATCCTCTTGACTTCCCCAAAATCTTTTGCATCAACTCAGCGCGCCCTTGCTCATTCCTCGCCAATATGAAGTCCGCCTTTGCACCCAGAAGTGATTTCATGTCGGCGAATGTGTCATCCGGGTATATCAACGCCGATTCAATGCAACTCACGTTGATACATGCGAATTCCTTTTCTATTGGGCCCAGATCACGACTGGTGATGAGAATACGTAACGAGATAGTTGCGTCCAGTTTGGATAGTAGTGCTCCTAAGCAATCAAGGGCGTTGATACACTCGTCCAGAGCGTCAATTACCCAGTACTGAGGTTCAATCACTAGAGGGAAAATGGTGTTTACAAATAGCTTCCGCCACACAGATCGGGCGTTTTCGAGGTCGAGCTTGACGTCGTCGGCCTCAAGTTGCATCAGAGCGCTCATAATCCGTGGATCGCGTAGCGCCATCTGAAAAGCAATCGACCGGAAGCATGCCCCTAGCTTGGTTTTAGAATGGTCGCCGTATTTGAAGAAGTAGTAACTGCACTTTGAGCGTGCTTCGTTCAGGTCTGAGATGATGTGACCAGCTAAAATTGACTTCCCAGATGCCGGCTTTGCCTTCAACCACAGCAATCGGAGTCCCTTGTACGATTGGTCTATCCAATTGGTATAGTAGTCTTTGGTGGATATCCATTCGCAGGTGCCAGGTAGTTTGGCATCTTCTGCATTGAGAAAGTCGTCTTCAGGCAGCTCATCGATGTCCAGGAAAGCTTTGAGTGCTTTGAGATCGGTATGATGTGTCTCTGAAGATTCCTGCGTTATTGGCTCGTTGGCGTAGCTGGATGTGAGGGTTTGGATTATGGAGACGAAAGCATTGCGAAGGATAACGTAATTCTGGTCGGAGGGAGCATCAAACTTGCAGATTGATCGATGGTCCGCATTCATGGGCATTTGCTCTTCCTTTGGCCAACCCAGTGTAGCCGAGTTTTTCTCCACTATCAGCGTCGATGTCAGACCCATCTGCAACTTCCGAGTTTCGTAGAAGGACTTGATGCGGAGCTCATCCGCATACTGACGGAATTCGTCGTTGATGCTCTGGATAATTCTGGATGACGAGCGCAGGTCGGTAACGTAGGCGCGCGAGCTGTTCGCCATCTGCAAAATCTTGTGAAGCAGTTGCGCCGAGTCTGATCCACGGTGAGGTGTCGCTAAAAAGCATATGGTTTGAATCCTAGCTGCTAAATTGGACAAGGTCTTGTCTTGTCGAGCAAGGCTATATGCCTAGTACAATGTTAGCAGCAACCTTCTGGATCCATGCGGAGTACGACCTTCTTGATGACTATCCCACCCATCGAGTGCCCTACGAGTACTATTGGTGTATCGCTCCCCATCAATGATGGTGAAATGTTGATTTCACCGAGCAAAGACTTGCCGAAATCGTCGATGTCCAAACGAGTGTCTACTCTTTTAGTCCACACGGAGTCGTAGCCAAAACTGTGTATACGCGCATGAGCGAATCCCTCCTCGAGAGGGAGCCATTCCTGAGGCCAGAAATCTTCGGTCGCACCGGTCTTGCACCAAGTCTTCTTGCTCCCTCCTCCTAATCCATGAACGAAGATAAAGTCGATTCGCGGTTCCGCCGGACTGAATAGAAGACTCAGGCCAAGGTGGTCTTCGTCTAGGCCAATGCTAACATGTGAGACTGTGCTCGCTTTGCTCAGGCTAGTTGTAGCTTTCTGTGGCTTTGGGCGGAGAGTCAATCTCCGTTTCGGTGGTGGTTCTGTTGAACGACGAGACCATTTGAGAGACTTGAGGTTTGTGGTCAGTATGCCGAATGACAAATGAGGTAGGGCAACGCTGTGTACCATTGCGAGCGCATTTTCTGCATCCTCGTGCTATCGTTGTAACTCTTATCGGTGATAGAAATCATGAAACTTGCGACGCGCTACAGGCATGGCGTGGGATTAGTCGGCCTTTGAGCACAGCAACAGTGATGCCTCCCCTCCACCGTGCCAAGGGATTAGGCGGGGTGTTCCAGGGTCGAGTGAAGCTGACGCCTTGGTGCATCTTTTGACGGAACCTGAGGCTCTGCGCAATGATGTGAATATGCTCCAGAATGACATTCGACGGATCACATGTAGATGCCGGCTGCCTCCGTGCTGCAATTTATCAGGCGATAGCATGGACTGGAGGGGGCCTCAGATACGGAGAGCGCAGGTAAACTTGTCGCCAAGGTCGAGCTCGTATATCGACCGGTGAACTGAGCTGGCAAACGTCGTTTGGCGATGTCATTGGTTACGGCGCCAGCCCACTATCAAGGGTGTCGCCTAAATCGGCCCAGGAACAAGTTGCCGCGCTAGGCTGCGGCCCCGCAATTCGGGGATCTTAAGACTCTGGATTGTTACGCTGTGTGTTCCAGCAAGACATAACAACATCTTGCGATACGAAAACCTGCCCAGGTACCAGGAATCGTCTTTGGAATCGCCCCTGTGCACACGTCAGTAATCACCAATCTTCTCGATTGAGCCCGTTATGTCGTCCTCCGATTCTGCTCACCCTTCCATCCCCGCTGGCGACCACAACGGATACATGCAATATGCTCTCGAACAAGCAAGGAAGTCACCGCCAAAACCGACAAACTACCGTGTCGGAGCTGTTCTGCTTGATGCCGATACAAACAAGATCTTAGCCACAGGCTTCACACTCGAACTTCCAGGAAACACGCATGCTGAGCAATGTTGTATCATGAAGGTTGCTGAGGCGCACAGCCTGCCGGAGAGCGACATCGGGAAGGTCCTTCCAAAGAACACCGTCCTGTACACGACTGTGGAGCCGTGCAATAAAAGATTGAGCGGTAACAAGACATGTGTCGAGAGAATTCTGGATCTTGGCGGAGCGATCAAGACCGTGTATGTGGGCGTTAAGGAACCCGAGAAGTTTGTCGGCGAGAACCAGGGCAGAAAGCGACTAGAGGACGCAGAAATTGCAGTCCAACTGGTTGAAGGACTGGATAAGGAAATCCTTGATGTGGCGACAGCAGGCCATATCAAAGAATGAAGTACTTCAGGGTGTTCTTCAAATACTGAATTGCAATGAGGCCCCTGGTGCAATAGATATGACTGATGAGACCAATAAAGATGCGACCCGAACTGCACGTGAGCTCGTATCCTTGTCGATGAGATTCTTAATTTAAGTGGGCGGCCCCGCTAACTCATTCCACTGCATCTCCAGGTGAACAGGATGAACTACGACGGCACTCCCGGTCTTGAATTCGGGGGAGGCAATGTCAAGGTCGATCCCGCTGTAGCTGTTGGTTCGTTTCAAATCGTTGTGTCGTTGTTCGAGTAGCTGATTTTGCATTAGCTCTTCCAAAAGGGTCCACGGTGGTCTGCACCGAGCCTCACGGTGTGTCGTTCTGGGCAAGTATAGGCCGCATTGATGTTGAACTACTGAATGGCGAATTGCAATCCTTTTTTATCAAGGTGGCTTCCAAAGCCGTAGGCAAGAGCATGCTCAGTGGAGAATATGAATCATCCTTGGCCATAGCTGCCGTGGTTCCAGGGCTCGTCCCGAAGCCCATCGCGTCGGGGACTTACGAGTCGATCCCCGACACACACTTCTTCATGTGCGAGTTTCGGGAGATGTCTGGGGGGCTTCCGGATCCGAAAACATTTGCAACCCGCCTTACTGCCTTGCACGAAAAGGGTATATCTCCGAATGGAAAGTTCGGGTTCCATACCAACACTTACATGGGCAATCTGCCTCAGTACACCGGATGGGAGGATAGCTGGGAGGCGTTCTTTGCGAAGAGCATGCGAATGGCCCTCGACCACGAGCAGAACGCGCAGGGGCCGGAACCAGAGTTTGACGTGCTTGTCCCTATCCTGTTCGATAAAGTGATTCCCAGGCTCCTTCGGCCCTTGGAAAGTGACGGTAGGAGTGTGAAGCCACGCCTAACACACAACGACTTGTGGTTTGCCAACGTTGGCATGGACTCGAATACGGACGAGGTCATCATTTTCGACGCATGCTGCTTCTATGCGCACAATGAGTGTAAGAGCGACCTCATTTTGTTCCTTCCATGAACTGACTCTCGCAAGATGAACTGGGTCAATGGAAGCCGGTGTGCAACCGGTTCGGGCCCGAATACGTCGCTGCGTATCATTCGCATATGGATCAATCCGAGCCTGTAGAGGACTACGATGGGCGTATCGACTTGTACAAGCTGTATGTATAGATTCTTTAAAGCAGCTGCGTAAAGACTGAAGCGAGTAGGAGGTTCAATACCCACGTGTCGGCCCTTTTCCCGAAGGACAAGAACTACCGAACTCAGTAAATCGGCCGTGGTATAGGCAGGCGTCAGGCTAATTTTTGCAGAATGCTGAACGATCTGAGGGACATGGTCAAGCGATATGGGTCCGACGCTGCGTGACCAAGAACGCCAAGGTATGAGGGACGACTGTGTGAGATTAGCATTGTGAAGGCTACAGGATGCATTGGACGCCAGGCGTACCTACCTCGCTCTTGAGTCTCTTTCATCGCATCTTAAAACAGCTCAAAGCATCAACAAATGCATTCAGCTTTGTCGTGTCCTGTGAGGATAAAGTGATGTCGGTGTGAAAACGCGACAGGAACTCACGATCAGTGCTCCTTGATTAGGACTAGCGCCGGGAATATGTCGGCATTGTGTATTGGGAAGTCACCACCTCAACCTTGGACACATATGCCGCCCAGATGCTCATATCTATTATGAGTAAGGTTTCTAATTCAATATATGATCAATTCCGTGACGAAGGTCGCTTGAATTTCTTTGTGTTACAGGAGTTACACTGTGTGCCTCTCTCCCGTTTACATCGATCGTCACGATGACGACTTCCTACCATGTGCTATTGAACCCGCGCTGGAAATCGCCAGGCTGCATCACTCCTACCACTTAATGAACAGCAGTCTCATACAACACTACTACGACTATTGTGACTGACGCTCAGTACCATTCGGTTCACGTCCTCGGAGATGGTTAACAGAGCTTTCACCGCCTTCTCTGGCATCCTCACAGCCTTAGAACGCGGCCTCGCACACCTCGATTTTGTTGTCCACTATATCAGCGGATATCTTCTCTACTATCTAATAGGGGGCTTCAAGCCTCAATACCACACGCGTCCAAAGAAGAGCAAGAATGGGGTGCCGTATTCTCCTTGCGTGCTAATCACAGGTGCTGGTCAGGGTGAGATAACATAGTCCTGACACTATCAAAGTCAATGCTAACAGCGGCAGGTATTGGTCCTGCGACGTCCTTGTGGCTTGCTTCGAAAGGCTACACTGTCTTCGCATCCGTGAAGAATGACGAGGAGTTGCAAAGAATTCGTGAAGAGATCAAATCGAGAGACATAAAGCTCGACTTCGGCTCTATTCGCCCCATGGTCATGGACGTCCTCTCATCTTCTTCCATAGCAGCCGCTGTAGACGAAGTTACCGCTGCGATTAGTGATGATAAGCCGCTGATCGGAGTCGTGAACAACGCAGGGCTGTGCCTCATTTCTCCAATGGAGCTCACACCGATCGACACCGTCCGCGACATCTTCGATTTGGACTTCTGGGCATATATCTCTGTGGTTCATGCTTTTCTTCCACTCATCAAGAAATATCAAGGCAGGTTCATCAATGTGGGCAGCTATGGAGGCTTCGTCAATCCCCCAATGTGGGCTCCTTACTGTGCTGCTAAAGCCGCACTCGAGGGAATGACACGATCCTGGCGGCTTGAGCTGAAGCCATTTGGTGTTGGCATGACCACGATTCGGCCAGGGTGGACGCGGTTTGTCTTCACCCTTCTCTGGTTACGGTCAATCTAATGGCAGGTAGAACACATGGTATTGGTCCTAAGATCAGCGAAGCATGGAGCGCCTATTTCGACCAAGTCGACGAAGGAAAAGTTGCCGGTGTTGATTCCATGGGCCATTTGGTGCCCTTGAACAAGACTTGCGGTGACCAAGAGAAACAAATTTATGGCAACATGATGCTTAAATGGTATGCTAAGCTCTCTGATCGCAACAGACCCATCTATCTAACTATGACCAGGCATGAGTTAACTATGGCCGCGGCGGACGGAATTGCGGAGACAGCCGAGCATGTGGCCAAGACCATCCACGACGCCATGAGCGATGCTTTCCTCCAGCCTTACTACACGGTCGGCTACGATGCGTTACTTGGTCAGACAGTCCGAGATCTTGTTCCCGAGTCGATCTACGAAGTATCCATGGCTCGCATGTTTGAAGGTAAGGCGCTGGACGTGGCTCTCTCCCGTTACAAGCCGCAGCCACGACGATGAATTGGAGATTGGCTTGACCGGGACTGCACAACGTCATACGTAGGCACACCATGCCAGTTTGCACCACCTCCCACAATTAGCCATACCCGGTGCCATCCGTCAGGCGCAGGAAAGGCATTTGCGGGGTATTGCGGGGCACTATATTTCCCTTATCCCTAACAATGGCACATGCATTACCCTCGAACATTGAGGGCTACCATGACTTCGATGCGTCGCGCGACCCGTCTTTGGACGTGCTTCTGTACTTCAATTGTGTTCGCAGAGCTTGTGGACTACTCCCGATTCGTCAATCCGTTCATCGGCGCTGAAGGCAGAATCCCGGGATATGCTTGTATGTACTCTCCCACTCGAGGAGAGTCGTTCAACACTCATGCTAGCGCTACAGATGGCGGTGGAGACATCTTTGTCGGAGCTGCCGTACCGTTCGGAGTCGTGAAGCTGGGACTCGATACCTATGAGGAGCCTGTGAATCAAAGCGCGCTGAATGGCGGATGGACTCCGCAAGGATGGGTGACTGGGACTAGCATGCTTCATGCTTCAGGAACAGGTGCGCCGACCCTGTCGAATTACTACTAAAGCTGAGACCGAGAACTCAGGGGGCGGACCCAAATACGGATTCCCTTCAGAAATGCCGCTCGTATCGTTGGATGGAGTCAATTTACTGGATAATCGCACGTACTGGCAAAGAAGGGTCAGTGAGCCCATCAGCTACGAGCGGGTCTGATCATAACGCAGGTCGGGAACGACATAGCAAGAGTAGGCTACTTCAGGACGCAATTGGAATCCGGAGTAACAATACAGCTTACCGCGACGAGGCATGCTGGTCTACGCGAATATTCTTTTCCTGACGCTGATGGTCACGTCCTTATCGACCTGTCCCACTATCTGCCGCATCCCACACGCGACTGGGACTCACAGTTCTACGCAGGGGGTGAGATCGAGGTAAATCCAGAGGATGCGTCATACACTGGATTCACAAGCATTGGCGGAGGCTGGAATATGGGTGCGCCTGTCACCGTCTACGTCTGTGGAGAGTTCGATCGAAGACCAAACACGGCGGCAGCCTTCTACGGAAAGAACACATTCCCAGTTAGCCGCCATTACCGGAGTTTTAACAACGCTACCACCCCGGAACCCACATTTGTTGGCACGAAAGCACGATCCGGACCCTTGAACAACCGCGTCGGCGCAATCTTTACGTGGGATAGCGAGAATACCACTGTGGTCAAGTCTCGTGTCGGAGTCTCCTTCATTTCCGTTGACAAGGCTTGTTCTTACCAAGACCAAGAACTATCTTGGGACATTGGAGAGATTGAAAAAGCCGCTCAATCAGAATGGAATCGGGATGTCTTCTCCAAGATCCGAGTCGACACTTCGCCATCTGCAAATCAGACTCGTCTCGCGATGTTGTATTCAAGCTTGTACTTCATGCACTTGATACCGAGCGAACGAATTGGAGAGAATCCTTTGTGGGAGTCGGAAGAGCCTTACTGGGACGACTTCTACACGATGTGGGACCTCTTCCGTAACCAGGTGTCATTATGGCATCTGATTCAGCCTGCGTATTATGAATCCATGTTACGCGCTCTCATCGACATGTTCAAGCACGAAGGGTACCTCCCCGACGGACGTAGCGGGAACTATAACGGCCTAGTGCAGGGTGGATCAAACGCAGATAATGTGCTTGCTGACGCGTATGTCAAGGGTTTAAGGGGCAAGATCAACTGGACTGACGGCTATCTCGCCGTGAAGAAGAACGCAGAAGTGTTACCGTACTTTGACCAAAACCCAGTGGACCCGCAAGGTAGCCTGGAGGAAGGTCGTTCCGCGTTGGACGACTGGATTCCCCTCGGATACGTGTCAGCAGACAGGAATAGTCGCGCAGTCTCCAAAACCGTGGAGTACTCCCTGAACGACTTCGCAGTGTCCCAAATTGCGGCAGGGGAGCGTCCTGGAGATCGAGAACTGTATCTTCGACGAAGCGCAGGCTGGCAGCTCAGTTGGGATCCAGAAGCCACTGCGAGGGGCTTCTCAGGCTTCGTCATGCCGCGATACTCAAATGGAACGTTCCATCGAAGTTACAACATCACGAACTGCGGCGACTGCAACTGGGCCGACGAAAGCTACGAAGGCACATCCTTCGAATACTCCTTCGTCATCCCACACGACGTCGAACGCATGATCGAGCTTATGGGCGGTCCCCAACATTTCGAAGACCGCCTTGACTACGTCTTCAAGCCCAACACGTCCGGCGTCGACCTAGGTGTCAACGGTCTTGGAATCACCACAATCAATAATATCGCCAACGAGCCAGATTTCCAGACACCATATCTCTACAACTACCTCAACAAACAGTGGAAGTCTGTCGAGCGATCCCGACAACTGGCCAACGACTTCTTCTTCAACTCCACGAATGGGATACCGGGGAATTCAGATGCCGGGGCGTTGAATTGTTGGCTTGTGTGGCAGATGTTGGGCTTGTATCCGGTTGTCACGACGCCTGTTTATTTGCTGGAAAGCCCGTGGTTCGAGGATATCAATGTTACGGTTAACCATGGTCGGACGTTGAGGATACGTGCAGAGGGACTGGATGATAGAGATGGGCGGGGTGGGTTCTACGTTCAAGGCGTCAGTATCAATGGGCAGGAATGGAGCAAGAATTGGTTTGAGCATGAAGATGCGGGTGGGATTATGACGAATGGGGGAGAAATTGTGTTCCAGTTGGGATCGGAGCAGAAGGTGTGGGAGACTGGTGTTGTACCACCTAGTCCGGGTCATGTGGTACTGGAAGATCTTAATACTTCTTAGTAGCATCTGTGGAGGGGTTGAGAGCTGATATAAAAGGTATATCACAAAGAATTTTATCGCATTAACATCATGCGCTTACCGCGTACTGGTCATGTAGTCTCGAAAAGAATATGTACATAGACTTCACCTCCGTGAAGGAATTGGCATTTTGAGGTGAGAATCATATCCAGTGTGAGCACTTATGAGTAGTTGATTCCACGGCACTTATGGCCTTAATCCTAACCTAGTTTAACAAGCCAATGAAACACTAAAAAAACGACATCTACGAAAACTCTTCTACGCATAAAAAAAGCTGAACACAAAGTCTCTCCATCACTACAGTGTCGCCCCCACCGGATTCGCAACATACGTAATCGGCGAGTGCCCCTCCCTATTATTCGTCAACGCCCAGTGACTAACCAACACCACCTCCCTGTCCCTCTCATTCTTCATATAACACGGTCCATTCCTCGGCGCACCACCATTAATACTATGCGTGAAAGCCGCATAACAAATCTCCGCGTCGACAGGCTGGGCCATTCCGTGCCGGCGTCCAGAGTTCGTAAGAGTACGGCACTTTGACCGGGGAATCGTAGACCCAGAGATTGACAATGGTGCGGTGGAATCCGTAGTATGTGTCGGAGGGCTCGGGAAACAGCTTTTTGCAGGCTACGCGGGCGCCCCGCTCCCATTCGTCCAGGCCCGGGATGTGCAGGTCGCCGGCGGGGATGTGGGTGCCGCAGGCTTTGACCTTGGGGCGCTTGTTGCCGTGGTCGTAGAGGAATTCGTAGGATTCTCGTTCTAGGGGTGTGAAGGGGGCCATGGAGGGTTCTGTTGGCCGCGACGAGACTGCGGTGGAGAGGAGGAGGATGACGACTTGATAGAGCCTCATGGTTATTGGATTTTTCTTAATTTTTTTTGGGGTTTCTTTTGACGAGCGTAAAGGATCAGTCGGTTGAGAAGGGGGGAATTCAGGACTGGCGTGCTGGTAGCTTAAGAATCGGGTCAGCGAAATTGGACCAGTATCATTGAACAATGTGGAGTTTCGCCGGTTCTTTGTTTTTATATCGATCTCCTGGTAATCCATCAGCTACGGTAGTGCAAAACCCAGATAGGGACCTTACACTACCACTATACGTCGACGCCAAACTGTGAACCGGGAGTCCGGGTGGCACTTCATAATATGAGTAAAATTAGTTCAGCCCTCGGAACAATTACCAATGTCTCTGTTGAAGTCGTTGGTTGTTGACTTAGTATTGTTGTACGTATGTGGGCCCATTGTTGGGCCTCGTTGCTGACTTCGACAATCTGGATAGGCCTTTGTTTGGTGACCTCGTAGTTCGCTTGATATTGTTCCTACAACACTGCTTCCTGCATTAGTTAAACATCATGGAATCGATAAAGAATTGAGTTTCCTCATCCTCAAGAAGGTGAACTCACATATTTCTCCTTCCCACGCTCGTTACACAGTACAGTCTTACAATAGTACCAAACGACAATCATATCAGCAACACACTACAACCACCATGAAACCCACCACACTGCTCTGGCTTCTCCCCACCCTAGCCATAGCCCACGACGACCCAGCCAGCAAAATGCCACTCTGCGCCCCAGACAACATCTCGTGGCCGACGCGCGAAGAATTCAACAAAGTGGCCGAAAACTTCTGCAACAACACCTTCAAGCGCCTCGGCGGCCTCGACAAAGGCTACTGGGTAGGCTGGGGCTACGACCGCGATTTCTACCCCCTAAAAACTTTCGACTCGCCTTCCGACAGAAACAAAAAACGTCTCTATGCTTTCGAAATCGCAATGAATACCGAAACATGGCCGGCCCAGCAGATTAAATATCAGGATTGCCTTGACGCGTTCCAAAAGGACCATCCGGAAACGATAAAAATGAGCCCGTGTTATGTTCAGAGGGATGGGAAGAATATAGAGCTTGTTCCGGATTTGGCGTATTATATTCATAAGGAGGGTTATGGGGATGTTTGGTTATATGCGTTCCCTGGGTGGATTGTTCAGAAGCCTTGAAGTGTTACTACGGATGCTATTTTGCCGGGAGAGGCATGTCCGCCTGATGCGGCGTGCCCGAAATGGGATGAGGAGAACATGGAGGATGGAGTACTTGAATATATAATGATGATTTCTTTGCACGGGCTTTTCAACCGTGGTGTTCGGCACCCGTATAGGGTAACTCATCTGTCACCGGAGGTTGCAAGTGCACCCTGGGCAAGTTGTGCTCGGTCTGTGTCCTCGAAGTAACTGGGTCGACATTAGTTTTATGCTTGCAGACGGAGTAAAGATTATTGTAGCTATGTATAACTAGAGGACAACAAAGAAATGAGGTCACAATAACTGTTGGTTCGGCATTGTACGATCGTACGGGTGATAACAACAGTAAACTCTTCTGGATTGCTATTGGTATGAAGAAGAGAAGAAGGTACAGGATGCGTGCAGTGACACCAGGTGCGGGGTTGCCAAGCATGCATGGGTTGTCAAGCATCCCCGTGTTTCCATCACTCCTTCCTATTATACCCACAATAACCTCCGTGCAGATAGTGCTGTCCCCACCCCCACAAACACGCCAGCCAATCACATGCAACCCCACCTTGGCATCCAACACCGTCATCCACATCTCCAACACCACCACTCCAAGAAGACAACAATCCCAGCTCCACTCCTACCGCTCCACCACCTCGGCCACGAATCCACGGCCCCGTACCCAACTCCCTCCATCTCGCTCCCAGCTTGACCCTCGAACGCCAACGCTCACCTCACCAAACCCTCTCCACTCCCTCCCTAAGAACCCACCCACACAACCCAACAATGTCCGAAGCCTACGAACGCGAACGCCAAAACAACACACGCCTCGAAGAACTCGCATCCAAAGTCCACGCCCTCCGCGGCGTCACCATCGACATCTACGACAACGCTCGAGACCATGCCGTAATAGACAGTACTGTGCGTCCCATTTATCTCCCCCCTTCTCCCCTCCCCTCCTCATACCACAAACCCCCCCTCGCAACCCACACTAACTCCCCCCAAACCCACAGTCCGAGACCTTCTCCTCCTTCTCAACAAGCCTAAAAACCAGCGCGACACGTCTAGGCCGGATGGCGCAAAGCGGGAATAAAGTCGCGATTTTGAAACTTAGTGGGATTATTATTGGGACTTTGTTGGTGGGATATTGGATTTGGCATTTGGTGTTTTGAGAGAGGAGGAAACGAGGAAGAAGAGGGGCTAGAGCAAATGGGGATGGGAAGTGGAAGGGCGTGAAGGATAGAAAGACAGTTATCGATTGGTGAAGCCGGGATCTAGGTTGCGTGGGAGATGTGAGGGACGGATGGGATGGGCATGGAAGAGCTGGCCCATTACGCGCGGGAGCGAGGACTTCGGGCAAGGAGGGAGGGGAGGCGCGGAAGCTGAAGACAGAGCGATACGCCGTAGGAGCTTGCATACGCTCACAGCGTCGAGCTCTTGTACGATACGAGGCGTTATAACACGGCGCACACGGAGGTTGCAGGTCTTATTTCTTTCTTCTTGACTAGCGTTTTGCATGAGCGGGCGTTCAGCTATACAGCCTCCGGAGGTCTTTTTATCAGAATCAAACCATACACACCACGACCATTGGAACGACTACCAAGTTCATACAACGCTCAATTATGCATGTGCGACAACTCTATAATCATCCCTCATTCAATCATCCAGTGACAACTCGACACCTTCATCCCCCCATCCCAGTCTTTGAGCCAACTACTCCCAAACATTCGAGAACAGATCATCCCCACCAAAACCACCCGCCGGCTTACTCGTCGACGTCGACGTCGACGTTGTCGCCGTGGTAGTCGGCGCTGGCGCCGCACTGCTCCATCCACCAAAGTCATCGTCCTGCGTGACATGCGGGGTCGAAGATCCCCATCCTGGGCTCTTCGGTGGTGCATGTGCGGTTGTAGTAGTTGCGGCCGGTTGGCTGGACGCGGGGGTTCCCCATACGTTACCATCATTGCTGCCCCAAGGGTCCATGCCCGAGAGGCCGGAGAAGGTGTTCGCAGGGGCGGGTTTGGAGGGCGCCGGTGGCGCTGCGGGTGTTGATAGATTGAACGCAGAGCTCATAGACGGAGAGGTAATCGGCGGTGATGTGAGGGTTTGTACAGGGGCGGCAGGGGCGGCGGGGGCAGCTGCGGGCATGGAGAGGTCCAAGAGATCGTTGAGGCCAGAGGATGCGGGCTTAGCGGTGGTAGAGGTCGTGGGGGATGAGAAGGAGGAGAAGTCGCCGAAGCCACTTCCAGTCGTGTTTCGCTGCGACGTTGTTGCGGGTGATTTGGGCTTCGAGTCGAAGAAGCCACCCCCACCGCCGAAGAGGTTGGAGGAATTTGACGCGGCCGGTTTGGCACTGGAATAGAGGTCCAAGCCGGCGAATGGAGAAGGCTTAGGCGCAGGTGGAGGGGGCTGGGCCGGCTGGCTAGCTGGTGCGCCGAAAGAGAGACCACTGAAGGCGTCGTCCAAGCCGCCGAGTCCGGACTGTTGAAGAGCCTGCTGGGACTGCGGGTAACCAGGCGACGCAAGATTGCCGAAGGACTCCTGGCGGGCATGTTGCTGCACCTGGGGCTGGGGACTCGGTTTAGGTGCTGAAGCGTACAGGGAAAGGATGGACTGTTTGAGGTCCGGCCGCGAAGGCGTAGGTGCTGCTGGGCCAGTGCTGGAAGGGCGAGTGGGCTGGGCGGAGGCTCCTCCTCCCATGAAATCCAGACCTAACAATGAGTCTCCGGCTTTCGTTTGCTTGGGAGGAGCAGGTTCGGCTTTCGGTGGCACAGTTCTTCCTACAGGAGGGCCGGTGCTAGGCCGAGCAGGGGCGGCGGCCGGTGCCTCGCCAAAGAGGTAGTCTCCAAGAAGGACGTTCGAGGGTGCATTGTGTCCCGGGGCCTTCGGGGGTGGGCTGGACGAAGAGGCTAACCGCTGCGAGGCTGATCGTTCTGATTGCACTTTCTCCTGTACCTGCTTGAGAGGCTGCGGGCTATTTAGCAGAAGCCCTAGACAATGACTTCCAGACTTACCACGTCGTCGTCGTTCTCAGCATCCAGAGTCGACGGGTCTGGTATCCCGCCATCCATCACCCAGCGCTTGGATTCATACTTTGTCCTTATAAAGTTTTCGATCTTGCTGTGCGGGGTCAGTCGAGCTTCCGGGGGTGAATAGGAATCCTTACGCTTCCGAAGGGACGTGGCCAGGCGCCAATTTCGCTTCCCAATATCTATACATGTTAGCGTATTGCGTTCCTTTGATGTCTATGCCACCCACTTGTTCGCGCGTGCATTGCCCCACTTGATCATGCTCTGCAGCTGCTCATCGGTCCAGGAGTCGAGGTCGACGGACTTTACTCGGCTGATGTGTGTTCCCATGCCTCGATGGATACCGGAGCATCTGGAAGAAGTCAGTAATCATAGCGGAGCAGGGCCCTCCATAGACGTACCGTATACAAATAAAGATGCCCAAGTTCCAACTTGCCCATCGCGGGTCTGCATCATTCGTCAGTCCGGCCCTGGTTCTGCCCGGGTGACGGTACTATACGCTTGTTCCTTTTGCAATCTGCACAGCTCTTGTTTGCTTCCAACTTCACCAGGCTCTTCAATGTCTGGCGATTTTGTTCCGCACGATCGGCGGCGGGATTGGGCCGCCGCGACATGGTGGGCGAGGGGTAGCGGGATTTGGGAGACCGATAAGACTGCGTGGTAGTATGCAGTGCAGGATCGAAGGACAGCGGAATAGTGTATCGAAAGTGGGCGGTCTTCTTCAAGACGCGGGGAATGTTATTGAGAGACGTGGAAACTGCCTGGCCGAAGTGTCCTCCGCAATGGGTGAACCAGCCGACCGGCCTTGGCACCATCACTGACGCGTAAGGGCCCTGAGAGCTGATTGGCTGAATCTCTACAACCACAGCACAACTACAAAGGTACAAAGGCAAACCCTGAGTGTATTCAAGTGAAAATGCAGTTGATTCAGATACGGGTATCATCCAGACGCCAACAGTATGACAGCAAAGTAGTAGTACAGCTCAGAATACAGGCACTAGTCACAGCACCGCGCGACTTCAGCCCATGCGGAATCGCCAGTCGTCGAAGTCCTCCTCGTCAAAGTCACTGTCGTCGTCTTCGATATCCTTAGGCCTAGACGCAGCTTCAGGAAAAGTGACATCAGTAGGTTTGCCCTCTTGATGTGCCTTCCGCAACGCCTCCCTCTTCTCGCGCAGTCTGCGCACTCTCTCCTCCAAGCCTTCCATTTCCTCAAACTCGTCCTGCAGATTCCGTTCGGCATCCTCTTTCTCTGCTTCCAGTTCTTCTTCCTGCCTGGCTCTTTCCGCATTCTTCTCCGCCTTTTCTTGGGCTGCAACCTCGGCGGCAGTCATGGGCGCCGCCTCGATGACAGCACCTGCAAACCGGTCCTGAGCCGTTGGGGGTGGCGGGGCTTCCACGACTGACTGGATGAAAGCATCCAGCTCGTCGGCATCGTCCGCAGCCTGAGGAGCGGGTGGCGGTTTCGTTTCCGGATCTGAGGGCTCTACTGGGGGCGATCTTGCCTGCTCGTCCTGCGCCAATTGTCTCTCCTCCGTTGTCGAGTGTGGGTCCTCCTCGGTAGGCGTCGCCCCGGCATCGAAGAAGTCTGTAGGTACTCCTGGTGCCGCAGCTGTCCTGGTCCTCTTTCGGTCATCGACGCTGTCGTCTTGAGCTTTGCGCTTCTTGGACGAAGGAAATTCAGCCGGGGCTGGCGATGTCTTCTGCGGTCGTGCAGCGGGTTGGCGGGAAGCGCGCTCCTTGCGCAGAAGGGCTCGCACGTCGGCCATGTTCCGGAGTCCTTATGTGAGCGTGTATTCGTTTGCGTTCAGCTTGTGTATGATTTGATTGTGTGTCGTCCAAATGCTGTGCTTGCTCGCTTGCTTGCTTGCTTGCTTGTCGGCGGTTGCGCAAGAGCACCACAATTGGAGGGGAGCTCGAGTCCATGTCTGCCAAGGCACTAACCGTGAATAAATCTAGCGTGGCAGCTTCCCCTCGAACCTCCTCACGCATTCCATCACCAACGTCAAGCCATCTCACCCCCCGCCATTGTTACCCTCACCACAGCGCACCCTCTGCTGTCGTCTTCGTCTTGACGCGACCGCTTGCGCACCGTTGCGGCCTGTGTATCTTCGTTCTAGCTCGTGAGCCGCAGTTCGTGGCCCTCGGAGCTTTTCGAGCTCTCCGCCAAAGTCCCGGCTTGTTGCGCGTACACTCTCTTGGACATATACCTCCTTTGGTAGGGACTATCTGGCGACTGTTTTCTTGTCCGTAGCAAGTGTACTGTGGGAGACGTCCGTGCTGGTCCTGTCGCGTCGTATAGTCGCGATTGGTGAACCTTAGGAGGCTTCATAGAAACCGTGATCTACATTACGCCTGCATCTGACGCCCCTCCACTTTTCCTTGTCGAAACCCTTTCTTGTGTCCGACATTATGGCTGGTAAGCAACGCCCATTGCCGTGCTCGTCTCTCCCGGCGTCGCCACCACCGAGAGACGCGCATACGCCTGCCCCGATACTCAGAGCACAAACTAATGGTGACCATACAGACGAAGTACGCCGGTCGGGTCGCCCTAATAAGGGACACCACACGAAAAACGCCGACGCCTTGGACGAACCTTTGCAGAAGTCGAAACCGAAGAGCAAGACGGAAAAGAAACCCGAGCCCGTTCGCGCGCAGTCCACACAATCCGGAGACCAACAAGAAGATGAGGAAGAAGAAGACGCCATCTACCGCTGCGTCTGCGGTGACCAGCGCGAGATTCGAGGACGCGAAATGATCATGTGCGACAGATGCGAGGCGTGGCAGCACAACAAGTGCCTGAACCTGCCGGATAGCTCGTACTGGGTCGACAAGACATATCTGTGTGAGCAATGCAAACCGGAAGATCATCGCGAGCTCTTGGAGGCCATGGCAAGGGGAGAGAAACCCTGGGCGCGCAAGAAGGGTTCCAAAGCTGCGAAACCGAAATTCCGCCCAAGTGAGGGTGGTGCAGGGACACCGGACAAGAAGAAGACACCGCAGCCTGAACCACAGCATACAGAGCCATCTGTCGCGGCAAAGGAGGAAAGCCCCGCGCAAGGTGCGCAGGAGCCGGCGCAGCAAACATCACACGATTCCCCGAGTGCCGATATCGACCAAAAGGTATGTTTCCTGACACCCTCTATTGCTCGCTCTGACTTTTGGCAGCCTCCCAAGAGAAGCCCCTCGCAAAGGGCTCCGCAGTCCCCCATAGCTGAGAAACGTTCACGCGAGCCTGCACAGGAGAAGGAGACGCCCCTTGCAAAGCGTCGAAAATCGAGTGCTGTGCGTCAAGAGGACACGCCACAGCAACACGGCGTCGCGCCGAGCGTGGAATCGTTGCCAGAAAAGCAGCGTCTTCTTGCGGAATCTTTGGTCAAGTCTTTGTCTATTATCATCAAATCCGCTGCAGATGCGGGCAGCTATCGCGTCCCTGATGGTGAGACGCCCAATTCTGTTGCCACGCGATTTGTTCTTCAGATAGACCATGCTGCTGTCTCTCACTATGGCCCACCAGAGGACAACTCCCATCCCTATAGCGAGCGAATCCGCCGGATCATGTTCAACACGAGGAAGAACGCGGTCCTGGTCGAGCGTCTTCTCAATGGGTCACTCAGCCCCGCGGAGCTTTCCACTATGCCTGTCGAAGAGATGGCTAGTGAAGACAAGCAGCGGGAGTTCGCCGCTATGAAGGAGGCGAGTGAGCGACAGATGATCTTGACAGATGAGCCTGGCCCGCGTTTGCGTAAGACGCATAAAGGCGAAGAAATTGTTGGGGAAGACAATGAAGTTCCAGAGGTTGAGCATAACGCACCACCGCAACGGCACAGAGAAATCGAGGAGAAAACGGAGGAGACGTCTCGGTCTCCTCACCACGGCGACAGCGAACATGTTGTGGAGCTCCCAGACACCGTGGAGCGTACCGCCGCCCTCTCGGTGGACACCAAGAGCCCAACAGTTGACGATAACATCCGCCGGCAGTCGACTTTTGACATCAACTCCGTTTTTGCTCAGGTCAAGTCTCCGCAGCAGGACCAGCAACAGTTCAACCGACGACAGAGCTCTAGGCCCCAGCAGACTCCTCAAGAAGGCCACAACATCCAGGATGCAGATGTTGACAGGCTTCTCAACGACGACAACGACGTGGAGATGGGCAATTACTCCCAAGACCCTACCATAGTCTGGCGAGGCGCCTTGGAGATGGCAGCATTCGGCTCGTTCGATGCCGTCGCACGCTTCGTCGCAGGTGGCGACTTCGGGCAGATGGTCCCCTGGGATACACTACTGGCTTCCACCCTACCCATCGAGGGCCGCATAGAATCGCAGAAAGGCAACGGCTACATAGGAAGCTTGCCGATGAGAGCCGACCACCAACTCGCCGTGCTCTCCATCACCCCCGTCACACCGGAAGGTCAGGAAGTCTTCGATAAGATCTTTCAATACTTCCAGCCCCGCCAGCGCTGGGGTGTTGTCCCCGTCGAGCGTCTCCCGAACGAGAAGAAATACATGCGGGATCTCTATGTTGTCCCTGTGGAAGCCGGCGGTGACGAGCTACCGCCCTTCCTCAACCTCCTTGAATACTGCACCATTGAGAGCATACGATCCTCCCCCATGCTGCTCCTCGCTCTCGTGGCTAAGTTCCCCGCAGAAGCCCCTGAAGCAGGTCTCCCGCAGAACTACAATCCTTACCAAGCGACGCCGACACATCAGCAACCGAACCAGCCTCCATCGACTCAACAACCTCCGAGCGCTAACGGTGTGACGGTTGGACCAAGCCCTTCGCCGCTTCCAAACCCCCACGCACCGCAGTACTCCCCCATGCAGCCCGTCTTCCCACCAAACGGCGCCTTCGCACCACCACAACACCCACAACCTCCCAATCAACACCAACATCAACCCCCCAATCCGAACCCTACCAACGCCTTCTCCCCCACCCCTCTCCTCCCTATCCCCCAACCACAAACGCAACAACCCCACCACCGCATCCCCAAATCCCTCGAAATCTTCGGCGACCTCATCGACTGTCCCACCGTCACCCAACTCCTCTCAAACGACGGTATTACCGAAGAAATCATGCGGAACCTCGCGCATATAGTGAGAGAGTATCCCGCAACGAGGACGGATATGGCGGCTATGTCGCATCATCTCAGTCAGAGGGCGAGGGAGACGCAGGAGTGGCAGAGGAGGGAGAGGGAGAGGGAGAGGGGCATGGTTATTGGGCCGGGACAGGGGGCGAGTGGAGGAGGAGGAGGTGCACAAGGGGCGGGGATGAGCGGAGGTGGAGGAGGACAAGCGCAGTGGGGAGGTCAAGGTCAGTCGTGGAGTGCGGGACAAGGCCAACAGGGACAGGGACCGGGACAGCAGGGTGGACAGCCGCCGAGGGCGTAGGAATACCTCATGTCGAGTTTCTAACACCGAGGTGAAGATGTGGGAAGTATGGAGGCGGATTTGGCCCTGGGTTTTCTGCTATTCGTGTCCTTAAGGGACCGTCTTCTGTATGGCTTTGAAGTTTCCGCAGGAGTTTATTCGTGTCCTTAGGGACCGTCTTCTCGAATGCTTTCAAGTTTTCGCAGGAGTTGTACTTCTGGCTGTGTGGGGGTATTTGGTCGTTTTGTACGCCTATATTTGTCCAGCGTACTTTCTTTCTTTTCAATAAATTCTCGTTCAGACTCCACTCTTGTAGTCCTCGTGAGCATGGTGGAAGTAGATTCAGTGACTTATAGTTGCTATGTATATGCTCCGTCGCTACATTCTAATCCTGAAGATAAGCAGCTATTTGAAAACATGTTACAGACTAGGCTAGAGTTTCCTGCGACTACGCGTCTCTTCAATCAGAGGGTCCTTACACCCTCTCTTTGAGTATGCACCCTTTTTTTCTGTGAATTGATACAACGACTAACAGACTAACGACCTAGTGTGTCTAGATCAAGAGGTCATAAAGGATACTTACAGCAAGAGGGAATATCCTATGAAGTGTTCTAGTCGGGTAGTGAGAGGCTGCAAAACGACCTTTTAAGTTTTCTAAATTCGAAGGATCGGAAAGTTTTTCGGTGTTGAAGGAGCACCCAGCGTGCTAGCCACTGCCTCCATGATAAGTGGAAGGAGTACCCATACTCAACTTCCCATACTGATCCCTATGGTGGGAGGAGCTCCTTACCTCCGGGTGCCATATGTTTGGCCTGTCCTGGCACCTCTCCTCCATGACTCTTACAATCAAATTGGTTATCATCACTTGTTCAACACTCGGGACTCTTAGAGATCCCTGCTAGTGTACCCTAGCAATTTATTCCGTACGTCGTCTTGGCGCCGAGTGCCCCGCCAGCTTTCTCAACGGTACGCGTTACGCCACCATCGACACTTGAATCTGCCGTCGACATGTGGAGCGGCTTCGACGATGGATGACCATGAGAACGATAGCGTGCCGACGATTAAACCATGGCTCACCCGGTTGAGACTGGCCCTCGGCCCATACACCGTCCACTTCACCCATACCGGCTACATTAAGGATCACACTCTAGGGATGTTGGAGTACAATGTATGCCGAAGAACGCTGGAGGAGTCGCGCAAGAATTTTGCTTTGCGGTATGGCTAGCCACATGAAGAAATCTGCCAGCATTCCTAACCTCCGAGTAGGGAAGAGCTCGGCCTCTCCACCGAGTTCTGGGATGAAGTCTCCGGTGTCCTGAAAGCCGCTATGCCCTCGCTCGAAAGACGGTGCTTCGCGGCGCCCGACCCTGCCACGCCCGAATATGAAGGCCTTTCGGGCCCATTGATCGCTTCGTGTTCACCAAGTCTGCTCCGGGACCTCGAAAGACTAAACCACCTCGTCGCCATCGCCCGCAATGTGATCACATGTGGAGAGGATGCACAAAACCTGGCTGCGAACAGACTCTTCGACAAGGATATCTTCAACCTCATAAACATATGTGTGCGGGTTACAGCTAGGGGCTACGATGGCGAGGCCGGAACACAGGAAGAAGGGAAATGGCAAGAAGTGATCAATGCCTGTAAGCAGGACGAGAGCCAGCGCTGATGCATACTGACTGCCTGGCGCAGACAAGAAGCTTCTTATAACCTGCCTCCAATTCCTCAACAACCTTGTATCTCGGAACGAGTCCAGAAAGCTCATGCTGTGGATTGAGCTGTTCGACAGCTATGTCGATAACGAGCTCCCGAACTTTGCGGATATGAAGTACAAGATGGACATTCCTCCCCAAACCGAAGACGACCCGAATCAGAAGATTGAGGAGATCCCGCCGCCTCGGAAAGCGCCTCCGGGCCCCGACGCCTTCAAGATCCCACAGCAACCGGCTTCTTCGCCTTTTCTTCTATACATTGGAGAGATCGGCAATGAGGTTAAGAAGGCGCTGGCGCAAAATGGAGAGAAGACGGGGGCGACAGAAATCGCGGCCGAGTGCAGGCGGAGGTGGCAGACCATGCCCGAGGAGGAGAAGATAGTAAGCTCAGGACGCTGCGCTTGCTACTACATCTGCTGACGCCCACAGAAATGGAACATGCTCTACGCAGACGTCGTGGCCAAGTATCGGGATGAGATAACGCAGTCCAGTGTGTACAAAAGGGTGGTGGACCAGCACAATAAAAGCCAAAGCGGCGTTCAGGAATTTGTCCAAAGCATCAGCCAGCTCCAGATGGAGGTAGAGAGGAGGCGTCAGGTGCAGCTGGAGGAGGCCCGCACGGAATTCCTTACACGGGAAGCCAAGGCGCCTACTCAGGCACAGTCTGAAGAGGAGGGCAAAAAGGCGTCGAATGAGCAAACATCGGAGTCTGGCGCCAAGTGGTCGTCCCCGGCAGGTGAGAGCGATTTCCGCGTCACTTACCCGCCGTCATATGGACTCGAGATCCTTCGGAGTGGAAAGGAAGACCTCTTGAAGCGTCTGGAGCCAGAAGCGGATCGTCCTGGAGCTCCGCTGACATCTGAATTAGCCTCGCCCAGTTCGCCTCCCCCCGAGGAAGATGAGAACGACGATGAATATGACGACATACCGGGTGACGAAGGCCGTGGGCTCCTCACGGACGTGCCTCTTATTTTGGGCCCTACCGAGATCGAGGTGCTCCCTATGCTCATCATGGGCGGCATAGTTGAACCAAAGGAAGGCCAGCCAGGTTGGGACCCAGACCCGAAAGTAATGAGCAGTATCAGAAGCATGCATGGCGTCAGATGTCACCTCTTGCTTGCTCAGGACAATGGACGGAACCTCCTCCGCGAACTGCTAATATTTGTTGCGGCCTGGGATCTGCGCGAGGAGGAGCTGTACTTCAAGTTCATGGTGAAGATAATGGAAGCCATTCTCGCGAACCAGCTGCTACCTTTTGCGTACCATGCGTTTAGAGAGTCCGAGTCAGTACTTTGCCCCTGTGCCGAGTCCTTATTAACAAGTGTACTAGATCCAAAGACATCATCTCACCCGCGCAAGCAGTCATCATGAAGCTTCTCACCAACATCTTCCGACAACGACAAGCACAGGCCGCAAAAGACGGAACACGAGCAGCACGAACACAAGTGGATCAAGGCGACGCCCATATGGTTAACTTCCTCCTCACAGAGTTCCGCCGACACATCATCCCGCAGACGTGCGCCCTCATCTTCCTGCAGGGCCAGATTCGCGCCGGTCATGCGCAACCCGAGGACTTCCCGCTGAATCTCTGGGACATGGAGCGCATGTATGAGGGCGTCTATCAGTACCTGGAGTTCTTCGCCATCCTGACGGAGCACGAGGTCTGGAAGAACATGCTGACGAACTGGGAGATATCCACCGAGCTCGTCGGCCTGCTCAAGGAGCTGGATAACTCGATACCGAAAGGCCAGTTATCCGTCCCTCCTCTCACAGCCGCCGCCAGGAGCCCATCACCGCGACCCGCCCCACCACCCCAAACCTATCTCCCACCCGCCCTAACACCCCCGAACTCCTCGGCCGAGCCCCCGCAACCCGTCGCAGTAGAGCGACCGTACGACGTAGCCGCCGGCGCCACAACCCCCGAAGGCTACATCTCCTCGCCCCGGCCCTACATCGACGAAGCGCAAGAAGAGCCATCAGACTTCGAATGGCGCAACCTCAAAAAACTCGCCGTGCTCGTCCTCTCATCGCTGGTATGGAAGAACCGGACCGTGCAAGACCAAGTGCGCCCCCTCGGCGGCATCGAAGCCATCCTCAACTGCTGCAGCTACGACGAATACAACCCCTACATCCGCGAACACGCAATCATGTGTCTGCGCTTCCTGCTCGAAGGCAACAAAGAAAACCAAGACCGGATCCGCTTGTACGAACGCTATTACGATGAAGCTGAGGCCTCGCGCTCGACGTCTGGTGGTGCGAACCAGCACGGGCAACTTGCGCAGAGACCCAAAATCAAGATCCCGGATGAGGTGCTCGATCATCATGGTTATGAGACGCATATGGATAAGGAGGGGAAGGTGTCGTTGCAGAAGAGGGAGGTCAAGCCGCAGGTGAGTACGCTGGGGAAGGGGAAGGGCAAGGAGACGAGGGATCCGAGGGATTTGGAACAATTGGTGCAGCAGGTTATGAGGGAGTTGCCGAAGGTGCAGCAGGGGGTTAGAGTGGATGCTGAGAAGGCGGCGGCGCTGGCGAGGTTGGAGAAGGAGTTTGATGGCGGGAAGTAAGTAGTGAGTAGGAACGAATACTGCATGTTTCCCCGATGGGGGTTTTCACACTGTGTTTGTGCTGGATTGGCGACATTGAGGTTATTGAGGAGGGGCGTGCTACACATAGAACCAAAGCAGAGAGAAAAAAATGCAAAAAGAAAAGATATAGCTGAAGATGGTTTCGATCCGTCGTCCTCCGGGTTATGAGCCCGGCGCGCTTCCGCTGCGCCATTCAGCTTGTTGATAGATGACGATTACTTTATATTATAAACTTATATACGCAACACATAAAACAGCACTCTCACCTTACTACGTCCACTTCCCTCTGCGTGTGCTCAACAACAAACAGACACATAGATACGCGTTTTAACTTTGCCTGAAATGACTCATTCATCTCCACCCACAAACGGGCGTTCCCGTGTCAGGACCCACGGGGGGTACTCGAATAATTCTACCTCACCTACTGAAGTAGACGCCCAATTAAGAAATGATCGCCAAATGCGAGGTCGTCGAGTCTACCTTCTCCCTGTACGGCAGCGCTCTAGCTCTTGACATCGGAGACGCAACCCTATTTCCACTGTCAGGGATCTGGGTAGGTGTTTTGATGCGGAACTTTCGACTAGCCTTGGCTCAGTCGAGAGAGTTCCGCGGGAACGTATAGATTAATCGATTTTTCTTCGGCGTGCTGTTCTTCTCTTTCTTCTTCGTTTTCGTTTCACGGATGACGATAGGGTTATATGAGTTCCTTCCGCTTGGGCACGGTGTATGTCCTCTAGGGGTGCTGAGATGGGATGCTGCGGTGGCACCCGGATGATCGTGTCGACGGGGACGTGGAGTGCATGGGATGTTCCTTAACTTAGAGTCCTAGACTTTATTTCATGTTTCTCGTGATCTGCTGCGTTGCAGTCCGGAACAGGCGTGTATTCCATCCAGCCGGAGGTCAGTCTTGCTTGTTAGTACCTCTTCAGCCGCCTTTCAACGCAGCGACGTCTCCGTAGATGTCAAAGCACAGGGCGAGAGAGTTAGTAAGCGTTCCGTTCGGTACTTGTGTCCGAATCCCCGAAAGCTAGAAGTCTCTGACGCTTTGTTATACCCGACAGAACTGGCAACACCGTTCTCGCTACTGCTGCGCTCTGTGTACGCGTTGCCTGACTGCCGCAAGTCTGCTGCATAAGGGGTCTAGAGCGGAGTGTCAGAAGGGGGATTGCAGCGCGGAGTACGTCCTCTATGCTAAGGAGAGCTAGGGATTATCTGTTTGTTAAGGTGTTCAGCGCTGGAACCAAAGTCGGGATGAAGCATGAGTTCATGGTCGAGTTGCAAGAAGAAGTAGACGAGCAGTGAAACCCATTACGGTGGCTAAACAGATCCGCGCACTGCGGACAATGCAGGAGATAACAGATCATTGCTCTGAGATCCGATCTGGAAGCTGTATATGATGTTTTCGAGATCGTTCAGTGTGCTCTAGTGTGAAGGATGCGGACGTGGGTGAATCAAGTCCATCTGCGGGATTACTTGAGAGGGCATCTATATGCGAATGTAGGAGGGTTGCGGTGATGATGATGATGGCAGAGAGCTGCATCATTCATGTGTGAAATGGCGCTAAACGATATGCAGTTAGACCAAGTCTAGCACTACTGCGTTCAGGAACCTAGAAGTTCAGGGGTCGTCGAGGGACACTCTTCAACCTTCTTCAGAGCACTCTAAGAATACGAGCTACTTAAAACAAACTCATTAACCCTCCCCCTGTCTGAATTATACGTGACAAGATATCAATCTAGCGGATCTTAATCTCTCAGCAATCCACAAGAACCAAAAAAGCCGCTGACCCAAAGATCCAAACGAAAACCTTTCATCATGCTTGTGACAGGGATATCTAAAACCTCAGGCCTCAAAAAAACGGCGCTTCAAACAAAGGGTATCCATCCCCTGCGAGCCATTGCCCAAGACGCACAACTACTCGCAAAAATCCATCACCAAGCAAACGCCAGCAATGCAAAGCGCGTCCTCTCCCAGAATCATCTCCTGGGGCCCCGTCTCCTGGACCCCAGTCTGATTGATCCACGTCTGCGGGAACGTCCTCTGAAAGAACGTCCTCTCCTTGGACGTCCTCTCCTTGAACATCCTCTGAAAGAACGTCCTCTCCTTGAACATCTGCAAGAACGTCCCCTGAAAGAACGTCCTCTCCTTGAACGTCCTCCCCTTGAACGTCCTCTCCTTCAACGTCCTCTCCTTCAACGTCCTTTCCTTGAACGTCCTCTCCTTGAATGTTCTCTCCTTGAAAGCCCTCTCCTGAACCTCCCTCACCGAAATCAACCAGAATCCCAGAGTATCGAGGCTATCTAACCCTCTCGTAAAAAACAATATACGTCTTCTCACTCTCCTCCAACCGCCCACTCCCGCCCGCCTCCCCCAGCCTCTCAGGATCGAAATCCCTGACCCGGTCATCATTAAACATCCTCCATGTATCCCCTTCCCCTGCTCTTCCTTTGACCTTACAACAAGCGACGTAATGCCCACTCCCGAGAGTGCCGCCAAGATGCCATACAACGGCGTACGCGTCATACCTCGTTGACCCCCTTTCCTCTTCTCTTAAAATACTCAGCACCTCTTCCCCTCGGCTCTGACTCCGGACAACCGCTTCCCCCTCAGCACTCAACCCTGGTTCCATGAACGGCTGGAGATCGAGTCCATGGAGCGGGAAACGGATAGGCGTGCGTACTTTCTGTGCTCTTTGGCCATGAGACGCGGAGAAGCGTTTCAGATGCACGACCAGCGTGTCTGGCGCACGGGTAATCGTGATCTTCTTGACGGCCTCGCGGTTCGTTTTGCATCTTGGACAACGCCACACGTCGTCTTTATCGAGCCGTTCCGAGGAACAATAACTTCTCAGACAATCGCGCAAATCCGCGGGTCGATCTCGAGGAATCTCGACGGATATGCTCCAGAAGGCTTCGTAGGTTGTTGATGTGGTGCCGCAGTGCATGCAGGTTAGACAGCTCGCGTGCTGGCCTGCGAATAGCCCGCCGATGAGGGAGAATTCCCGGTGCAGGTATTTTTGCCATTCTATGTATGCCACGTATGGTCTCGGGAGGCGCTCGCGCGCGAGCTCTTCAGCGGGGGTGAGGGGTTTGAGGGGCGGTTTGTTCCACGTTACGTTCAGATCTTCGTGGAGGTGGTCGAGGAGGAATTCGAGGAATTCTTTAGCGTCTTGCTGCATATCGAGTGTCCATTGTGAATTGAAGCGCCCGCAGAAGCGGCGGAATGTGGAAGGCCGAACGGCGGATACGTCACCCTTGAAGAGGTTGGAGAGGAGGGTGGCGAAAGATTCGGAGAGAATCCCTTTTGTGCCTTTCCAGTTGTCTTTTTGCAGGTTCTTGACGTACTGACCTGACAGGAAGATGCTGGCCAGGCCGGAGTTCGCGGAGAGACATTGCACGATGGAGTTCATGTAGCAGGTCACGCCAAAGTTGAGTAGGCCGGTCTTGTGGAGTCGGATCTGGCCATAGCGGCCTGGCGAAACGTATACTGGGAGTTGCGCCGTGCGGCCCTGTGGTGCGGGCTGGCGCTCATGGACGCCACTATAGCTCATGCGCGGGGCGGCCGGCGCAGGCCGTGACGGTGCCTCGTGGACAGGTGGAGGCCCGTACTGCGAGGGCGGTGGCCGCCGTGGGGCATGCGTCATGCTTTGTGGCTCTTCGATGGCCGGGAACCTGCGCAGGAACTCTTCGGTGCTTTGGTATAGTGGAGAGGGCAGTACCTCGCCGTCTTCGTTGTCATGGACGAACTCGGCGCGGCCTTCACGCGCCTCCTCCAGCCACTTCCGCTCCTCGTCCGGGTCGATTGGGGCATATTCACGCACCCGCCGTCTTTCTATTGTTAACTTCCCGCCATGAGTAGCGCCCGTAACCCTCCTAATCGTCCGGGGAGGCATCTCTTGTTTGGAGGCGACGACCGTAGTTGTCGAAGACGTCCTCAGGGCATCCACACCTACCAAGTCCGTCCATGCGTCGATCCCGCCCATCAGAAATACCGGCGATCTTTGCAGCGGCTTATCCGTGTATGTACACAGCGCGTCGTAGAGCCGCTTTAGAACCGTCTCCTGCTCGGTGCTACGACTGTTGTGCAGGAAACCGCTACTTCTCGTCGACCTATCGTGGTACACAACAACGCTGTATTCGTCCCGGCGGTCAAACATGGCCTGCTCCTCGTCCGGGGAGAGGATGAGGCGCTCCTGCAGCTGCTCGGCACTGCATCCACCATGGAGGATCGTTGGCTCTATGCACATGACGGAGCCTACGTTGATGTGGCCAGCGTCGAACTCTTCCCTGGGCCGTACGTCGATGACGAGCACATTGTAGAGCTTTACGTAGTCGTAAAACTGTTCGACGGGTATCTGATCCTCTGCGGGCCTGCTTGCAGATGGCTTCCTTTGTGCAGGCGGAGGTGCCTGGGGAGGGAAATACGAGTCAACATCCCCAGTTGCTTGCGGGGGATGATTGGAGATGCTGGATGCCAGCGAGTTGCTGCGTCCGCCTGTGCCTACAATGCTTCGGGCAGACGTCCGTGGCGGGTTGATGCTCTCTGGCAGGGACAGGTTGCGCGCAGGACTGTACGTGGGACTTGGTTCCCTTGGCATTGAGGTCGCCAGGTCCGTGTTCAGAGGCTGCATGGAGTGGCGGTTGGATCCTAACGGAAGCATGTCTCGCGGGCCCATAGGCCGCGACGACTGATAGTCGGACGGCTCTGGCATTCGGACAGACATGTCTCTCGAGGGGTTCGGCGTCGGACCAGTCGAGTCCGCAGGCGCTCTAAGCTTTGCGAACCTCTCGGCCAGATCGTCGGTCGGGGCAGCTGCGTGCAGTGCTTTTCCATGCAGTGACTGCGGCTTTGGGTGGACTGCAGGCTTCCTCCGCGGCGAGGAGGGGACCTCTGGCAGCATCAACTCATCGTCCTGCCGGGTCAATGAGGAGCCCCGAGAGGACGAGGGTGTGAGCTCTACTCCTGTGGGGTAGAGCGAGGACACGGAGCCAGGGCGGGACGAGGATACTGAGGAGTGGCGTGCCCCATTGCGCTTGTTGTCGTTGGCGATTATGTCCTTGATGGCCATGAAGCGTGACTCGCACGCTTGAACATCCTGCTGCGTGTGAGCCCATCAAACCTAGGCTGCTATGATCTAACCTACCTTCTGCAGTAGGAGGTATTCGCGATGCATTGGACCTCGGCTTTGGCGGACTCGGTCGTAGAAGTCGTGATGACCTGGGATGGTGTCGACAGTAGTCTGGTAGGCGACAAGAAACTCCCAGTATGCGGCGGCGAGGTTCTTGCGTGCATCGAGGCGGAACTTGGCTGCCTGCAGTTTTCTGGAGGCATCGTTGATGAGGGACCCTATCTACCCGACGTCAGTGCGGAGAAGCAATGGCGGACACACCGAGCGTACCCCTTGGATCTTTCTATCGTTTACGTATTCATTGGCCGAGGCCACTATCTCGGAGATGGGAGGATATGAGCCTCCAGGCGCTCTGGCGGGCTCACTGCTATGGGCGTCGCCGCCAGCATGGTGGGCGCCATTTGAATAGCCGCTCATAGCGGTCCCGCGAGGCAAGAACTTCGGGAGCCTATGAGTGCCGGCCGGAGCACTCAATCATGATTCGGTGACACCTAAAGATCAAAGAGATCGGAGGTTAGAAGAAGTATGCACTCCGTCTGGAGTGACTGCGGGGGAGATGGATGTACGTCGGATGGAATAACGGCGGCGATTTACGAGCGTTGTTGGTGCAACGAGTGTACTGGCTGTGAGGATGGTATAATCTTTCAAGGGTTTTAAGTGTAGGAGAGCTGAGAGAAGTGCGGACTCGATCGGGTGTACAGAGTGAACAGCGAAGACGCGTACCTGGTCTTGGCCGGGCGGAGTTGGGCTCAGTGACGACGTTGCCAAGCCTCGCCGCTCCGCCCATCTCTCCTCTACCCCAGAGCTTCACATGCACCCAGTACCTTCGTAACTCCACTCCGCTCTTAGGCATCCCAGGCACGATTCCACAACCCTACCCAGATTTCACTCGAGCCGTCTTCGCCGCTCTTGCTATACGTCGCGCACCCGCATGCCACCGCCTTGACTAAGCTTCTAGACAGCACTCCGACACGCATACACCATGGCAGGCTGGTTCGGGTCCTCCAACAGCGCCTTCGAGGACCAGGTCGAGAGGGCCACCTCCTCGAGCTTGTCAGTGGTCTCCGGAGCTTCCCATATGTCTCCGAAAGTCGCTGACTCCTGCAGAGAGGACATTGCCCTCAACCTCGAGATCTCCGACGTGATTCGATCCAAAACAGTACAACCCAAGGAGGCTATGCGCGTTCTGAAGCGCAGAATAGGCAACAAGAATCCCAATGTTCAGATCGCTGCGCTCAATGTAGGAGGATTCTGGCAGACGCGTCATACGAAGCTCACGCTCGCAGCTCACCGATACGTGCGTTAAGAACGGCGGCACACACTTTATTACCGAGATAGCGTCGCGAGAGTTTATGGCCAACCTAACGTCGCTGCTCAAAGCTCCCGCGTCAATAGTGCCGAACCATGACGTGAAGAACCGCATGCTAGCCCTGATCCAGACGTGGGCCACAGCCGCCGAGGGCCGCAGCAACCTCAGCTATATCAACGACGTCTACCGCGACCTGCACCGGGAAGGCTTCAGCTTCCCTCCCAAGGAGCACATTTCCAGCAGTATGCTCGACAGCAGCGCTGTAAGTGGCAACTATCCAGGCAGCAGCACGTCACTGACTGTAACAGCCTCCCGAGTGGACCGACTCGGACGTCTGCATGCGATGCCGGACCCCCTTCACATTCACCAACCGCAAGCACCATTGCCGCAACTGTGGTAACGTCTTCTGCGGCTCTTGCTCGAGCAAGAGCATTCCCCTCCCTCATCTCGGCATCCTGGAGCCCGTCCGGGTCGACGACGGCTGCCACACGAAGCTGACGGAGAAGTCGCGGGGCAGTGCGCTGCCTAAGGGATTCGATGCTGCGAAGCCGTCCAGGACGCTGTATCAGAGTTCTATGGAGCCCAGGAGCGCTCGCGTGGAGGCGGACAGTTTCGATGCCGATCTGAAGCGTGCGCTCGAGATGAGCCTGGAGGAAGCCAAGGGCCAGTCAGGGGCAGGTTATGTGCCGCAGACAAAGTTGCAAACAAACTCCAGCAGCACCAGGCCAAAACCCAGCGCTGAGCCTGAAGAAGAGGATGATCCCGACCTCAAGGCCGCGATCGCTGCGTCGCTGGCCGACATGGAGGAGCAGAAGCGGATGCACGCGCAAGCTCTACGGCGGCACACTTCGGATGCCAATGGAACTCCACTCGTTGCTCCGAAGAACGACTATGAGCTCACACCGGTGGAGGCGGAGAACATCAACCTCTTTGCAACGCTCGTAGACCGCTTGCAGCACCAGCCCCCAGGGACCATACTGAGGGAGCCGCAGATCCAGGAGCTGTACGAGAGCATAGGCAAGCTACGACCGAAGCTTGCGCGGACATATGGAGAGACGATGAGCAAGCATGGTGAGTGTTTCCTTTTACATTGCTGCATGGTCTAACTTACTCAGACACGCTGCTCGACCTACACGCCAAGCTCTCAACAGTAGTTCGGTACTACGACCGGATGCTCGAGGAGAGGCTGTCGAGCACGTATTCTCAGGCTGGAGCTATGTACGGACTGCCCCCGAGTATCCAACAACCGGCTTCCTCGCTCTATCCGTCATTCCCGCAGAGCTCGCAAAACGCCCAGGGTGGGGAGAGCTACTACACCGGCGGCGCTCCTGCCGACCCGTATGCGAAACCGCAGCCATACTATGGCTACTCCCAAAGCTCAGCACCGTATCCTCAATACGACAAACGAGCATCTGTTCCACCGCAGTTTAACCAACCTTCCCAACAGCCCTCTCAACCATATCCCGACCTCGCCCCTTACGGTTCAGGCTCCCAGCAACGGCCCCCGAGTACTCACCAGCAGCCATTAGCCCCCGACGGCTCACCACAACTGCAACGCCGCGTCTCGAACCAACAATACCCCTCACAACCCCCAGGGGCTTACGCACAGGCCCCTCCTTCCACCGTCTCTGACGCAGACAGCGCAAACTACTACTACGAGGAAACCCCTTCAGCCCTGCCGCCCATGCCCGCCGTCCAACGCACGCAAAGCTACGCCTCGCAACCGTCTCAAACCGCACAACAGCCGTCACCAGAGCTGTACCATCGGGCACCCCCGCAGCAGCAACACCCAGTCTCTCCCCCTCCCGCACAAGCTACCTCGTTACCCCCCAACCAGCCGTATCCTCAGCAGCAGCAGCACCAGCCGCCACAACAGCAGCAGGTACCGCAACAAGCCCCACCTCAACCGCAGCAGCAGCAACAGCAGCAGCAGCAACAGTACTGGCAACCATCGCAACAAGCACCGCAGCAACAACAACCACAGGCAGCGTACCCGCCGACAGGCTTCGGGCCAAATGCGTTTCCGAGCGTGCCGCAACACCAGCCTGTGCCGGCGGCTGTACCGACGCCTAAGGAGGAACTGTTGATTGAACTATAGACGCTGTTTGAGGATTTCATTGGGGAAGGGAGGTGCGTGGTTAGTGGATAGAGTAGTTTGGTACCGGTGGTAAATGAATAGCGGATTTGTGTTGTTTTCCCAATGGTTGAAACTTGACCCCCCGGACAGTGTATCGAGCGAGTCTTTTTTTCGTCGTCATGACTTTCTGGTGATTGGATTGATTACAAGGTTGACATAGCACACAGCACGAATCCTAAAGATAGAGGGAGTATTTTGCACGCATACAATTCACACATCTACGGAACTACACACACATGTACTCCAAAGCCCCTAGATGCACACACATGTACTCCAAAGCCCCTAGATGCACACACACACTCGCCGCTCACATAACCGACACACACCCTTCCTCTCCAAACTCTGATAACGACGACCAGTAGTAAAGGCCCCAAACCACCCCTTCAACTCCTCGACTCTCCAGCCTCTCAACCACAAACAAACACACGAAACAAAAAAAAGAGGTAAAAAAGGGGGTATCACCAAACTCCAGCTCCACCAGAGAAAGACGCCCATCATCCCTTTTCCACAACTTCCCCGACACCTTGACGAAGCAAGATAGAGAGGAGAACTGCGAAGAAGGGGAATCAGAGCAGAGTTAGAAATTACACGTCGACGGCGGGGGAAAGGGGCAAGAAGATGGACGGGATACTTTCGATCCAATATGAACGGAAAGAGGATTGGAAAGGGGAAGAAAAGAAAAAGGGAAGAAGAAGGGCAGTAGACGGGACATATGCCTCGTAACACATGACAGTCGAGCAGGCGCAGGCGCAGGCGCGGCGGCGGCGGATAGAAAGGAACGGAAAGGCGACATCGAGATCCAGGCCGTCGGTCGCAGCGGTGATGGTCTTGCAGTTGTAGGAGCATCGAAGAACCCCGCTCCTTGCATCGTCTCGCGCATATCACATCCCCTTAACGCCTCCACCGCGCGGCGCATCCCCTCAACCGCCTCAAACGACCAAATACCCAACCGCCAGCGCAGCGACCGCCACAAACGCATTCACATTGACCACCGCGGCTGCGCCCTCGAACGGCGGGGTCGACGGGGCAGGAGCATCAGTTGGCGCAGCGCTGGTCTCATTGTGTCCGTAGTGCGAAGTTGGGAGCACGGGGGGGATCGTCGACGTGCTGTTTTGAACCGCGCCGGTAGGCGTGCCGGACATGGTGACGGAGGAGACGCGGTAGACGGTGGATGTGACGTAGACGGTTGCGTCGTAGGATTGGGAGTCTTCTTGGGCATGGATGGAGGCGACGAGGGCGAAGAGGAAGAGGATGAGGGAGTGGATGGTGCGCATTTTGATTTGTTCTTTTGTGGTGGGGTTGTTGTTGTTGTGGTGGGGTTATATGGTGAAGTTGGTGGTTGTTGTTTTGACGATGTCTAGAAGCTGTTTTAGATACCGCGTGGCGAGTGTCTCAGCTGGAATTTGAGTTCGGAAGAAAAGAGTAGTAGTCGATATGTTGCAAAGAGCGTGATGTTGGCGCGTTGCCGTAGTGAGTAGTGGTTGCGTAGTGGATAAAGAGTGTGGGGATCCAAAAGATCAGCAGTATGAACGTCTGGGGAAGGAACAGGAAAAGAGGAGTCAAGCAGAAACACGGGGGCCGGTGCGATTATAAGGCCCGGGCGGCGCCACAGTCGTTGCAATTTCCCGTTGCAATCTCGCTTCAGCGCTCGCCCAGCAACCATGTCCGACGCTCCTTCCCGCCAAGCCAAACCAACGGAGGCGCTTGCCGGCGCAGGAACAAGAGTGCACGGCCCCAGGAACACGACAATGATCGCCCGCCCAGCCGCCCGCGAAATTGACAAACACCATGATCCTGGCATCGTGAGGCTTTTTTTGTGAAAGCGCTTGGGATTTGCCGCCGACTAGGTACTGGGCGCGAATTTCGAATTTGCATTTCAAGCCAATTATTCAAACGCAAACTCTGCTTTTTGAAGTTCGAGACTCTTCAGGTTTACGGGGTTTACGCCTTACACAGCCTCTGCGCGCACTACTCATCCAACCCGGCCCCTCGAACCCTCGTGTCCTCGTGTCTTCTTGTCCTCTCCTTTCTCAGTTTTCTCACACTGTGTCCCAATCTCTGTTTGACAAAACCCCACTTCCAAGGTTTGTATCGCCCACCCATCACGTTCCCCAACACCGCGCAGCACCGCGCACGACTCGGCGAACGACTGGTTCTAGAGCCTTACGCACACAACGTGTCATCGCAGCGTTTCTCGTTTCTCGTTTCTCGTTTCTCTTTTTCCGTTGTCAGTCTCTCTCACAGTTTTCTCGTTACTCCTGTGCCAAGTCCGCCACGCACGCAGACCATGCAGTCTAATGTGGACGCTGCATGAGAGCCCTTGCGCAGTGCAGGCAAAGCAGTGTCGGGCGTAACGGGGCTTGGCGGGGTTATTGATTCAGCCTCATCAGCGTGGTATTGGGCGAATTGATCGCCGAAATCGCATACGTTCGCCTTTACTGTGGGTTTGGCTATTTGTATACATATACGTATACCCAGCACTTAATGCTCGTATACTGAAATCCGTGTTGTGCTACGCCGCTGCTACGGGGCCCACATATTCGGCTGTCGCCCTCTCTGGCTTCAATGTTCGGGAGTTGCTAATGCGCATACCACGTGTTGTGATTTTGGTCGGGTCTTGGCAAGGGTGGCCAGCTCACCCGTGTGGCCAGCTCACCCGTGAAGTACGTTAATAAACCTAGAGACAAACATCTATAAAATTATATTCTATATACTTGTTACGATCACTGGCTACGAAGCCACTTGACAGGTTCATAATGAGGCGGGGTTGCGCCAACAAGAGTTGTGCGACGCGATCATGTAACTAACAATAATCCCGCCAAGCATAGTGATCCTGGGAGCACAGTGGTCCTAGGGAGCATGACGATCCCAGGAGCGCAGTGCCCCAAGGAACACGGTGATCCCGGGAGTAGGAAGCTACTGAGGATCACGTCTAGTATATAGTGAGCTCGAATCTCTCTCTTGAGAATTCGTGTTCAATCTTGTTATCCAACTTGGTTAAGTTACTGACTTGTTTGTTAACTTGACAATCAATTGTTCTCATCCTTCGAATTCCTACAGAGAGGTCCACTCTCTACTGTTCGACATCGCGTGATACTCTTCACAGACAGTCTACTCTGTACTGTGTTAGCATCACCCCCTTCCCTGTTCATTGAGCTCTGACGCGTATCCCCGAGAACCAACCGGAGATCCACACCGGGTATTTTATATTATACCTACTGGACCTTTACATTTTGAACACCCTTCAAGATGCGCGACACCCCAATGAACGACATGACCTAGACTCAGGCAGGAAAGTCTAAGGCAGCCAAGCCGGACCTCTTTTACGGGGACCGCCACAAACTCGAAGACTGGCTTCTCTCTTTTAACCTGTTTTTCAGGCTGGAAGAAGAAAACATCGACGGTAACGGCAAGGCTACCTTAATGGCTTCCTACATGAGGGGTCATGCTGCCAAATGGGTTCGACCCTTCCTAACAAAGTACTTGGACGAAAGCAATCACGACAAACAAATTGAGGAGATGTTCGAAGACTACGGAGTCTTCAAGAGCAAGATCCGTTAAGTCTTCTCAATTCCGAACGAACCATCGCTCGCGGAACGAGCTATCCAACGACTTCGCCAGACCCAATCCGCCGGAGACTACGCTGCCCATTTTCAACGATATGCAGTTCAGACCGGATGGGACGACAAGGCACTTAGGAAGATGCACCACCAAGGACTCAAGGACAATCTCAAGGCAGAATTGATGAGGACTGGTACGGATACAAGCACTCTCGCGGGACTCATCGAAGAATCAATCCGCCTAGACAACGAGCTCCACGAACTTTCCTTGGACACACGCCACATCGAGAACAAGGGACTAAAGAAACATCACCGCCCTAACATCGGCATGCCTCGATATGAGCGACAAAACAGATATAAGAACCCTGGCGTTTACACTTCCTCCGAACCCGAGCCCATGCACCTCGTCAATATCAACAAAAGAGGTTGGGCTCACGGGAAGAAAAAGATACCGGGATATGGCAAAGACACTCGAACCTGCTACAATTGTGGCAAGGTCGGCCACTTCTCGAAGGATTGTCGATCGAAGAACAAGGTTATTCGACAATAAACATGATAGCACCACTTAGAGATGCTACCCTCGGAGCC
>MU006583.1:76801-248016 GCA_010093795.1 Sporormia fimetaria CBS 119925 | reverse complement strand
TTGGCAAGAAATTGATCAAACGAAGGATCAAGAGGATTGTTGGCCTGTGACCAGCCTGGATCAGCGATCGAACTCGCAGGGACCAGATCGCCAGCCGTACTCGAGGGCTCCGACTCTTGCGCCTGATTCTGCACTTTCAGAACCGCCAAATCGCGACGCGCAAACTTTTGTTTTCGATCTTCTAACTCCAACAACTCACGCCTTGCGCGAGCGACAGATTCTTCAGCACGAGCGAGCTCAAGACGTTTTGCACGCTCTTCTTCTTCAACCTTCTCCTACTCCTCTTCAGGAACGAACAGACTGCACTCTGCACCAACAGAGATACAACCAGCCCAACGACCACTTGCGGTATCGACAAAGCACCGCAGATTTTTCTTTTTACACCTTTCGCAACGGAACGTCATCTTACGACCTTGCTCTTCAACGCGCCGCGCGCGATTACGACGTTCGCTAGCCGACGACTGTTTACGAGGCCCACGGGGCTTGCGAGTTCCAGAATCCTTAGGCATGGTCAGGGAGGCTGTGCGGAATCCAAGAACGAGGACGACCCACGACGAGTGTTTATACCTCGAGCCAGCTGCAGGCACACGGCACGGACAAAGCGACGAATATCGAGGACGATATGCTGGAAGGGGGAGGTAGTGTTACGATCACTGGCTATGAAGCGGACTTGACAGGTCACCACCCGAGCGGGGTAACGCCAGATGGGATTCTGTACCACGTAATCACGGGACCTACTATCGCGCGATGGCACACCCTCGAGCGATGGCACACCCTCGAGCGATGGCACACCCTCGAGCGATAGCACACCCTCGAGCGAGAGCACACTTTCGAGCGATGGCACACTTTCCTACGTAGCATATATAGACCTCACGACGAGCCCTTATAGATTGTTGTGTTCAACTCAGTCAAGTACCTTAACAGTACACTCGGTTTTCAATACACGATATCCTTTTTAGAAAGTCTATTCTTTACTCTCTTAATATCACCACCTGTGCAAGTGTTACGATCACTGGCTACGAAACCACTTGACAGGCTCATATTGAGGCGGGGTTACGCCAACAAGGAGTTGTGCGACGCGATCATGTGACTAACAATGATCCCGCCAAGGAATGAGATCCCGCAAGACAAGGGAGCACACAGGATCCCAGGAGCAACAGGATCCTGCGAAGAGACGGGATCGTAATGATCCTGGGACTACGGACGATCCCTCCGCATCAGGGACCATAAGCATGCACGGGATCACGTCAAGTATATAGTAGTAGACGATGAGCTCCTACAGCTCATCGTGTTTAACCTCAGTCAAGTACTTCTACAGTACACTTGGTTTTCAGTCCACGATATCCTTTTCAGAAAGTCTACTCTTTACTGTCTTGATATCACCACCGTGCAAGGAACCCTGACGCTCATCCCCGAGAACCAACCGAGATCCATACACGGTACTTCCATACCCGCTGGACCTTCACAGACACCAGGTGCGGGGTTGCCAAGCACGCATAGGTTGTCAAGCATCCCGTGTTTCCATCACTCCTTCCTATTATACCCACAAAAATAATAACGTTAAGGCGTAGTGCAAAATAATAATAATATACAGTTCCTAACGTTATACCTTAGAGTAAATAAATATATAGGTAGGGCTAGTATAGCGCAAATAACAATACGCGTTAGATAACAGCTGCTAACAAATTGCCTAGGAGCTAGCATCCCTAGCGTAAGCACTAGGCAGGGGCCCAGCTTACAGGTATGCGCATTATCCATTAGTGGTAAGTTATGCGCATTAGCAACTCCCCAATGTTCAAGTTCAGGGGCTGTGTGTGTCAAGGCCACACGTACTCAAAAGTACGAGCCAGATACGAAAAGAGCAGCTATACATGCGACATCTCACCATCTCACCTCCTCCGCTTCTCTGCGCTCGTTGTAGCCTTTATGACAAAGCATTTGCTTCTCATGAGAAAACACGACAACAAGACGCAAACTCGACTCATTACCATTCCACGCCAATAATACTATCTGTCGACACTATCAAACAACCATCTATAGCAATACAAATGCAGTCATTAGGTCATTACCATTACCTCCCCTCGCATTCTGCCGTCTCGATTCGAACAATGTAGGTATGCTGCGCAATTACAGTAATGTCGATACGCCCATGGCCCCCAAGTGAGGCTCCGCCTTGCCTTCGCCGCGCCAATACGTAGTTGTCGCGAGAGAAAGATGGTGGTCTGGTCTCAGCGCCTGCTTTCGAATCAATGTGTAGCGAGTATGTATGTGTGAAGAATGACGTGGTCGCCCTGGCCCGCATACATCGTCAGTCCATCGAACAACGCAGCAGACACATCATCGTCACTCACCTAACCCGACACGCCTCATCCATCCCCCATTCGCAGAAAGAATGCGCTCCCACATCCTGACCGCAGTCGAGATAGTACTTTCGAACCCCTTCCCCCCCTCCCCCTCACTCCCCCTCCTCCACAACCTCCATACTCATCCACAACCTTCTACACAACTCCTCAGCCTCATTCCTCCTCTCCTCCCCCTCCCTCTCCACAGGCTCAAAACTGCGGCGTCCCAACCCCTCATCCTCCCCCTCGAAACTCCCTCTTCCCCTCCTCAAACTCAACTCCGCCTCTCCCAAGCCCATCCCAGGCTCCGTGAGACTCGCGCTCAAACTCCCCGCACCGCTTCTAGGCGTTGTTCTCCCACTCCGCCGTCCATCCACGCCCTTCCCCTTTGGATATCCCTTGCCGCCTCCGTCTATGCCTAGGATCCTCGATACTCGTTGGACTGCATCGCCGAGCGGGTCGCGGTATCGTCGCACCACGCGATACTCCACATTGACGTGGTTGAACTGCTGCAGTAGCCGCGGATCAATCCTGCCCTCTGCATTCCCTGAACCAGCGAACGCGGACATGCCCACCATACCCGCGTGAACGTACCCATTAGGTGCGCCCGAGCGAGGTAACATGGCAGGAACCATTCTGTTCGGCTCGATCGTTGACGACGCGCGCTGAAGCAGAAGCTTCTGCTGCGTGCGCGAGGGAGGCAGGAAGTCGGACGGCGTCGGCAAATGCGTAGGCGTCGTGGCACCTGAGCGCCTGTGGGTGGATGTAGTGCGGGACGTCGACGACCCGGTTGCTTCTGCGTTGGCGAAGTTCGGCATCGATCTGTTCCGTTTGACCTGGTGCTCGAAGTCTTCGTTTGTGCTCTGAGGCGAGCCCCGCGATGGGATGAGGCTGTTTCTGGGAGTGCCGCCTGAGCTTCCGGCGTCCATGAAGCGGGAGACGAGGTCGCGGCCGGGGGTGTCGACAAGTGTGGAGCCGGAGCTGTTACCGCGTGTGCGTCCGTCTTGTCCGACGGAGACGCTTGCGGCGACGGCGGAGACTTGTGGTCGCGCTGTGTGCGAGAGACTTCGTTGGAGCAGCTTGGATGTGATCATGTCTGCGTCCGGAGCCCGGGAACGGTGATGGGCGTTGCCCCCATTGTGCTGTGCCGGGCGCGCGCGGTCGACCAGCGGCCGTGTGACTGGCTCAGGACTTCGCCGTTGTGACGGTTCATTCGCCTGGGGTTGCTCCAGTCCTGATCTTGCTGGCTGTGGGTGCTCAGCATGTGACGTTTCCGGCGGTTGTGATCGTTCCTCTGGGGGTGTTTCCACCGCTTGTGAAGCCTGCGCTGATTGGGATGTCTCCGTTGACTGGGTGCTCTCGTCTTGCTCGGCTGACATAGCTGGCTTGGGTTGCTCCAATATCATAGAGTTCGAGCGAGTGTTTGTTCTGGTCGTGGCCGGTGACTGGGATGCACTAGCTTCTGTCCAGCCATCGTCTGCATCGTCGTCTCCTGTTTCTGCCTCCCCAACATCGAAATGCACCGTGGCATGAGCCTCCGGCGACCGTGCTCGCGCCTTCCCCGTCTGTGCCAGCGACTTCTTCGGTGGTGCGATCTCGCTCCTGGACGCCTTTAGCACTGCCTTCGAGTGCCCCAAACGTGCCAGATGTCCACTGGAATGGTTCTTTCGGATCGCAGTGTGGGTGTGCTGCTGGTGGTGGGCCGCACGAATGACACCTCCCGTCGATGCATTGCGCTTGAACCCCGGGCGTGGGCTGCTGGGTGCTGAGTTCGACCTGTCCGACTGACTGCGATGATGGTGTCGTGACGGTTCTCCGTCGCCGCCGTGGGCTTGAGCAGCTTTGTTCAGCTTGCTGAGGTTCTTTCCAGACGCATTTCGGGTGACGCGGCCCTGGCCGACGACATGTTTTCGTGGGCCTTTGTGCGGAGTGGGCTTCGAAGGGCCCTGACCGTCGGACAGCGACTGCGACAGATGCGACGACGTTGACGACTGGCGGGCCATGGCTGGTGGTCGCTTGGGCGGCGCTTCTGCTTCTTCAGAGGACGTAACCATGACTGCAGATAATAGAATAGGGGCGGGAGAATGCGGAGCGTGTGAGGTGAAGCTTAGAACATGCAGCTGAGCATGGATCGCTGCGGTGCGGTGGAAGACGAGTCTCAAGGGCAAACCATTTGGGATAGCGGTCAAGTGTCTGATCCGCAGCGGCGAGCGCACCTGGAAAGCGTGCTACAAACGGCCGCCAATTGCGCAGCGGATGACGAGAGTGTTTGTACAACGACGTTGGCTGAGCGGTGATGGACGTTACCGCGCCGAGAAGAGCCTAGCCGAATTAGGCTTCACCATGTCGGGCACTTTGAACCTCATCATGGCGTACTCCTTCATCACCGCAAACAAGATTGGCATGCTTATGACTGCACAATAACTTCGGGCCATATCATTGCTCTTTCTGCGTTCTCTTCTGCTGTAAGACCGTTCACTATCAAATGCACGACCGGTGCAATGCATGGGTATCATATCTCCAGTATCATGTCTGCTAAATGGGCTTGCTCCTGAGTATGCCCCCATATCCATCTTCATTTCCTTCTTCTCATCCCACAGTCCTGTCCCTTGTTCCTCACCCTGTGCAAACCTTGTTGCTTCAGCCTTCGTCAATTCCGTTTCGAGTTATGTCTTCCTTTCCCGCAATGTCATTTGGAGATGTGTGCCTTCCGAGCAAACTTTCTGAACCTGTCCCTTACACCGCTCGACCGAAGCTCTGCAGGGCTCATCTCCTGCCGACTGATGCTCATGGCATCAACGCAGCCAAATGACGAAGTAGTAGAAGCAGCGCGTGAGCGATATGAGGGCGGTGGGAGGCCGGTGAAGTATGTGGGCGCATCCGACAGCTCGCCAACGGAGTCCTCCCTTACGCTACGCTTCGCCGCCATCATGGGATCCGGAAGTCTCGGTGTCTGTCCGAGGACGGCATTGACCCGTCGCTCCATACTGGACTCTGCATCATCGAACCTTGTGCCAGCGCGTTTGTCCATTCGGTCGACCTGGACGATTGGCTGTGGGCGGCCTGTACGGAGCCAGCCGGGGCGCTGACTGGTCCGACTGACTGAGGAAGCGGTCTCCTTCAAGTCTAGAGCAGAGATTGAGCGCGAGAGTGACCTTTCGATGGAGACATGGGACAGTTCTGGCATCTTTGGGAGTAACGGTGTAGAAGTTGACCTTCGCGGGGCCTGGTTGCGCTGTGTCACTGCGCTCCTCTGGGCCTTGCAGCGGATGAGGGATGGCATGCGGACCTGCAGCTTCCGAGCGCGGCGACAGAAGGACTTGAGCTGCAGGCCATGCGACGGAGTGGGTTCGGTCTCTGTAGTCTGTACGATCGGTATGGCATAGCGGACGTCAGACGTGAGGCCCGTTCCGACGTAGGGCCCCTCCCGCCAGTAGTCGAGGCCTTGCATCAGGGGAGGAGCCGGTCTGCTCATGCTTGTTTCCAGCCACGCGTTGACATCGCGGATGACAGAAGAGTCAGGTCGCGGTGGGCGAGGAGGCGGTTTGTTCAGTGGACGCATCAGTGGTGGATCGAGTGCCGTGTGGTACAGTGTTCGAGCTACGCCGGGGGATGGTGCTGTTTGAGGGCGTTCCAAGGCCGTCAATTCTGTATTGTAGCGGTCGTCGTCCCTGGGCGGCGGCGAAGGCCTGTAGAGTTGTCGGGTCAGCCGGGTGCCCCCGCCGCACCTATCGTCTTGACTGGCCCTCTGCTCGACTATACGTCTATTGGTAATTCTTTCGGCCATGTTGCAGTCAATGGAGAGCTGTTGGGGGTAAGTTGGGTCTGTGATGTTCGTTGGTAGAGCGGGAAACGAATGGTTAATCTGCGTTTGCACTGGTGAGCGGTGAATTGCGGGGAAGGTGAATTGTGAAGGTGAATTGTGAAGGTGAATGGTGAAGGTGAGTGGTGGTGGTGAGGGGCAGATGATCCAGCGGCGTGTGGGCTCGAAAATGGCAGGCGCATCGTGAGTCCCCGATCGGGTAACTGCACCTTCCATGGCAGGTGGAGGAACGTCACAGATCGAGGAGGAGCAGCTAAGAATAACAACGTGTTTGCAATCCCTATCTGCCGTTCTGTGATTCGACCATCGCCCTCACAAGATGTTCAAGAACACTCAACACTTGAACACCTTGGGCCCAGGAATGGAATACGGCTTCTGGCTGTACTGGTCGTAAAAAACTCCAGGGTCGTCCGCTTTGTATGCTCCTGGGAAGCTGACAAGGCCTTCTTTGACCACCTTGGAGCCTGAGCCACTGACTTGGAGCTGGTGACAACTGTACATTTTAGCCAAAGTAGGACTGATATGCGCATAGAAGCGACTCACCCGGGATAGAACTGCGCCCCGGAAACGCTCCAAGCATTGTGCAGTGCAATGATTTCGTGTCGGACCAGATAATAACCAGGTGCTAGGCACTCAGGAATCTTATAGTCGATTCCCTTGTTGGGCGCTGTCATAAGGACAGTGTCTCCCCAGACATTCTTCAGCCAGTCAGCATCAGTGCTGCGAAGTCCGTCCTCCGCAATCTTGAACCACACTGCAGCACCCTTGGTTTCATATTCCTGACAGCCTGTACTCGCATTAGGACCGGACTGTCCCACCGAGAGAAAACAAACCTGTCTCAGGGCATCGAGCCATATAGGTGATGACTGGACCCTGATGGCTCTCAGGCCAGAGAGTCCATCGAAGGTTGACTGTAGACCCAGCTGCAGCTGCAGCATGTGAAGGTGCGGGCTTGGAGCCGGGATAACCTCCAGCAGCCCAGCCACCGCATTCGAGGTCATTGAGCTGGACGTTCTCAACCGGTCCGTTGCCCTGGATCTCGCGAGAAATGCGAGCGGGCTGATGTCTGTTAGCATGATGAAGATTGTGGGAAGACCGTAGAGAGCTTACGCGAGGGTTCATGTAGGGATCTTGGTAGGGCTTCAGTCTGTCAGCTAGGACGGGTACATGGTGTCGATCTACTTGCGTGGTAGAACTACATATTGTTAGCAGTATGTCCGTATAAGTTTATGGGCTACGCACTGTATACTCCTTTCCTCCGATCGTGGCATTCTGCACGAAGCCATGACCGGCAACCAACGGCACGAGGGCCAACAGTGCTGCAAGTCGGGTCATATTTGCTGTCGAAATTGGTCCCTGCAAGATAGAGCATGGACAATGCGCATGTCTTATACCGCTGAGAAAACCCGGTTCTGCTTCTCGCTTCCAGGATATTGTTTCCCAGATATTAGATTGCAGTGCAGCCCAGTAGATGGCTCGGACATTGCGCTGGGGAGGTAGATGAGATACTAGGACAGATGGGATGTAAAACAATCTGTATTGCTCCCGCTACCATCAAAATACACAAATGGTAGTCTCTTGTTGAGCTGATTGGTGGGCTTGGAGAATTTCCGGGATCGGGAATTTGGAGCTTCCATGGGTCCTATGATACAATATCAATATATTTGGCGCTCCGAAGCTCCCGCTCAGATGCACAACGTGAACTGCTGCATGGCCGCGGGTAGTCTATAACAGCCAACGACGGGGCTTTCACCACAACGGTGCTGGTTTTATCGATACTGAACCCGTCGTGTCGTTCTGATTCCGCTCTCTATGCACTTTGTCGCTGATGTTTGTAGACATGCAGTGCACTATACCCCTTTCGAGGCGGAGGGCGAAATTCCGGCATCATTTACTTCTGAACAATGGAGCATAGTGCTTCTCTGAGTAGTAAGGTAGGAAAGTTTGATGATGTCGACGAGCGGAAAGCAGGGACAGAACCCGGTGGTGATTCATTGGACCGGCTTGCCGTGCAAACTAAACATTCATGGATGTTTGATCGAAGGATGCCGTCGCAAGAAGGAGCTGGGAGGTCTGCAGTTCGAAGATGACGTTACGACCAGCGCTAGGACCAAATGAAGCAAGTGCCCGAGTACGGGCCGCTAAACAATCTGGGGTATCCGCCACACTCTGGGAACGTCCACCTCCAGAAGATACAACAGTTCTCGAAGCCAACATTGGCAATTCCAGGCGCCGAGTGCCAAATTCCGCTGTCCGTGTCAGCATAAAGCAAAAGCTCGAAGGGACGGACAAGACCCGGGCACAGCTGCACCCGATCTATGTTCCAGAAGCCCCTCTGGCGTTGTCCGGCACCTCGCACATCACCTGATGGAGTGACTTCAGATCGCTGCCAATATCACGCGTTTGCCTTTCAGTCTAGCTGAATATAACATCGCCAGCATGTAGAACTTACATCTTCCCTTATTCCCACAGCGATGAGTCGCAGCCGCTTTCTTACACTCATCTCTCTAGGTGCATACGGCTTGGTTTGCGTCATTTTGTACAACCGCTACATACGACAAGACACCACACCACCAACGACTATGCAAGGAATAACGCCTGAATCCGGTCAAAGCAGCGCTATCGTAGTGGGCTCCGGACTCGCGGGTCTATCCGCAGCTTCCCAGCTTGTGTCTCATGGCATTCCCGTGCGACTGCTGGAGCGCGCAGCGAAACCGGGTGGTAATTCCATGAAGGCCAGTTCTGGTATCAATGGCGCCCCAACGAAGCACCAACTTGTTGCCGATGATGCATTTTACCAAGACACGATCCGCTCGGCAGGAAAGGCCATGGATGTGAAAACGACCCAGCGCGAAAACCTGATCACAACGCTAGTCAAGAACTCATCCTCCGCCATCGAATGGCTCGAAAGCAAAGGCGTCGATCTAAGCAAAGTCGCCCAACTAGGCGGCCACTCAACCCCACGTACCCATCGCGGAGCAGGCCAGACACCACCCGGTGCATCCATCATGACCACGCTTCTCAAGTCCCTGAAAGAATCGCCCCTCTTCCACCTCCAAACATCCTGCACCGTCACCAAGGTCCTCCACACCGACAACCTCGTAACCGGCGTCCAGTACACCTGCGACAACGGCGAACAGAACGAACTCCACGGCCCCGTGATCTTCGCTTCCGGCGGCTTCGCAGGCGACGCTGAAGGCCTCCTCGCGAAGTACCGTCCTGACCTCGCTGGTTACCCGTCAACCAATGAGCCGCGTCCGGGAACGCAGCCGTTGCTTACAGAGCTGGGCGCGCAACTGATAGACATGGATCAAGTCCAGATCCATCCCACCGGGTTCATCGACCCCGCGAATCCGACATCCCCAGTCAAATTCCTCGCAGCTGAGGTCCTGCGAGGTGCAGGCGGTGTTCTCCTCCGCGACGGGAAGCGGTTTTTCAACGAATTGGATACGCGTGAGAGAGTGACGGATGCGATCCGCTCAGCGCCGGAGTCCAAGATCCCGCATCAGTGGGACATCCAACTCGTGCTTGACGAAGGCACGTACAACTCCACGAAGTCCCACGTGGATTTCTATCTTTGGAAAGGATTGATGAAGCAAACCACAATCGCGGATCTCGCTCCCAAAGCTCTGGAGTCAATCCAACAATACGCCGAATTCGCAGCCGGGAAGCACGACGATGCTTTTAACCGCAAATCGTTCGCGCACTGGACGCTGACGGATCCGAAACCGGAGTCTGTGGTGTATGTTGGTTCTGTAACGCCCGTGATCCATTTCACAATGGGTGGGGTTTTGATTAATGAGAAGAGCGAGGTGTTGAAGGAGGATGGAGAGAAGATTGAGGGATTGTGGGCTGCGGGCGAGGTGAGTGGGGGTGTGCATGGTGCGAATAGGCTGGGTGGGAGCTCGTTGCTGGAATGTGTGGTTTTTGGACGCATTGCGGGGGATCAGTGCGCGGAGTTTATCAGGCAGGCTGGGGAGGGGAAGTAGCTCGTTACTTGAGGGTATTGCCTTCGGCGTGGAGAAGCTGCTGTACCTGGCATAGATTGTGGGAGTTCCATTGTGGTGTCAGGCGTATATCGCACCACAAAAGCATTTGAATTGGCTTATTACTTGCGTATATAGTCTAGCTTTGCTCACTGTCTACATTTCCCTTCAAAAAACCTGTCAGTGCATATAAAACCCATGGTATGACGCCCAAAGGTGAAAATCAAGATCTCAAAGCATTATCCTTATCACATCTCCAACTCCCCAACCGAATCATGTGTGTCGCTTTGGCAAGCCACCGGTACCTTCAGGGTGTTAGGGTGCTCACCCCATGGCTTATTGATGTATATGTCATCCAACAAGTGCTGGATATACAAGCATGTGAGGGTTTTCCAACTGTTACGTAGATATCAGGGTGTCAAGTTGATGATAGATGGCGTTTCCAATCAACAAGACACCTCCAAGACAACCGTCTCTCTTTTCACCACCTCCTCCCTGGATGACTGAACAGGCTGAGTCAATTGACGTAGACACCGGACTTTGCACACAAGTTTTTCTCGGACAAGGGGGCAAGGACGACATCAAGAGCGATTCCAAAGCCCTGTAACAAAACCGTCAGTCAAGAGTCGTATAATTGGCAGCAAGATACCCTGAACTCACATTTCAGTGCTAGATACGGCGGCCTTCACTTCGTAAATGTCCCCGAGTCACATAAAGGTTTCTTAGCTCTACAGTACTCAAGTAGTTCATCGCACAAACTCCCCTACCCAGGCAACCACTCACCCATCCTCTTTTCGCGCAAACAACCAATAGAAGCCATGTTTTCTTCCCTCCCTCCCAACCACAGCCCAAAGGAAAATTCCATCCATCACATCAAAGCCACTCACGCCTATGACTCAAACCCACTCTTTGCACAACGCTCCGTCCAGCCTACGGTGATTCCATTCCAGCCGAACTGCAGCTCTGCAGAACAGCTGCAGAAACCTCCAGGGCTGCATGCACATGTAATGTAATGCACCTGCACCTGCACGCATACCAGGCAAGCCCGAACAAGCCTTATTCGCAAAACCCTCGTCACCCCTCCCCACCGCTCTCAGCACCACGATCCCAAAACCACATCACCCAGGACACACAGAGCCGAAAAGCGGTAAAGGAGAGAAAAACGAACAATCCGCAGCTCACGACTTCAGACTTCAGCCCTCTTCACATTTCCCCCGTCGTACCATATGCACCAAACTCACCGAAGAACCATCCAATCTCCACCAGGCAACCCCCCATCTCACCAATCACACACCCTCGACCCAAAACTCCACCCAGCCAAGCCCTCCCCGACCCACCCATACGCATACACAGACACCCTCGTTACCAAATCCGCGTGTGATGAGCCTACCCTGCCCCTCTCCTCGAAAATTCCACAGCACACAAGACCGCCCGTTCGTGCGTGCACCCACGCCCTGTCACTCGTCACCGAGCCGGCGAGCCCATTCCCATAGCGTCTGTGGACCCGTGCAGCAGCGCTTGTACCTCACATGACTGGCAATGCGTGTGCGGCTAAAGGCTGTGGCGACGGGGCGCGAGGTGAGTAAAATTCAACGTCAGGCCATGGCGACTTGTTGACGGCACCGTGGGGACGCGTTGTGGGCCGCCCATGAGGAGGCCCACGGGTCGGAAAGACGCGTCCGTGTTTGTGAGGGGGCTGGAGAGGCGGAGAATGGGCATGTCAACACGCTGGGCGAGGCAGAAAGGTGCATGGTGTGGATTTGAGAGCTAGTGATAATATTGGCGGGATATGGTGAAGGGCAGACCACATCTCGTGCTACGCGTTCCAATGATGCCTACATGATGCTGCCAGCTTCGAGCGGCAGTGAGCAGAGACCCCTTGGGGTCGACTATCCGGAAAGACAGCGACACTGCAGCATATGGAGGACGAGAAGCTCTCTCCACGATGATGAGTGGGCAGTGCTTGAAAGGCCGTCAGACAAGCTTCCAGTGAGGAGTCAGTCAATCTATTTGGTGAAGTAGCATTGGCTCGGTAAACGGAAATTGCTCCCCAAGGAAGTGAGGCAGACTTGGACGGCGACGCGGGCGAGAGCATCATAGAGCAGTCGCCACCACAGAGCCAGGGACCGGACAATGTTGTGTCATTCTTTCTCTTTGCGTCTGCAGCGGGGTCACCGGTGAGGACTCTGGCAATTGTCTGGTCCTTCCATCTGGAGCCAGTTCCCAGTCGCGTCAGGCATGGCGGTGAGCATGCATGGACGACGACCTGGACAAAGCGGAGACTTTTGTCAGACCCCTTGATAACTGCGAGATGAAATCCGGATATACCGTCCCCTCAATGGATCAACCAAACCGCTGCCGCCACGTCAGAGGATCTCCGATGGGATATGCAATGGCCGGTTCTAGTGTTTCTCAGAAGCCAGATGATTGACTAGACATGCGATGGCGGGCAAGCATCCGCATAAACTTCGCGCCATGGTGCTATCTAAGACATGCATGCTGACAGGCATGCATGCCCGACACTGGGCCGGACGCGGAAAAAGCGAGCCGTTGAGTGGGACCGTGATCAGCTGGTTGTCGTGGAGCTGAGTGTGCGATGCACTATGCACTGGGCGATGATCAGTGCGTCCATACGGATCCCAGGATTCCATGGCCTAATTTAATGCAATGCAAGATGTTGCAGCACGAACAGATAAGGTGACTGGGTGGTAATGCTCGAGCCCGAGGACGAAAGGTGGACCAAACTGATGGTAGCCAAGGCGTCGAGCCCTCTGTGCTGGGGGCGAGGGCTGATCGAAGCGGTCCATGGGGGCGTTCAACGCTACACAATTGATTAGCTCTCACGGCAAGAGAAGTCGGGGACAACTTAGGGGACCATGTAGGCGGCCTTGGACTGGAGGACCAAGACCTCATAACCTAACAGATTGCAGGCCATAGCGGGAGAAGGTGCCCAACCGGCATGCCTGTCAAGCATTGCCTGACATTGGCCAATCCATGCCATGCCACAAACACAGGAAAGAGGTTCCCGGTGCTACGTGGGTTGATGGTGGCGTCGAACTTGGGCCCATCAACATCCTCTGCTCCGAGTTGATGAGGTCTCAAACAAACAAACAGCGTCGTCCAATCGCTTAGCCATGTGGAAGACGGCTCCCAGGAGTGCAAGCAGTTCAACATAGGTCGGTGGGCACGTGACGAAGACCTCCACCACAGATTGACTGAATCCGATTGACATGGAAGGCTTCAATTGCTCGACAACAAGCGGTGGACACGCCATCTACAGCGTCCGGCTGAAACATGGCGGCATGGGCCTGGAGGGTCTTGCACCTTAGTGGGAGGCGAATACGCGGTGGAAGATGCCACCACACGGTTCAACTCCCTAGCGATGTGATATCTCAATGCAGCTGGAACACCGAGCACGGCCTACATTGCAGCCGGTCTGCGCAGTGATTTAGCGGCAGAATGGGATGATCCATTGATCGTGGCCATATCGTTGGATACCGTTGGATGGAATGCAACCACAGGGGAGAGACAGACGGGCCATGGCACCAACGACGGATCATCAACGGCTCGAGCGGGGTCCGGTGGAGTTGTTGATGTGGCCGGTGGTCTCCCCCGAAGGCGAGCATAAATACCGGCTCTTTCACCCTTCTCTTGATGTCGACAGAGCTCAGAGACTCCGAACCACCAGTGAACGCCGAAGACCATCGACCATCTTTGCATTCTTCAAACTCGATTGCCCCTTCATCCATCCTTGCTTGTCGAAGAACTCTTCAGTGAGACCCCAAGGGCGAGCAGTGAGTGGAAGACTTTGTGTCCGGCTGGGAACCGCGAGATTGATTGGAAGTAGTAGTTGCGTGATCACTGGCCATTGACGAGACCGGAACAACCACTACACAAGACAAGGTTCGTTCTCAACAACTGACATCCAACGATAAACGTGAGACTCATAATAGTTCCCAGACTCTTGAAACATGTGCTTCTTTGACCAACACCGTTTCGTGTGCGGCGACTGGAAGTGGGGCCACTTCCGCCAGCACTGTGCCAAGGAGTACCGAATCGGTGAAACTTGTGGCATGAAGCTCATCATGCAAACGGTTCCCGTGGGCCAGAAGTGCAAGCTCTGTGAGAAGATCGACACGAAGGCGCGGCGGCGGGCCGCCGAAGTGGAACGCATCAACCGATGGCAGCGCGAGGGTGGCAAGTTCCGGGCGTCCATCGACAAGTCCATGGACATGATTCGAATCTTGGACAGTGAGATCTATGAGCTCATGTGTGAGCGCAACCGCAGACTCCAGGGCATCGGTACCCAGATGTGAGCAGCCGCTGGGGAATTGTCCGGCACAGGCGTTTGGTAGTTGGTTTCATGTACAACGCTTCAGATGGAATTCGGAAATCTTCCACTCGTTCGGCGGTTTTGGAAACGGGATGACACGGGCAGACCCATTTGGCGGAGGATGTGACGGGGGAGGAGAGTCCCGGGCGTTTCTTCATACATCCGCTTGTTTTCTTTTACCTTATTTCTCAGACTGTAATGAGGCAATGACGTTCTTTCAATATCCATGATTGGCCGTGTTTTGGTTGTGAGGTGTAGCCGCTGTGCCGTCGACCTGGGGGCCGAAGCTGTCCAATCCGTGAAGGTCGCGTAGCCACAATTAGCAGCCAGGAGGTGATCGCGCACGGCCGCTCCCGAGCAACACGGCGCCTCACCCGTGACGGGCAGCACGGGGCGGCACAGACATGTTGCGATATATAGGCTCCGAAGGGCCGTATGCGGAATGCCCAGGGTTTGTCGTCGACGTCGCGGTGGTTGTCGCGGTGGTTGTGGAGAAGAGGAGCGATAGTGAGCGAAGTGGGGGTGTGTTGTCGAATTCCTTGGCGCACGTGATAACGCTAAACTTGTTTAGGTTTCAGCTGAAGAGCCGCCGAACGCACCGCATCTCCACCACAACATCACCGTTACCTTCGCCTCCTCCCCACACATGCACATGCAGCCCTTGTGCACGACGGTCTGCATTCCGTGTACTGCAATATGGGTGACAGAAAAACGTTGTTGCTGTGACGGCCGTTGCCACACCAGCCGACTTGGCCAGCTGTTGCCTTGTCCCCCCAGGCTTCCTACGTTATTCAAGACGTTGTTAAGGAGGTCTCCTCGTCTCCCAAGGTAGTAGAGGGCGGGATGTTGAAGCGTCGACTCTTGTGGTATGTTCGTTCCGTATCTCGTCTGTCCACTCGCATATTTTGCTTCGCTGCACGTCCAGTTTTCTTCGGTCCTCATGGATCTGTTTCTTCGTCAGTCTCAGCCGCCACAGTCTCTCTTTGGAATTGGGGTCCAACGTCATTACGTTCTTACCGGAAGAGGAGTCCCTTGATATATCTAGCCTGTTACTCACGGGACGCGAAATCCGTCAACACTTCCATCCCACGTGGCGGTCGCTGAGTGGTCTCCCACACGGATGATCGTCTTCCTGCAGAGCCGGCTAGACAACACATGGAGACTAGACTGGGATGGAAAACCATCGTCGACGGCCATTCCAGCCTGTACCTCCATGCTCTCGAGCTTGTTGCTCTCGAGATACGACTCGGCGATACGTCTCAAGGATGCGCGGCAGGGCCATGTTTATGGGGAGATCGTCCGAAACGATGTCGACCGGCAGCTCTGGCGCTTATACCTCGTTGCATCTTGACGCCGCTGTACGACGGCAGTCCACGGCTCGACGATGCAGTCTGAAGATATGCGCGGCCGCGCTGTTTTGAGATGGCCAATGACGCGATGGAACGTATACGACTGGGACAGGTGCAGCCTGCATCGATGCAGCTATTGGCACCTCGCATCGACTCCTGGGGCGTTCGTTCCTGATGTATTGGGCAGCAGACTTATTTGTGTGCATATCTGGGACATATGTAAGGCAACCGACTGACCAATCAGGACGCTTAGCAGGGCTTGCCAGGTACCTTGGGCACTCGACGCATTACCCTTTTTGCGACCACCTGCTTATAATCCGATGTTGGGCGACAACATTCTTGGGTCACTCAACACTCGAAGAACGAATCACTTCGCCGTCGGCGGGCCAAAACCGTCCTCATGACGGGCCCGACATACATACCCGCCCTCCCGTCTCCTGCAGACGCGGTATCACCCGGATGGCCGCAAGCCACCCCGTCTTGAGAGATTGTATAATTACCAGTTCCACGCCCATTCGTTACGCTCGACGCCTTCGAGCTGGCCAGCATTGGCCGGGACGGACCGGTATCCGTGCCAACTGCATACTGCGTCAGCACGCATGTCGTCGATCTGGCCTATACCATGTCTCTCGGCCAGGCCATTCCATCGACTTGCTGCATGTACTTCTCCCCTGGCCTAGTACCTGCTATTGACCACTGGTGCAGGACTGCATGCACTGGACCAATCATGTGGGGCTAATCTACAGCCCTTTGACAACATCCTGCCATGTTCTAAGGGCCTAATCACAACGGCTGGCCTCACTACTCCCACCTCCAGCTGCGTGTTGGCTCAACGAATGCACCGACGGAAAGCCATGCCGCTGGGGTGACCGTTGGCGCTAAATTGCGCAACATCCCCCACAATGCAACCAGCCGCCCGGTCGGGGAAGCCGATGGCGCTTGAGCAGACCCTGTTCTCGTATGGCCTTTGCAGCCACAGTAGTAAGTCCTCAGTCTTCCGTGCAGTGAACTGTGACGCGAACTGATGCTGTTGTTTGGATGTAAGACGTTCGCATGCGCACGGACTCATTTAGACTTCTCGCCAATCAGAGTGCAAGATGCAGATGTACTACCTCCCATGCTTCAAGAGCCGCCCATGCAGCCCTACAAACGCCCTCAAGGCGCCTTGTTCCAGACCATAACTGTGTGCGAGCGCTAAGGTTCTGCAAGTCGGCGGGTTCATGGTTGGGCCAAAGGTTTACCGACTGGCTAACACTTTTTGGCCTTGTCGATCTGAGTGGGTGCTACTTAATGGAGAACTGTAGTCCGCCTCTGTGTCAATCAATTGCTTTTTCGCCTGATAGGCGTAAGGGCAGGAACGTTTAGTGGAATCTGGTCAATAGACTACCATGTGCACATCGTAGACTCTTCGTTTCTGGTCACGAAGTTCTCATGTGTAAATTGACACTACACATCCCAAATGATACACTGCTCTATCATGCTGGCCTCCCCACTTGGCCTCTTTTTGGGCACTCGTAAAGGGTTCAAACGTGATAACAATCGCTGTGGCAGTAGTGGCACTCGTGAAAGATTTGCAACGATCCAGTTAGAGAAGATATGTGCGAGCAGTCAACATTCGACATTCACACCTATGGACGAACCGAGGAACATTTGACCATCATGCAGTGGTATGCATCTGTATGCTTTCCCAGAAAGCTCAATATTCCCAACCCTGCACAACCCACCCCTCAAACAACCTCCTCATTCTCAGCCCGCACACCTCTCCACCCCCCTCTCCCTCTCCACCCTCTCCGGGTCATTCTCCCCAACAAGCACACTCCTATTAACTTCCTGCGACGAAACCGGAACATCGATTCCCGGATTCCCCTCAAAGAAATTCACCGGCTTAAGCCCCACCGCCATCTTCTCACACGGCATAACCGGCCAATCTTCAATCCGCGGATTATGTGTGCTGCCAAACGTATGCCAAACCACAATATCTTCATTTCTCGTCCTCGACACTTCTCCGTCTTTCTCACGGGCCTTAACCCACGACGCGATGCCTTCGCCGCCCTCAGACTGCATCGTCCACGTTCCCGCAGCATAGATTTCGTCGTCACGGTACTTGGTCACCCAAACAGCATGTTGTGCGAATTCCGAGCGCCGAGCATGGTACGAAGAAGGGTGTGAGAGCAGCATTTGGCTGTAATGCGGTAGGAGCTTGAAACCTACTGGTGTACCCGTTGTTCCGTTGATCTTTCCCTCGTTTATGATTTTGAAAACGCGGTTTTGAGTGTGGTCGAGATCGAGCCCTGTTTCTTGCTCCACGATGTGCGAGTTCGTGACATAGCCCACGCCAAACGGATTCTTGTCATCGGGAAACGGCATTGGCACTGATTTCTCGACTACGAGGGAGTTTTTGTAGCCGTCGAGCGCAGGATCGATACGTAGACAGAAAAGATGTTGATGGTTTGGCGCCATGACGCCCGGTGCTACTGTTGTTCCAAACGGGACTTTCTCCCCTTTTGCAATGGGCACGGTCGACAGGATTCCAGTAGCTCTTACTTCATAGTGCAGACTCGCATCCTGGCCGAAACAGAAAATGAAGATGTACTCGTAGTTACTCACCGTAACGATCGTCTGTAGCACCAGTTGTCGCGATCTGGTCACCACCGCATGCCCAGTCCTAAAGTTCGTATGTTTCCACAGAATGCCGTCGTCTTGTTCATGGCAACACACCACATTGGGCATTTTTACGGGCGTTCCGGAAGACGTGACGTGCCATGCGTCGAAGTACTTTATGTGGCCTAGACAATCGCAGCCGAGGGAGAGATTGTTGGCGTTGATGCCAGCACCGTCATTGCCGACGTCGAATGCGCCTTTTCGCGGGTAGGGAAAGCGAGGATCGCCGTAGGGGACGAACATTTCGGAGAGGGAGAGGCGGTAGAAGAGACTGCGGTTCTGGTAGCGGATGTTGTGGAGGGTTAGGCCTTCGCGGTAGTTGAAGCCAACGTGCATGGTCCAGTTTTCCCAGGTGATCTTGTTACCGGTGATTTGGAAGGAGGGGCCTTCGGGTTGGTGGATGTGGAGAGGTCGCGTTGTTCTGCGGTGGGTGATGAGGTCTGGGTGGTATTCGCTGCTCGAGTGCACTTTGCCGTGATCGTATGGTTGGGGCTCACTGTTGCTGTTTGCATGGGATTCTCCGGACGGGAGAGTGTAGATTTGGGTCACTTGAAGGGTCTCGGAGACTTCGGCGACAATGTCTAGTGGGTAGGCGTAGTAGTTCGCATCCGTGTGCTCGAAAACCCGCATGTAGAACCAGCACATGGTGATCCGCGACCTCATGTCGTTCATGCCGTCAGTCGCGTACGTCCATGCTTCGACAATAACAGTTGCTGATTCCGGCAGTTCCATAGCCTCAAGTTTTGCTTGTACTTGCGCATCGGCTAGACAGGCTTCCTCGACTTGCTTCATATAAGCAGTGTCGACGTGAGCATGTCTTCCATGCAGAGCCTCATCGGAGACGATCTTTCCAGCGGTAATGTCTACTCGCAACTCGTGGAATGTTTTCGAGACATAGATATGCACTTTTGCGACTCGCTCTGGCGGCTCTTGACTTTCGTCCTCTAGAAATACAATTATCTCATTCTTCGGTGGTTCCGCGAGTGTGATGACTCGGAAGAGCACATCTTTCCCATAACTTTGACGTACGATGTCTGCGGCCTAAGTATTTTATCAGCTGTCATACCAAGTGCTTCCGTCAAAACTGCGTACATTGGAGATTTCACCAGGCGACAATGGGTCGAAAGGATGCGGCCGATCAGCTGCCGCCATGATTGCAGGTCACCATGGAAGGCTTCCAATACAGGTGCTTATATAGTCTACGCCGGAGACGAAGTGGAGTCACTTTCATGTTCCTATACCTTTGGAGGCAGGTACAGTTGACCCCGCTTTCAGAAACGAACGATGCCGAGCTCCGCGAATCGGAAGTAAAACGCCATCAAAACATTGGCAGAGCAGAAGTACGGAGAGCCTTACCTTTAGCGACAAAGATCAGTTTAGGTGTCGATGTGGCTTGAGATGGCGGCCTCCAAAATTCGTACACTATGCGGACATATGAGCACTTGGACGGAGCAGCCAACAGGACTCCAACTCCTTTTCACCCCGGAAATCTTTTGACGTTCAGTTCAACAGTGCGACACGGCACCAGTTATTAGCAAGAAAAAGTATTTATGTTTTCCTGAAAAATGCCGAGACATAACGCATGCATTGCCAAGGAAAGGTTGAAAGAGAGTAATACCGGGTACCCCATATACTCGAAACTGAGGAGATGTTCACAAGGTCGTGCGCCACTTGCCACGGTTCAGTAATTCGGCAGCAGACATTAAAGCCACAGCGAACAGGTTGTCTCAGAAAGAAATAGATGCTGACATCACGCTGCAGTCTGCAACGGCAAACCGCAGTCAGTGAGTCCTGTCCCAAGCTCTTCTGTAAGGTGTGTAGAGAACATGGCCTCAACCTTCAGCAATGATCTAACATTTCTTAGCCCTTTTGGCAGGTCGGCCATCTTCCAGTAAGTCCTCGGGATCGAAATACTCCACAGTCTTCTTCCGCTCCCATTGACTTCGAAAGGTCTCAATTAACCGGCCTCCGTACTTCTCTTGCCCAGCGCACCTCAAAGACCACGCGACCTCCTCGCTGGGTGACCAGCCCGTGAATACGTCGTAAGTCAGTCGTCTGAATAGGAGTTCCTCGTCGCTTTCGAGTTTGCGATCAAAACAACGGCCTATATAACCCCTGTATTGCCGCAGCTCTTCGACGGTGCGGTCACGCGCCAGGCAGGGATACGTATGCATGCATTTCACTGTCCGTATCCCCGGGGCGCAATACGATACACAGAATGCATTCGCGGCACCATCCCAGGGGAATGAAGACATAAGTCGGAACTGGTCGATAGAAGGCATAGACCGTACTGCCTTGGCGAATGAGGCCATGAAGGGGTCCAACAACTCTGGGATAGGGATCTGGCGACCGTCGGAGATGACACCTCTCATACGTCGCCCGTAAAATCTGTCTGAAATATCCTGGAAGTAACGTTCTCCAGACGGAGACAGCCCGCTGAACATGATCTCAAGGGTGCGCAGGTGTGGCCAAAAGGGGCTGCGTGCATTGGGCTCCTTTTCGTGTGGCCAAAAGATCGTGGAGTCGAGGAATGCATTCACACGGAGGCTCGTGAGATTTAAGGAGCATGATCGAATAGCGGCACTGCAAGGATCGTAAAGCCGTTCCGGAGTGATGACTATCTGCCGTGAGCGAAATTCTGTAGTTTCCCTCGCATGACACATGTCGATGGTAAGCCTTGCGGTAGGCTGGCGCTGGAGCTGAATCCGTGCGAGAGTCTCAGCAAACGCTACCCGATAAACATCTCTCAAAGTAAGCGAATACCTGTACCAATCAGTGAATACAAGATTCAGGTGTTGTAGGTTAGGCTGTAAGGCGGCAAACTCTGCTAGCAGAATACAGCGAGAGTTATCGCCTTGGACACACAACTTGTGCAAGTTTGATAGCACCGGCAAAGGGCGCCGGAAGCCCAACTGGCCTGGCCGCAGTGTCTTGTGGCGCCGGGTTCGAAATTTCAGCTTTAGTTTCAACTGGTTTTGTACTCCATCGTCTTGCCACGACTTTAGAAGCCCAATCAAAAATTCAACTGCTCGAAAAAACCCTTCAGTCTCTGCCACACATGTTAGTGTGCGTCTTTGCAACAACGTTCACTCACCATCTTTCAAGGATTTATAGTCCCTGTTGTTCTTGCATTCGAAAGTTAGGTGAACCAGGTATGAGCGTCGCCTGCCAGTCATGATGTTGGCAACATCGGTGAGCTCGTCTTCGCTGATGGAGAGCTTCCGGAATGTGAAAGTCTCAATCGCATTCTTCCAAGATTCAGAGATGGTGGCGTAGTGCGCAAATCTAGTAGCTGGGTTTGCGCTTGTCTGTTGACCTGAGCTTGACGCCTCTGCGGCGCCCGTCTCCTCTTCAAAATCACTAATCTGTCCTGCTTGAGGCATCTCTCTTGAACCTGCATTCTCTCCTGGGTCTCCCATACCCCCAATTCTGACGCCTTTTCTGTGTATGCCACATCCTCTGCATCCGCCTCCCCTTCTGTATCTGGCCCCTCTTCTGACCCCGACATCTCATCTGCATCTTCTGCGTCGGACGCATCTTCTGCATCCGTCGTCTCTTCTGCGTCTGACGTCTCTTCTGCATCCGTCTCGTCTGGCTCTGACGTTATTTCTGCGTCTGTCGACTCCTCTTGCTCTACGTCTGTCGTCTCCCCTTGCTCTAAGTTTATCGCCTCCTCTACCTCTACGTCTGTCATGCTGTCTGAACCTGAATCGCTTCCTGGGCCTAACCAGTTAAGGAAGTTTCTCTTAGAGGTGTCTCTTGGCCACATCGACCCGCCGACACCACACACAATGGACCTATTCAGTAACAAGGCATTTGGACCGGTATTTGGACCCCTTGAGGATTTTACCTTCGGCACCATGGACGTGCGCAAGTAACTGACAATCTTGTCCACGAGCTCTTGTGGAAGGGTGTCCATGGCGGGAGTCCTGACGACGAAGTTGTTGATTGTTGAAGAGAGGCCAGAGTTTGAAAGCACATCAGCTGGTATGTGTGTTTGCTTGTGGAATTGGGCTGCAGAGTCGAGCGATGAAGCTGTGGCTGGGTGCAGGGGTGATAGCCTAATCCAGACTGAGAGACGCTAGGAAAAAGCAATATGCAAGACTCAAAATTCTTTTCCTGCTCTTGCTTGTCGTTTGAGCTTCACGCAGGAGCTAATACTCTGCCATGAGTGACTTGATCGCGTTTCTGTCGAGAGGACTAGTACGTTGGGAGCGATCGAAGGCGAGGTCGGATCAAGGCGGTTTGAGAAGCACAGCGGAAATACGTTGATTGTATTTGAAGAGTAAGTCAGGCTTCCCAGAACTTAGAGGAGCACGAGTTGTGGAGGAAACGGGGGAGCGAGCCATGATTAAATATGTAGGAGGTTGGGGGAACTCAGAACTGAGACACCTGCATGCGAGGACAGGTACGCTCATGAACTCCCCACAAAACAGGACTAGCGCGACGACCCCACCAAACCTCGGTCCGTCATCGCCAGCTGTCGCGCCCGTCCAACTTTCACCCGACGCAAACACATCTTCAAAGTTTTCACAGTTCCAACACACTACCCACATTTCTCTGCCTTATAATTCCATCTTTCAAGTACCTCAGCAGAACCTTCTAATCGAGCCCTTCTCCACACACCAACCCCCCAAACCTCCCCGCCACAACCACCAATGCCCCAAAAACCCTCCACCCCCCGCGACCCCATCGCCGGCCCTCAGCATCCCGAATCGCCCTACCCTCTCCGCCTTCGAGGGCCCGTAATAAAAGGTTTCGGACGCGGCAGCAAAGATCTCGGCATTCCGACTGCGAACATCCCAATCGAAGGTCTCGACATCAACGGCCACACAGATCTCGAATCCGGGATATACTACGGATGGGCAAGTCTAGACTACTCTACGATAGAGAAGAAAGAAGGTAGTGAACAAGGCAAAGAAAGTTCGAATCACGCGGTTGCGGATCTCGTGGAGGAAGATGAATTGATATCGAAGACGATGAGTGGGAGGACGGTGTATCCGACTGTGTTGTCGATTGGTATGTTTGGATCTTCTTCTTCCGGGAAATCTCATTTGAGCCTTTGCTCTGGCGCAGCGCATTTGTTTTCCCTTTCTTCATGGGTTCCCTCCCTCAATAGCCTCTTCGTGTTGTCTCAGGCCTCTGCCTTTTTCCCTTCTTCTCCCCTTCTTCCCCTTCTTCTCCCCTTCTCTTCCTTCACCCCTCTCCCCCCCCTCCCCAAAACCTTACCTCACCAAATTAACACACACACCAGGTTACAACCCCTACTTCTCCAACCCAACCCGCAGCATCGAAATCCACCTCCTCTCCACCTTCGCCCGCGACTTCTACGGCGCCACCCTCTCGCTGCTAATCCTGGGGTACATACGCCCAGAATACGATTACGTGTCCATGGACGCCTTGGTAGAAGACATACGCGAAGACATACGTGTAGCGCGGAGGAGTTTGGATCGGGATGGGTATTTGCGTGTACGAGAGGTGGAGGAGGCGTGGTTGGATGGAGGTGATGAAGAGAGGAGGGAAGGGGTGAGATTCGGGAGGGATGAGAGGGGGGGTTTGGTTGGGGGGGAGATGGGGGGGCAGGTGGATGGGATCGGGGTTGCGAGGATGATGCCGTAGGGCCGGGGAGGAAGTGAGGGGGAGAGTGGAAAAGAGGGATGTGGGTATGAGGAACGAAGATATAGACAGACTAAGGTGTATGGAATACCAAGTGTCATTCAAGATGCCCAAGCAGCAGCTACTACTGCACCTCCAAATTTCCATCTAGGATCAACACTACAACATCACCACACACTCACGCAACTCCACCACCTCAACCCCAAGACACGAACTTCACACATATATCCTCCAACCCTATCCCCATAGATTTCCCCAAGAAACACCAATGTTCATACCCAAATATCGATACCCCCCATCCATCCCAGCGCCAGTAGCGCAAAACACCATTACCCATCCCATCCCAGCACGACCTCGTGCCCAGAAACACCAAAAACACCCTTGCATCGTATACACCAAGCCGCATATCCCCCGTTCACAAAAGAGCCCGAACCCACTATTAGGTATTACCCAGCCGTGAGTGAGCACATACTTCTCATCTCCGCTTGTCGCTTGCTCTGAACCTGTATGTAGTGCCATCATGTGTCCATCGAACCCTTCTCCCTGTTTCTGAATAGTCGAAGTGTAACTAATGCCCAGGTTGCAAGAACATTGAAGTGTTGATCCAGAGAATCGGGCCCATGTCGATAACCGAAGATCCTCAAACGCTGTTCGCGGGTACCCGACACAGTGGGACCGTCCAAACAAATTCTGGGCTATAAGATCGCCCGAATATGCCACGCCACATCGTATTTAATCATCCATGTTTGCTCGCTCATCGACATGCCGAAGACAAAGAACCGAAATGATGAGAAGAGGAAAATATGGATGTAGAAAAGAAAATCAAAGCACTTTTTGTGTTGAGGATATACGCTGCCGTCTTTTCGTCTGTCGTAACAGTCGGACCATGCAAGTCGTGGAGTCATGATATGCTGCATCAAAGCTGTGATAAGATCATTTGGCGAGATCACTCTCTCGCCTGCATCGCGCGCATCGGTGGAGCGCTCGACACTCTACCGCTCACCCCCCTTGGAAGGCTGACTATCCGTCCTATCCAGCACGGGCATAACCTATTACATGTTAGCACTCCATTCCACTCCCGCCTTCAACAGCGACAATACTCACATGCATACAAACAAGCATCGGCATATCAAAGTCATCCCTCTTGACATGCCACTGAATCATACAATCCACAAGACCATTCTTACTCAGCTTACTCATCTTCTCACCCTGCTGAATAACCCCGTTATCCAGTTTCACAAGCGGAGAATCCGAGCGCCCGTTTCCGTTATGCTTCCCGTGCATTGCGTTTTGCGACGCTTCTTGCTCGCTACGGAGCACGTCTTCGCGTGTCATGTAGCGCAGCATGTTGACGCGCCGTCTAGGTGTTCCGCGGGAGTTCAGATAGGCGGCTTCGGCGAAGTCGTCGAGGTATTCGACGCCTGAGCGCTCGTCCATGAGCTCGACGATGAGGACGGGGTTGAGGGTGCCGGTGCCGTTGGTGGCGGGGTCTGGCTGGCCGGCGATGACGGGGGTGTTGTTTGTGCGGGTTGAGTCGACGGAGTTGGGGTCGCGGGTGACGCCTGTGTTGACGTTGAGGTTGGGTTGGCGACCGAGGAGGACCTCGCGCTCCCAGCCGGTGAGGATGCTGAACTCCTTGTTCATCCAGACGACTTCACCGGAGCGCCTGCACACCACGGAGGGGACGCCAACCTCCGAGAAAGACTCGTCGATCTGAGCAAGGCAGAGCTGGAGTTCGCGCTCCTGGTGAACGAGGTCCTCGTGCTGGAGGCTCCCTGCTGCTGTAATGAGGGCAGGGCGGTACTTGGCCATGGATGAGCGGACCTTGTCGAGACTGGCTTTTGGGTATCGTCGTTCGAAGACAGCGCGCATCCTGTGGAACGCGGCAACGTAGTCATGCGGCTTCCGGACGCCCTCATAGATGGCTTTGGTATCGCGGCGCCGTTTCCGGATCACGTTTGGCGGGATGGGTTGCAACGCTGACCCCGGCATGCGATTCTCCTGTTGCGGCTGCTGCTGGCGTTGAACAGCAGGTGATGCCTGATGGATCTGGTGTTGTCCAGAGTTATGAAAAAAGGTGGCCCCCGACATGGTATTGTCAGTATCATAGGCGGTATTGACTTCGGTCGAAGCCGGACTAGCGCTTGAGAGGCTGGAAGGCCCTTGCCCGATTGCAAATGCATGAGGGCCCTGGAGACTATCGTGACGCTGGTTGAAGTGGTCCAGCGTCGCCGTGATGGGAGTGTTGTTCGGTGTCTTCGTTTGAAGGCTATTGTGGCGGGAATGCGCATGCTGCTGCCAATCCGCAGCCGACATGCTATTGGGATCGAAGTTGAGCGCACCCCTCATATGACTCTCACCGTATGGCAGCTGCTGGTTATACAGCTGGGCTGCATTCAATGACTCCATCATGTTCTTGTCGTGGTGTGCATCCGCTGCTCCTGAAGACATATGCCCTAACATGCCCATTTCTAAGGCGCCATAGTGGTTCCCAAAGTTGAGGCTCGAGATGTCAAAGTTAAACAGGGCGGGATCGCTAGGATCAAAGAGGGCGCTGCCGAACTGATTTTGCTGCACCTGAGCGGAAGTGCCGTGTGAGGGTGGAGCAGAAGCATTCGTCATTACTGTCTGGTTTCCTTGGTTGAAAGGGGCAGGTACGTTAGGAGGTTGAGTGTTGTGAAATGGTGTTGCCGACGCATCCTGGGTCGGCATAGGGATCTGGGCTTGGTTGCCATTCTGTGCATAGTAGGTGTTCGAGGGCTGGTGACCGAAGAAGCCGTTCTGCTGGGGAAGTGGAATGGATCCGAGGTCCTGAGCGCCCAGTGGGTGCTGGTGGTTACCATTCAGGCGGGCAATGGCATTACTGTAGCCAGGGGGTTGGAGGGCCGAATCTGGGGCATCATGGAGATACTTTGCCTTCTTGCGCATGCCATCAACGCACCCTTGAGCAGGGAGACCCCGTTGAACGCATCTTTTGCAGGGCCGCTCGTCGCCTACAAGCGGTGTTAGAGGTCTGGAAATGGCCACTATGCGCAGATGCATTTTCAAACACAGCAACAAGCACACGACTTACCACACGTAAGATGAGCCCTCTGGCATGCTATACATGCGCGCCGGGCCTTCTTTCTGCGCGGCCTTAAAGTATCCTTCGGGGTGGAGGAAGTCTTTCCGTTTGCTGGCTTCTGGGAGCGGTCGGCGTCATCCGCGTTGTTTTCTGTTTTGAGTTCGGCCATGTCGTTGCCGTCGGGGTCTTCACTGTAATCCGACGAGGGGGATGCATCTTCGGCGCCTGGGGGCGACATAATAACCCTCTGCAACACACAGCTCCGCACCTATGGGCACGGATCCTGTTGCTAGTAGGCTTGCACAGGAGACGCACGTTTCTGCTGCGCGTAGCCGTCAATATTGCGTTGAGAGGAGCCCGGGAGTATGGATCAGCCAATGCTGGCCGGGAACAGGGCGGGTGGCTTTCCAGCTGGGTGTTTTGAGAGAGCGATCACGCGTGCGCTGTCTCCTCGAACTGGGTCTGCTGTGACACGAAGGCGCAATGGATAGCCTCCAATGACGGTGACAATGGGCACGGACGGAGCCCGGCGGGCGGTAGTGCCGTCTGCTGGCTGCAATCCGGCACGCAGGAATGGAATTGAGCTGTCGTGGGACGGGGCCGGGGGGCCATGTAGTTACAGTCGAGGTAGGTCCAGCACATTGCATGCTCGTCGTTGCAGCCGCAGCCGTCTACAGGCGAGGGAGGGCCATCTCTGGCGGCAGGTCGCAGGTACAACGGGCGGGAGCTGGGACGACGGGTACAGGCGAGCGAGCAACGAGCGGGGTGATGAGCGATGGGCGTGATGGACGCCTCACCCGGCGACACAACGACACAACAACGAGCTCAGGCGGAGGGAGGCTTGACAGGACAGGCAGACAGCTGGAGAGGGACCTCTTGCGGCGGCGGCGTGTCGAGCGGCAGGGGCTGGAGGGGAGGGCAGCGAGCGGCGTTCAGCGTTGCAGACAAAGTGGGCACTGCCTAGGCGGCGGCGTCGAGTGGTGATGCTGTGAGATGCTGTGCTACGGCGCTTGCAGTCGACGGTGGGAGAGGGCGAGCCGTGTCTGTGTTCGGCTGTGTCGCGTGCAGAAGTGGTGGAGCTCAGGGAAGGACTTTGACTGTCGAGCGATGGTCAGTGGTGGATGCCGAGCCCTGGAGGCCGAGGCAGGTGAATTGGCGATGCTGGGCCAGCGGGGGGTCCGGGGGGTCCGGGGGGCCGTTGCAGGGTCTACAGGTGCGGTGGGTAGGTGGATGACACAGCGCGATGCGAGCAAACGGGCCGGCTGCGATCGATAGATAGTCGAGACAGGGCGCGTCGGCAAGATTGGGGAGATGCGCGCTGCACGATGCGAGAGCGGCGAGCGGCGACGGCGGCCGAGTAGTCGAGGGAAAGCGCTCGAGCAAGACAATTGGGAGGCGTCGTCAGTCTGTCGCAGAGAGAGCTGCTGTCGTGCGCGTTCCTGCGAGGTCCCCGCAATTGGCCTGTTGCGCCCGCACGTGATTGGCTACCGACGCCCCTCTTTGCCGAGGTGTAGCCGGGCGGGCCAACCGCAGCTCGGCTTGGCGTCTGCTTCACCCTGCACCTCACAGCAAACCTCACCTCCACGCATGTGCCATCCTCAACGACCTCCAGCCTGAGCCCAACCGCCGCCGACACCGCCCCAGCCTGCCTCGGAGTCCAAAACCAAGCCATGGAGCCTCAATTGGTCGTTGTCCGTCATCTGCCAATATAGAAAACCGTCCCTCGTCATCTTGAGGGCGCCGCCTCCCAGTTATCCTCCTCTTTTCTGCATCTCCATCCATCAATGGGGTTCTGCCCGCGGTGCTCTGTCCGGCCTCTCCCTGCTCGTCCTTGCATGGCCCATGGCAAAAAAGCAAAGCACTTGTCCCAACAGCGCAGTCGCTGTGATCCGGCATCCCATCCATGTTGATTGCCTAGGGCTTGCATCGAATATGTGACGACGAATCCTTGGCGGCGCCCCAGCTCGAGAGACCCAAGGCCTTTTGTACTACCCCTCGTCCAGGTTCCGCTGCGCTGAAACGACCCTGCTCTTGTGTCTTTGTGTCTCCGCCCGCGTCACCTCCGCCCATTTCTCTGGCAGCGGCCCACGTTCCCACGGTGCAATTGTCCGCAACCACTCGCTCGAGACCTTTCACGGCCACCTCCCACACACCACAATCTACCTCGCGTGTCCCCGTATCTCTCGAGCTGGCGTGGCTTTCTCGTGGCGCGTACCACAGAGAACTGCAAATCCTTGGCTACCCTCCAGCCCCAATCACGTGTCCCCTGCGACATCGCTTGGCCTCCAATATCTGAACAACGCTGGAGCCCACATGTCGTGACACCTTCTCCATAATTAGCTGCCGTCCACTCGAGCCGCCACTTACTCGTCCGCCTCACGCCTCCCTCCGCCTATCCAGTTGCGAATCGACTGTTGCTCCTGAGCCGCCGGCCAAATCGATAGAAGATGATGGGGAACCTGCATCGCCGTCAACGAATCCTGCCCATCGGCACTCCTGTCATAGCGACTGCTTACGGTGCCATGGCGAGGGCAATAAAGGCCAACACCGTAGACGCCCACTGGTAACCAAGGTCTTTCCAGAATCAGTGACCGCCTTTTCCAATCCTTGTCTCCGTCACATCGACCTACTGTTATACATCTGGACTCCAAACAACTTCGACCAATCAGTTGTTCCATCCAGCCTCAACGTGTCATTGACTTACGGGGAAAGCCGCCGCGAAGTAGGAGCGCGCAAATGAGTTGGCCGCGAGCGCCGAGGCCGCGTACTGAGGGTACTGCGTAAGCGTGAGCCCATCTCTCGCTGACAGTTCAAGTAACCGACGCACACATTCCACTACACGAAGTCAGTCATACAAGTCCCCCTCCTCCGTCATCGCACATACCCAAGAAGGTGAATACCCCAGAGTACACCCAGATAGTCCTGTACACAAAAGTGGCGGTCAGTCGAGCGTAACCCCTTGCCGGAAACAGGTAACAAACCCAAGGCCAAATATGCCCGAGAACACAATGGGTACTGCAGGTGATCAGTATTATCCAGGTCCCTGCGTAACCTGTGGCCAGCTGTCGTACCTATCCAATGCACCTGCAAGGACCGGGACATCAGCGTGCGAAGCAACCCTATTCATGCAAAACTCACAAATCCAAAAGTCGTCCATGCAAAACCTACATCGTCTGCAGTCAGCAGGAAGCTACGTGTCGGCAGAAATGCAGGTCCTCACCAAATAGTGCAACCGGCACCAGAACCGCCCCCGTTATGGTCGATGGGAGCCGAAACTCTGGTTCTGACCGGGGCTCTTCGCCTTGCGATGTATGCTCCCGCACGAGCTTGTCGTAATACTTTCGCCACACCGGGTCGCAGCACACACCCACCAGCATGCCAACAAGGATCCCTGCCCATGTATTACTCTCGGTTGCTGAAGCGTAGAATCGACTGACGCACCTAAGAAGCTGAGACCAGTCTGGGAGATCGAAAAGCCATGATTGTTCTGAAACACCAGTGGGAATGCGCCAAAGAACAAATATAGGATACCTAACAAGATCGACGAAAGAACGCAGAGATTGAGGCACTGCTTATCGTCAGCTACCCATCATGGGACCATCTCTTGAGCTTGGCCATCATACCATTGGCTCGAGCAGAAGCAGTTGGAACGGGCGCAGGCAGGACCAGGCCACCGTCTTTGGGATCGACCTCGAGAGCCTCTCGATTGGCGCCACCCAGCTTTGGTTACCGGTCTCTCTTCGTAGCCGCTTGGCCTTGTTTCGCTGCGAGTTTGTCAGCAGCAGAGACGTTGTGTTCCCAGAAACGCGCGTACAAGCAAGACCGGATGATAGGTTTCCGGTACGAACATGGTGATCAGCGCGAGCTAAATTGAAGGCTGTCAGAAAACAAACTGCGTTTTTCTCGTGTGGCCCTCACCTGGACTCCAGACCAAATGAGTAGGACGTAGAAACACCTATATGGGGTCAATGCTTGTACATAGCAACCTCTGTACTCGGTGGCCTGAAGCTTTGGTTGTATAGTTCCAATTCCAGCGGAACTCGAATGTTACAACAGGCTATCGGCAGCTAACTCACCATCGCCAAGTTGTGTTTTCCACGATGAATCCGCCTACTAGAGGTCCAATTTCGGGGCTGTGGAGTCTTAGCTGGATGAACAGATTGACAACGTCACGCTCACCCTATGAACGGGGATGCCGTGTAGACCATCATCGGCAATGAAAGTTCCTGATTGGCATTAGAGATCATCAGCCAGACCAGAAGGCTTCCCGACCTGTTTCGAGAACATATCCCCCACTGTTCCGCCAGCCACACTCAAGAAGGCGCTTCCTGCGAGCCCATCCAGAAAGCGTGCGATCAGCATGGTCTGTATGTTGCGGGCTACGGCGCACGGCACTATCCAGATCAGGAAGAAACTGAACGAGCAAATATAGATCGGCCGTCTTCCGTAAAACTAAGGTAATGCTTTAGCCAATGACCACAACGCCGGGCTAGAAGGCTTTCCCCTGCTTACCTCTGAAAGAGGGCTCAGGAACAGTGGCCCTGTACCCAGCCCGGCGACGAAGAGGCTGAGTCCGAGCGTACAAACCAATCTAGATGTCTGGAACTCAGGCATCATCTGGCTGTACGTGCTTGTATAGAGCGATGACGTGCATGTCCTGCGAGATGAGCCATCAGTTGTCTACATTGATGGGATTCAAATTCGACTTACACACAGAGAGAACTGGAACTGACAATCAGAACGATCAGCCAACGCCGAAGTTTACTCATGCTCCGTGGGTTCTCTGGATCTGTTACCCCTTCCCAGGCCACCAGGAAACGATCTTCGGTGTCACCACTGGAAATGTTCGGCCGTTCTTCCTCCTCGGCGAAGTAAATATAGCCATCGCTTGCAGCATACGATCTGTGGGAGTGTATCGTGTGCAAACTCCTGGTTCGATCTGACGTGGCAGCACCGGGTCGTTCTCGTGTTATTCCCTGTCCAGCTGCTCGTGGCGCCACCAACTCTTCGAGCTCGACGCTTTCTTCTTCCTCATCGCTCTCCTTTTCAAGGCCCGTTCTCTGGGCGATACCCGGCGATACGGCGTCAATGCCAACATCTTGCATCATGCAGCACTGCCCAAAAGTGATAAGGTCGGATGCGCGATAAGCCAGGTATGCGCCCACGCAGGGCAGCGTCCCGCCTAAGCAAATTCTTTGAGCGCAGATGTCCGTCTTTGGAAGGATGAGATGCACGAAACCCCAGTCCCGGGTATAACCTCCCGCTATGCGGCACTTGTAACTGACCCTAACACCTTCCTGGATAAGGGTTGTAAGCAGCGAAATCGATGCAGGAATGTCGACGATAGACTGGAGGGATTGGGACTCGTGAGGAAGACAGCGACTTTGGGAATGGGCCGATTGCAGGACAATAAAGCCTCCCGTTCCACATTTCCAATCAGACGGCAAACAAGGTGGTAGATTTCGCGGATCCTGATAGGGTTGGTCACTCCTCGCCTTACGCGATGATTTGTGATCCCCTCGCTGTAGCTTAGCCGATTATCTGGTTATGAGTGTCAGTTGACAACCACTGCTGTTTTCGTACGGGGTCAAAAGGTACGGTCCCCGTATTGATCTATCTTACCTTCAAGGTGAGTTGTCCGCAGACTTTTCTGTCTTCAAGCGTTCCATCCTCGTGGTTCGGTCGACTCTCCGAGATCTGTGGCTGCCACCGTTACGTCATACCTCGGCGATTTCAGATCCTTGTCACAATGGTTACTTTCCGTCGATGTTCCCTAGAGCCACACATGCTCCGTTTGCATGTGAGATATTTACTGCATTATTTGCTGAACCCTCGGTCGATGTTTGTGTCGTTGAATTAAGGTAGCTGTTAAGCTTCGCCAACCGGGCCGCTATGGTGACATCCACGTGGGGAAGGGCTTGGGCTAAGCCGTCTGCTGAGAATCTCATTGCTTCTTTAGTCTCACGTCTCACTTGGCTGAACGCAGGTGTAATCGCTTTGGGACATAAGCCGTTGAACGGGCGCTCGCGTGGCAAAGACGATAGATGGCCGTTCGTTGGCTGGATGATCGGTCGTTTTGAACCACCATATGCGCGTCGCCAGAACGAGGAACAGGATGAGTGTCTACTAGCTTTGTAGTCAGGTACCAGTCAGCCCTTAGTCGCACTCGACACTTCAGTCTTGCAAAGCAAAGAGGTGTCTCACATTCGAATACAGCGCTCTCCTGGAGATCAAGTTCTTGTGTAGCCCGTCGGACACAACTTCCGCCGTTTAGAAGTTGACTGTCGGTATTCTGAGCGAGTGGACAGCAGAGCTGCATCATTGCCTTGTGATGCCAGATGCTGGCAGTAGGCGAATCAAAGAGCACAGGCCCGGCATGGAGAACCATAGCTCTACCAACAGCACAATCGATGTCTGGAAAAGCAGGGTGGTAAAGAAGAGGTTAAGAGGGGTGAGGTTGGTGGATGAGGGACGGTATCTGGGAGGAGAGGCAAGAGTTTAGGCGTCTGCCACCCATCACGGAAGGCGCGACCGCACACGCCCCTCGGCACACCATGATTTCGACAGCTGGAGATGTCCATGAAGTATTCATCGCTCCGAGACGATCCAGCACCCTCTATTTTGTCTGTTTGACCAGGTGAGTCTATCCATCACCTATCTATCTCGCCAAATCACCACTCTTGAGGTGATCCGGGTCTTACGCTGGAGTCAAGCAAAAGCCGCCTCTCGTTCATGCTGTATCTGTCCTATGCTTTGAGCTCGGTCTATGCACACCAAGAAACGCTCATATGGTATCCAAAATCTGTCCAATGCTGTCTCAAATCATGCTCAATAGTCAATCGTTTTCTTGATAGCATCATACACACCTATGCAAGTCAGCAATGGCTCAGTACTACAAGGAACTCACTTACGTGTCACATCAGGGACGATGAACTTTTCGAACACCAATCCCGTATGTGTGGCCCAACCAGTCACTCTCTTCACGGGCGCCTCGAGTCTCGTGAAAGCCTGCTCCTGGATGGTGGCAGCGACTTCAGCTCCAACACCCGAGTTCATCATGCTCTCATGCACGACAATGGCCCTCCCCGTCTTCTTGACGCTCTCCAGCACGGTCTGTCGATCCCAGGGGTATATCGTCCTCAAATCGATCAGCTCAACGCTGCATCCAAAGTCCTTCTCAGCGGCGGCGATGGCTGCGGAGCACGTATACAGAGGGGTGCCATAGGAGATGATGGTAACGTCCTTGCCGGTCTTGAGGACCTCAGCCTTGCCGAGAGGGATCTCGTACGCATCCACGGGAACGTGTTCCACTGCGGCGCGGTACAACACCTTCGGCTCCATAAAGACCACGGGGTCGTTGCTGCGAATGGCAGAAAGGAGGAGACCCTTGGCCTGCATCGGGGACCGGGGAATCACGACGTGGAGACCCGGAATGTGCGTGAAGAGTGCTTCAGGGGACTGAGAGTGGTATCTGAAGAGAGGGTCAGCGATCAGTAAGAGTAAAGGTACTGGACCAGACATACAGAGCACCGTGGCCTACCACTCCGCATGGCATCCGGACCACGAGTCCGCCGCAGTCGTGTGCTGTGGTACCTGCCCGATAGCGAAACTTGGCTGCCTCGTTCACAAGCTGGTCAAAGGCAGGCCACACATAGTCTGCGAACTGAATCTCCGCAACGGGGCGCATGCCCTCCGCCGCGGCACCAATGGCAAAACCAACAAGACCTTGTTCGCTCAAGGGGGTATTGAAGACTCTGTCTGTGCCAAAATCGGCAGCCAGATTCATGGTACACCTGAAGACACCGCCAAATTGTATGTCCTCGCCAAACACAAGCACCCGCTCGTCGGTTTGCAGAGCACTGCGGAGGGCCTCATTGACAGCCGTGTAGTAATTTATACGCTTCGTTTGGCCATTGCGAGCCTCGCCCGTCAGCTCTGGGTTTGCGAGTGCGGCGCGGGAGGTGTGGTGCAGAATTGGGGTGGAATCGAACTCGATGCTGCTATTGAGGCGAGCACCGGCGGCGGCAGAAGAGTGCCTGAGACCCTGAGCCTGGTGTCGGCATTGTGCGTGGAACGATGTCTGAGGGCGGCGGAGGTAGCGTGACAGCGACCGTATGGAGGGTGTTCTGGGCGGCATCTTGAGAATTGAAGTCTATGAATGAAACAAAAAGCAGTACTGGGGACAGAACGCCCACAGTCAAAAGAGTGTTGCACACATATGATCCTGCTGGAGCGGTTAGTTGCGGGCCGAGGCGAGCGGCCTTCTCGCTTAGTCATGGCGGGCGTTGAAAGCTGGGGAAGCAGAGTGTCGAGACAGGAACGCATCTTGAAGCTGGCCAAGCGCTCACCGTGTCCTTTGTAGCGTCTCGGAAACCTTTAGGCTCTTCGTAAATCTTGATTTTGTACAGAGTCGAGGTACATGTCGATGTTGGATTGGTCGGGCATCCACGATAAGCGCCGCATCGAACAACGTTCCAGGGTATAAGTGCCGTCTGCCGCAATCGCATGCTCTTGAACCCTTCTTCAATGATTCCACCTCTCACATCGAAAACTCGAGCGGACGGGCGCGATATATGTATGCCTTCATGCAGCAGCAATATAGAGTTGAAAACGCAAATGACGTAGCGCGCTTGGGCCAGCAGTGTGGCTTTGGGCGCACGGTCTGCTTGGCCCCGCACGCCCAGCGCTTCCCGATGTCGTCTCTAACCGCGCCGCGCTTCTTCTTCCTCGACGTCGTCCTCACGTCGTTGACCGACCTCGACTCCGTCTCTTCATTAAGAGACACCCTACTGCGCAATGGCGCGCGCCATTAGCTCCACACTCTCTTCGCAGGGCTCCCCCAATGCCCTGTCAATTACTCCTCGGCTCCGGATGGGCACTCTTTTCCTATGTCTGTTACACCTCTTCGCGCCGCTCGTGAAGGCACTCCCCTTTGCGCAGGGCTCAGTGCATGTCACCGAGCATCTTGAGCCCAAAGACCCCAAAGACGCGCGGCTATGGGTATATCTTGGAACCGCATTCTTCCTCGTGGTCGCTGGAGGCATTTTCGCCGGTTTGACTATTGCGTAATTACTTCAACACCCTGCAACCGAATCCCATTGCTAACACCAACAGATTGATGGGTCAGGATGAAATATACCTCCAAGTCATTGCAACGTCCGGCGAAGGGGCCGAGCGCAAGAACGCGAAAACCGTACTCAAGCTTTTGAAGAGAGGAAAGCATTGGGTCCTGGTGACACTGCTTTTGAGCAATGTCATCACGAACGAGACGCTTCCAATTGTGCTTGATCGCTCATTGGGTGGCGGATGGCCTGCCGTGCTCAGTTCTACCGTGCTCATTGGTATGTGCCTATCTATGTTCAAACATGTGGTCGCTGACCCCTTCAGTCATCTTTGGTGAAGTCGTACCCCAATCGATATGTGTCCGCTACGGTCTGCCTATCGGTGCTTGGATGGCCCCCGTCGTTCTTGGCTTGATGTGGATCATGTCTCCTGTGGCATGGCCGACCGCGAAACTACTGGATTACTTGCTTGGCGAAGACCACGGGACCACATACAAGAAGGCCGGTCTGAAGACTCTTGTGACCCTGCACAAGACCTTAGGGACAAGCCCCGACGAGCGCCTGAACGAGGATGAAGTGACCATCATCACCGCTGTCCTGGATCTCAAGGCAAAGCCGGTTGGGTCCATCATGACGCCGATGAAGGATGTATTCACCATGTCTACCGACACTGTTCTGGATGAGGACATGATGAACAAGATTCTCTCTGCTGGATACTCGCGTATCCCTGTCCATACGCCCGACAACCCTACCAACTTTGTTGGCATGTTACTGGTCAAGATGCTGATCACCTATGATCCCGAGGACGCGCAGCGAGTGCGTGATTTTGCTCTCGCCACGCTGCCTGAAACCCGCCCCGAGACGAGCTGCTTGGACATCATCAATTTCTTCCAGGAGGGTAAATCTCACATGATCTTGGTCTCTGAATACCCTAGTGAGGGCAGAGGGGCTTTGGGTGTTGTCACACTTGAAGATGTGATTGAGGAGCTCATCGGAGAGTAAGTGCGACATGGAGCACGATGATCATTGACTAACAGCTGCAGGGAAATTATCGATGAATCCGATGTCTTTATTGATGTGCATAAAGCGATCCGCCGTCTGACCCCGGCACCGCGTAACCATCTTCCCAAGCTCATGTCCAGCGCCGGAAAGCCCTCGGAGGTCCAAGTGACTGGCTCTGAACAAAATGGCGAGGCAGGGAGAAAGTTCTCGGCGCCCGAACCTGGAAACCCCAAACTGACAGCGTTGAACCCTCGACGACGGAGCAGCGGCTTTTTGGAGCGCGCAAACGCAGCGCAGATGGATCCGGAGATGAGGGAGCACCTGAGGCATCTTGGACCCTCGAATGCCGCGAAGAAGCCGAAAACGACCCGTATCAACACTGTCAAGATCAAGCCTGGATTTGTGACAGAGGGCTCTGAAGTGGTCCACTCCCCTGCGGGACCCGTGGAAGCCCCGGTGGAGGGCATAGTTGTGGACCGGACACCTCACCCATCGGGTACAGCGGAGAACGCTGGCCAGGAGGCCAGTGATGCAGTTCACTCTTTGGCGGTGGGCTATGGGACCATGACCGTGCCTCCGAGTTCGTCACCGCAATCCGGAAGATTCAAACAAAAGGAGCCCGAGGATGAGGCCGTGTCGCCCGGATCTAATGGAGCGGACGAAAACACGCGCCTCCTCGCTGACGGGCCGTCATCACCGGTCAAGCGATCTGCCTCGACTAGCACTCTGGGCTCCCTCCACTCTGTGGAGTCAGGCCCGAAGATGGTCAAGAGGACGACTGCGCGTAGCGGGAGCATTTCTGAGAGCGTGGTGGACTTCAATGGCGTGAAGAAGATCATATTGGAGACCACGAGCTCGAGTGATTCTGATGACCGCCCTCGTAGTGGCGCAGCTGACGTGGTGCAGGACCAGGCGAAGAACCAGGAAGCGAGCGAAGACAAAGCGGACAAGAAGAATGATGAGGATAAGAAACCGGGCGGCAAGAAGAAGCGGAAGAAGAGGGGCAAGAAGAAGAAGGGAAGCCAGTCTGGCGAGAGCAGCGAGTCGAAACCGCTTCTGAGTGGGCAATGACACGGCCTCTGAGAAAGACGGTGTGGGAGTGTACGATCGACCGACCGACCGCCGATGCGTCGTCCGGCCGGAGACTTCCTTACATATAGGTCATTTCATTTCTTACTAGGACTGTACATTATTTGTACCGTGCATTGTTTGTAACACCCAGGGCAAAAGCAAAGCATTCTGGGAGCTGTGGTCTGCGTGTCAGAGCTTTGGCGTTTTAGGTTCTATTTCCTTCTGTTTTTCTTGAGAGACTCCGAGACAGTATCAAGTCGTCTGCAATGGTAGTGCATTATTATTGGGAAACTTGCGTTGAACTTGAAATCTCTACGCTTTGCCCTTTGTTGTCTTCGTAAAAGCAACCACAATGCCACGGACCGCATTTTAATCAGCAACGAGTTCCCTCCAACTGCCCCCTCAACCCCTGCTTCCCCACCCTCATCGCCTGCTCAATCTCATCCTCCTCCTCCCTCAACCTCCCCTTCCCGTACGCCAGATCCCGTTCTTGACGCCTCTTCTCTTCGCGCACCCTTCGCTCCCTTTCCGCGAGCGCTTTCTCCCTGCGTTCCCTTTCCGCCTTCTGTTTCCTTGCTACCTCCTGTTCTTCCGCCGATGTCGCCGCGTCCTCTGGCGCAGCGGGCAGTGTAGAAATATAAGTTTCCACCAGCGAATCTCTGATACTTGCAGGTAAGGAGATAAACCGCAAGTCAGTGAGAACGGCATCCGGCAGTGTGTCTAAAGTAGTAGAAGCATTGAGCGTCGCAAGCGGTTGCTCTTTCAACAACGCCGAGAGCTCCGATTTCAATTGCGCCTGCGACAACGCCAGGCGTTTCACGAGCTCTCGATACAACTTCTCCTTCTCCTTTTCATTGACCTTGGTATCGCGCATCTCGGCCTCCCGTTTGAACTTCCGCCGGAACTCGGGCCAGTACAATCTCGGCGTCGCGTGCGTGTGTAAGAACGCCAGGTACGGGATCCGGGGGTCGCGTTTTGATTGTAGGGCTTTTTGTTCGCGGAGATGGATGATGCGGTCGCGGCACCAGTCGTCGAAACATTGTTTGCGGGCGCGCATTGTCGGGAGGGCTTTGTAGCGGGCGTCGTCGTAGAGGGGGGTGTTGGTCAGGACGGTTTCCCAGGGGGTGTAGGGGGAGATGGAGAGGTCGGTTAGGAGTTCGCGGAAGAGGGCTTTGCAGTCGGCTTCTGTTAGGGGGAGGCCTTCTTCTTCTTCGTCTTCACCCTCAAGGGCTTCTAGTTCTGCGAGCTGCCAGGCCATGTCGTCTTCATCCATTTCGAGGGGTTGGGGGGATGTGGGTTGCGCGGAGGGAGAGGTGGTGCGCGCGCGTTTTGAGGGATGGGTGTCGTCGTCCTCGTCGTCGGTGACTTCGACTTCTTCGTACTCGCTGTCGTCGTCGGCGGCGTTTGTGGGCTGATCTGCTGCAGCGGGTTGAGAGGTCGTCTCTTCTTCCATCGCGGCGTCTTCCTCGTCTTCGCTTGGTTCGCCTCGGGCTCGTCGTTCGCGCTTCTCGCGCTCTTGTCTGTCGTACTCGATGACGGCTTTCATGACGTTCGGAGGGAACTTCCAGAAACTCTCGTTCGTCTCCTTGTTCCAGACGAAGCGACGGCCGAGTTTCGTTCGCACCAGGACCCAGGGAGCGCAGTTTGGGATGTCATGGCGGTGTTTGGGGCGGTCTTCGGGTTGGCGTTGCCGGTTGTGGGGTTGGGTGAAGGCGCCACGGTGAGTGCCTCGGTGTCCTCCTCTTGAGTGTTGTTGGTTACCAATGTGAACATTTGTATGCTGTGCGTCTGGAGCTCCGGGAAAGGTGGTGCCTGGGAAGGGGTCGGTGGGGGTGAAGTTCGGATTGGTAGTGTTGTATGCATATGGGGAGGCAGGTGTAGGCGCAGAGAAGGCGGGTTGAGAAGGTTGGAAGCTCTGAACTTCTGCGACAGGCCGTGTATATGTGGATTTCCCGGTATCGCGATTGTAGTAGTATGTATGGCCTGCCAATGGTCAGTGACGTTGCGAGCGACTGGGGAAGCTTGAAGCTACCTGATGGTGCCTTGTGTTCGGTCCACCCTGGAGGAAGGGGGGTAATTCCCGCGTGCGGTCTTACTGGAAGATCCGCCATTAATGTTCTTTTGTAAAGGAGAGAAGGCTGAGAATCGAAGTGCAGTAGAGGTGTTACTCTTGCGGATCTTCAAAAGTGGTCGGGGCTTGGCGCCCGTGGCGGCCGACGTCCGTGAAGCTTGTGCCTGGAGCTCCCTCCTCAACAACACTCCATACACCTCACCCAGCTCCCCCACCCCTTTCCTTCTCTCCATAACTCCGCTCCTCCTCTCCTCTCGTTCCGTATCTCCTCCGAGCTGCTGTCGTCATGTCGCGAAGATATGATTCCAGGGTATGTTGCCGTCAGTGGACCGCCCATCACACAGCTAACCCAGCCGCCAGACCACCATCTTCTCGCCAGAAGGCCGTCTCTACCAAGTCGAATACGCCCTCGAAGCTATCTCGCACGCAGGCACAGCATTAGGCATCCTCGCGAAGGATGGCATCGTTCTGGCAGCAGAGAGGAAGGTGACCAGCAAGCTGTTGGAGCAGGACACATCGGCGGAGAAGCTCTACATACTGAACGAGTGCGCAAATGCCCAGAAACTCCCAATCATCCTCTAACCAACGCGCAGTAACATGATCTGCGCCGTAGCAGGCATGACAGCCGACGCAAACATCCTCATCAACTACGCCCGCCAAGCCGCCCAGGGCTACCTCCGCACCTACAACGAAGACATCCCCTGCGAACAGCTCGTTCGTCGCCTGTGCGATCTGAAACAAGGCTACACGCAGCATGGTGGTCTGCGGCCCTTCGGCGTGTCGTTCATCTACGCTGGCTGGGACCCCCAGAGGCAGTTCCAGCTCTACCAGAGCAACCCCAGCGGTAACTACGGCGGCTGGAAGGCGACGAGCGTGGGCGCAAACAATGCGTCTGCGCAGAGCTTATTGAAGCAGGACTACAAGGAGGATTGCGATCTGAAGGAGGCTAGTGGGTTGGCTGTCAAGGTGCTCAGCAAGACGATGGATTCGACGAAGTTGAGCAGTGAGAAGAGTGAGTGACGGTATCGAGAGTATATATGCGGTTTGCTGACAATACTGAAGTTGAGTTCGCTACGGTCGGAAGGACGAAGTCGGGGAAGATCTACCACCACCTTTGGGGAGCGGATGAGATTGATGCGCTGCTGAAGGAGCATGGCTTGGCCAAGGCTGAAGATTCGGAGATGGCAGAGGGATAGATTCTCCTCTAGATGGCCGTTGAGGGTGATAGTCTGCATGGAGGGCTTGCTGTGGTGGTAAGCTGCATATTGAGCTGCATGCTTTTGCAGTAGTCATGATATCATTGCACGAATGACGCCTACACTGAACCACCGTACATGCTGTTTCCATTGTGTTTCTTTCTCAAGTTTTCTTGGTGTTCAGACACTTTCCTCATCTACCGCTCGCCCCTGTCTTTATCATTTGTCACACCTTCTTTCTTTATGCAATTTCCCTTACGCTACCACATGCAAGCTCTCGTGTTTTCCTCTTCCTCCATGCACCGCCATCCTATCATCGGCACACTTTCCGCACTGCTAGCTTCTATTGTCTGCATCCGTTACAGTATCCCCCCATCCAGCATCTCAACAATATGGCTACCTCTCAATATGCTGCACTACCAACCCCTTCACCGACCCCTACTCCCCAACCCCAACCGCCATCCATGCTTCAGCAGCTTCTGGACGAAATTAATGGAGTTCAGACGCCGCAGCCCACGCTAGGGTCCAGTCGAAGGACGCTTACGAACTTGAAGAGGTCACCAAAGGCCGTTACGGCGACGGCATCCAGAACGCTTGCTCCAGGCGGCGGAAACATCCAGGTGCAGAAGAGGACAGCAGGAAGCAGGTATACTGGGAAAGAAAATGTCAGGGCAGTCAGTGCCCAACAGCCCGTCTCAACACCAGAAAAGAAGAAGCGCTTGCGTTTGGTGACACATGGGCCTCTCACGTCACCGCGTCCTGCCAAAAGCCCAAGAAAATACGGTGAGCGCTCATCGCTATCCCCAGCAAGCTTGAGCTTGTCTTCAAGTCGTCAGGCAGCGCGATTGATTGCTGCCTTGGCTCGAAGTGGACATGAGATGCTGATTATGACAACAGCTGAAGGCGATACAATCACCACCACACTATCCAATCCAACGCCATCGGGACGTAGCCGTCAACACAGAGTTAGCTCAGCCACCGGCGCTTTGGAAATCTTCGAAGACGTTGAGACGCCGAACAATGCCCCGACGACCACCGTAATCGCGCCACCGGCTGTCGCCGTCACTCCGCTCCGAGCGAAGTACCCCCCTACACCCGCCTCGACACCCACACCCGCCAAAACCTACAGAGTAACCTCCGTTTTCAAAACCCCTCGTCGCAGCGTGTGGATTGAATGCGACTCCAGCCCCGCTGCCACACCCCCATTCGCAAAACCGCTGCATCTCATCGATACGGACAAGTCGATCTATCTGGAAGCACATGGGGATGACTAGAAGGACCATGCCCTATGCGAATACTGCTTTCGGTCCCGAGGCACGTTTTGCCGGATGCTTGAAGACGGGTGTGAGGTTTGTGGGAAGGAGGATGTGTTGGAGAATCATTGCTGGGATGAGCTGGATGATTGAAGGCTCCGGTGTGTTGGGCTGGGACTTGGGTTCTGATTTGGGTTGGGTGCTTGAATCCGGGTTTCTTAATGGAGATGGAAAAGGATGCGGATGGCGTGGTTGGCAAGAGGCGGGTAGTGGGAGAATATGTTCTCCATCGGGAAGACTGCTGACCTCTCTACGACGTAACATAGCGAGGTTCTGCCTCTCCTGTTTGAGTATACAATTGGATCACATATTCAGTGGTATTACTTGGTTAGACGGGCGGGAAACAAAACTGCGATTCTCGTACTTCTAATGCGCGAGTCATGCCTTGCGTGGGCTACTCCGCTGTTGTTAACATCAAGTACCATTGGTTTACTTGTCCAGTCTATTGTCATATTTAACGCCTCCTCACATTAAGAATGGCTCGATGGGGGCATTTTGTGTTCTTGTATCAAACTGCTCTTTCCTTCCGGCGCCGATCTCATACACTACAAATTTAGGCTCCTGAAGGCTCGACAATAGTTTAAAAGAGAGAAGATACCACTGCCCATCCTACTTAACCCTTCCTTTATGGGTCTATCAAACGTGGCGCTTATACACCCACCTTTTTCGAATGTGAGTTCTTACTTTTAATCCCTATAACCCCAAGTAGTGACACTCATTTACATTTCTATAACTAATTACTTGCTATTATTATCACGTCACATGCCGCATATCCACCAAAGCAGTCAAGCTCGGCAGGCGCCACGTATGGCTGCGATCCCGCGGACGGTCTGTGCAGGCAGATTAGTCCTGAGAGCAAGCAACATCCACCACCATCTCCCCAATCGAACTTGTCTTGGAACTCGACCCAGACGAGACAAGGCGATCGGGACCAAGGACAGAGCGACCTAGGGCAGTCGATGGCGGACAGAACAACAACACGAGGGCGTACCTTAGAGACGAGCAGCTAACAAAGCGAAGGGCGGCTCAAAATTCAAATATCCCATATCTGCAGATACGACCCGTTGACGGTTGGCGATCCGGCCACAACACGAACCACTTCCTGAAAGTCACGTCGGTAATTAACTTCCGCGGCTCCGCCCTGTAGTTCGCAGTATCAGGTTACCAGGGCTACACATGGCCTACTAAGCCCCAGAGGGTCGAACAACCATGAACCAACAACTATTGCCACGGGCCCAGCCGTCACTCCATACCAACTCAAGGCGTTCTGCAAACATGCCGCCATCAACTACGCCAATTGCACTGTGCAAGCGGTTCGGCGCCCAATGGGCAGTCCTATCAGCGGGCCTAAAACGGGGCGTACTCATTGCCAAGCCACCTTTAAGCCTCGCATAGTAACCCATGGACCAAGCCGCGGATAGAAGGCCTGACGCTGGGCAGGGGCCGAAACGGAGTTTGGGATGATTTCTTATAAGCGCCCGAGGCAGTCGCAGGGCCACCCCGCGGGTTCAGGATTCTTTCCTCCTCGTGGTGTCAGTCTTTCGTTCATCCTCCCCCACCATGTCACAAACAAACCCAAATGACAGCTATATGCCGCCGGAATACATATCAAGGGATATAAAACACCATTCGGATCAGTACTACATTTCAAATCTCGAAGTCGTCCCGGGAGATGCATACAAAGGCTCGGGTTTACATCGTGTGTCGTCGAAGGGCTCGTTCGACGCACCGAATGTCGTGATTGATCGCACGCCGCCCATGTACGATCCTCCAGAGGATAAAAAAGCCCGGATATGCGGTATCAAGAGGAAAACCTTCTTCATCATCCTCGCCATCGCAATCGGCGTCATTATCGGAGCCGGAATTGGCGGAGGCGTAGCCGCAGCTATGTCAAAGAAGGATGCGAGCCCACAACAAGCCAATCTTGATCCTTTGAATACTGGCGCAAGCAGAGTGAACGCGGACGGTATCGCAGAGCCATCTTCCACAACGCCAGCTACACCCACAGCGACAGGGTCAGCGGACTCACCTGCAGACGAAGATTCCCCAGCGGAGGAAACACCGAAAGACTCGACCTCAGAAGACGAGCCAAAAGACGAAGAAGAAGAAGAATCCTCGAACGAGTCCTCCTCCTCTTCCAAATCCGCTACCCCAACTACAATCGGTCCCTCATTCAAAACCATCGAAGTCGTCTCTCCCACAAAGACCCTATACCGCGACTGCCCGGACTCCGACAACACGATCAAAGAAATCACCCTAGACGATAACACCCCGACGATGCGATTCCGGAAGAAATGCCGAACCGATTTCGACAAGCCAAAAGGACGCACCAAGGGCTTCGTCGTCAACACTAAGCTCTTAAATCTGGACGACTGCATCAACCAATGCGCCATGTGGAACAGGAACAATCGAGAGGACATAATGAACGGGTTGAAAGACAAATGCAACGTCGTCTGCTGGAGAAGTACCTTTGAAAGCGATTGGCCGGCACAATGCTTTGGCTGGCAGTCGGTCAATTCGACGAATAGCAACAATGAGTGGGACTTCTCGTCGTATGACTCGTCCCAATGCGATGGCGCGGGCTGGATCGATGAATGGGAAATTTAACATGTACCTTGCATACATTCAGGGAAGGCGTTGGGATATTCGTTTCTGCATCAAAGTTTTTTTGTCATCTTTAGAAAATCTGTACATTTATGTACCAGTAATCTTAGTGTTGCGGCCACCGGCCTGCAGAGTGGGGTTGGGAAAATATTATGAATATTACCAACACAAACAGTCAAATGCATCAAGTGAGACCATGATACAGTGAACATCGCAGATGTAATGGAAGTAAGTCTAAAAAGTGTTTCAAAGATCGTGACAGATTTCTGACCCTATGCGATGTGCAGGGTGTATTACAATCGATACAAGCATAAGTTGCCAAGCTTGCACCGTCAGAGTACCCAGCTGGTTGTCGATATTGGAACGCATAAAATGTGGGCATAGATACATGGACAGGTATCTACCACGGGCATTTGTTCCGTACAGCACGAAGGGCGGATGCGATCACATATTCGAAAATGGAGCGACAGAAATGAGATGAGACGGGATGAGACGAAAATATGAAAGTGACGACTGCATAGTGAAACGGGTATCTTCTACAAACCATCGGCACCGTCAGCCTTCAGACGTGCGGCTCTAAAGCGGCTGACTTTCTTCGGCTTTCCGTTCTTCTCCTCCATCAGCGGATAGTCTTCCTCTTCTTGCGTGGGTTTGAAGCCGCCTTGCTCCTGGATCATCTTGTTGCGCATCTTGTGATACTGCACTTGGACTTCACGGTTCACCAGCACAGGATCGAACTCGTCTGGGATATGCGGCTCCGAGGAGTTGACATGCTCGACGACAGTATCGGCAATAGGTCTCCCTTTCGGGCCACTGGGGACAGGGAGCGGTTCTGGGACGGGCGGAGACGGCAGTACGTGGACGCCGGGCTGTGCTGAAGTACGAGAACTCTTGAAACGAGATACCTTAGCAGGCCTTGGTGGGTCAGGCTTGGCCGGTTGGTTTGTCGGGGTTGTTCGTTCAACGATGGTATTAGAAATAGTTGGTGCCGGTTTGGTGGTTGGCTTAGAATCCAACAAGGATTCGTCCCGGGCGGTTTGGGGCGGTTGTGGCTCGGGCGAGATGTCCAGCGTGTCAGTAAACCGAACGCCTTTCTTCGCTGCGGATTCGCCACTGGAAGGCTCTTTTGACAGCGACTCGTCAAAATCACCATCCTTCTGCACTTTCAGGGTTCGCAGATCATCAGAGTATTCGGCAAGGGGGTGGGAGGCGTCGGGTCGAGGCCCGATATTTTCCAACATCCGGGCGTTAAGCTTCTCTTCTAGCTCGGCCATCTTCTGCCGATATTCGTCTGTGATGACAGGTCGAAGAGAACGCCCGTACTCGTCTTCCAACTCGCTCTCCTCTGTGTCCTCGTCATAGTCATCGTCCATGTCCTCATCGGAGTACTCAGCAGGGCCGTCCAGGTCCATCTCTGCTACGATTTGGCCAACTTCGGAGAGGCCATACTGCAGCATCTGCCTTCGCAGTTCGGCATCCTCCGGAGACTCGCCCTGAGGGATGATGGGATACGAAGCGATTTCTTGGTCGTCTTCGTCGACTTCGATGACACGGGTTCCTTTGGTGAAGTTGTAGTCCGCCAAGGCTTCATTGTAGCCGGTCGCCTCCAACGGTGACAGTTCCTTCGCCGGTGCAGCTGGTTTCGTGTCCTCTGCGAACGAGACGGATTTCTTCGTCGGCACCGGGGAAGAGCTGGCAACAACATCGGCTTCGGAGCTTTTAGCAGCTGATTCTGACCGTCGTTCCCCTTTGGTGATATCCTTGCTTTCAGAAGGTTTCGCAGGCTTGGGTGGAGGAACCTCATCAGCTGTTTTCGGACTTTCTGTATCCTCCTTTGCAGTTGTCTTGACGCCGGCTCTCCTTAATGCTTCCACAATCTCAGGGGCTGACTTTCCAGGCTGCAGGACTGAGCTAGAGACCACGTTGCCTTTCTCATCCAGCTCTTCTTGGATATCGAACATCGGCAGTCCCTCTTCGTTATCGACATCCGGGTTGAGTAACAGGCCCGCACCCTCGAGCTGCTTCTCAGCTTTATCAAGCTGTTTCTCGACGGTTGAGATGTTCTGCTGGACGTAGTCAACTCGCCTGGAGATCATGTCAATGACTTGGTTAGCAGTGCGCTGTGTTGGGTTCTTCCCAATCAGCTCCTCGACCTCTTTTTCATCCAAAAGAGTAGTGACTAAGTTACGGCCGATGGTCAGGATCTGGGAGGAAGAGGGAGAATCTGCCGCCTGTATCTCTTCTTTGAACATCTCGTACTCGAGCTCCCAGGTATACCACTGCTCCAAGGCATGACGCAGCTTCGTCACATTCTCTTCGAGCTGCGCGCGCCGGCGTTCAATATCGGCCAGGGGGTTCTGATCCGAAGTGGCCATGATGGGGTACGTGGATGTGTGAAGTGTGAGAGAAGATTTCGCCTGATGATGCGGGACACATTTGCATTTGTGACGATGCTTGGCACGCTAGTACTAGTCCGGTCCCGCTCGGGCTCTACTACAGCGTTGTAGCTATCGTACCTAGGTAAGTACGACCACGACTATCCATAACGAAAACAAAAAGATCCCGTGTATGAAAAAGAGGCTGGTTAGCCTGGCTATGACACTCCTCCACCGGTGAAAGTGGCTACCGTAGCTCAGTTCTCGAGCTAGAGTCCTCCCATCGGCCATTATCACTACAACCATCACCACCGCCGCCGCACAGAACACCCACAATACCACCTCAAACACCCCCACAATGTCGAAACCCGCCGCCCGCGGCCCCAGCAACGCAAACTCGAAAGATGGCGGTGCGTCTCCACTATCCAAGTCCCTCTCCAGCCTTTCTCTGCAGCAATCGCGATCGTCAAAGCCGCACGCTGACTCTTCCTCAGAGATTTGCCCCGTGTGTAAATCATCGCGGTACCTCAACAAGCACATGAAGTTTCTGATCAACCCGGAATGCTACCACAAGATGTGCGAGTCGTGCGTGGATCGGATATTCTCCCATGGGCCGGCTCCATGTCCTATCGCGGGGTGTAAGAGGACGTTGCGGAAGGTCAAGTTTCGGGAGCAGAGGTTTGAGGACTTGAAGGTGGAGAGGGAGGTGGATATACGGAGAAGGGTTGCTGCCGTGTAAGTGGCTAACGTCGGGCAGACCAGGCGGAACCACGCTGACAAGTGCTCTAGTTTCGATAAGACCGAAGACGACTTCGAGACATTGCGAGACTATAACGACTATCTCGAAACCGTGGAAGAGATCACCTGGAACTTGATTCTAAAGATCGACGTCGAAGCGACCGAAAAGAAGCTCCGGCAATACGAAGCCGCCCAAAAAGCAGAGCGAAACATCCAAGCACAGACCTACCAACCGGACCCCTCTCTCCCTTCCGATACAGCCCAAGTCGTTCTCAAGAAGAGTGCTGCACAACGGCGTGCTCAAGGAAACCCAACAGGCAACACGCCCGACCCCGCCTCGGGCGCAGGAAACGGACAGCAGACAGAACCAGGTCTCCGTTTCAAGGGATTGAAGAAATACGTCCCGCCACCGCCAGAGGCACCATTCGACCCGTTCGACGGCTGGGCCATCGAGCCTCAATACTATGTCACGCAGAACGACTACGATGTGGAATGGCTTACAAGAGCTATAAACGATCCTCTACATATCGGTGGCGGATACGATATGCGCGACTTCTATTCTTGGGCGCTGTGTGATGCTTTCAGTGGCTTCGGTGTTTTTGTGGAGGATGGGAAGGATGTCGAAATGGCGGATGTGTTTTGATTATGATACCCGTATACATTGGGACGGCGTTATGAATCTTTGGCGTTCAGGGCTGCGGCATGGGAAGCTTGGGGCATGCTCGACTTGTCAAGAGCGATAGTAAACAACTCATTCATATATGTGCAGTGTGTCTCAAATCATGCAACTGTTAAACAGTTATACGTTGATACCTTGTTCCTAATCTGTCTTATAAAGGGTTTTTAAAGGACAGTTGTTAAGGACAAAGTATTTAGGAGCACCCTACAAGGCTGTTTCTGCAACTTGCCTAACTTTTGCAGGTTATAGTAGCCCTAACGCAATAATGATCTTTCTGCGTATAATTGCTCTCTTTCTACTCTGTTCACATGCTCTTAATCTAGAGCATGTTTAAATGTAGGCTTAGTATTTTCAGCATTGGAACTAAGTGTGAAGGTCCAGCGGGTTGTGAAGGTCCAGCGGGTATGGAAGTACCGTGTATGGATCTCGGTTGGTTCTCGGGGATGAGCGTCAGGGTTCCTTTCACGGGTGGTGATATCAAGACAGTAAAGAGCAGACTTTCTGAAAAGGATATCGTGTATTTGAAAACCAAGTGTACTGTTGAGGTACTTGACTGAGTTGAACACGAATCTTCAAAAGGAAGATTCGAGCTTGCTATATACTAGGTGTGATCCCCAGTACCTTCCTGCTCCCGGGATCACTGTGTTCCTTGGAGCACTGCGCTCCTGGCATCGTCATGCTCCCTGGGACCGCTGTGCTCCCAGGATCACTATGCTTGGCGGGATCATTGTTGGTCACATGACCGCGTCGCACAACTTGTTGGCGCAACCCCGCCTTCTCATGAACCTGTCAAGTGGCTTCGTAGTCCGTGATCGTAACACGGGTATGGAAGTACCGTGTATGGATCTCGGTTGGTTCTCGGGGATGAGCGTCAGAGTTCTTTGCACGGGGGTGATATCAAGACAGTAAAGAGTAGACTTTCTGAAAAGGATATCGTGGATTGAAAACCAAGTGTACTAGGGAAGTACTTGACTGAGGTTGAACACGATGAGCTGTAGGAGCTCGTCGTCTACTACTATATACTTGAAGTCTCAATCCTATGCTCAGGTTGCTCAGTCCTAGAATAGGGCTAGCGCTATCCCGTGTCACTGAGCATACTGAGCATCCTTTGCTCGCATTGCTCAGTCCGTAATAGGACTAGTGTCTTCCGACGCTACTGAGCATACCGAGCATCCTTTGCTCGCATTGCTCAGTCCGTAATAGGACTAGTGTCTTCCGACGCTACTGAGCATATCGAGCATCCTTTGATCACGTGACTCTGCCCCGCGTTGAGGTGTCACGTCTTTGCTTCCCGATGCCCTTCGTGCCTCACCTTCGTTCCTCAGCGAGTCGCTTGCCTGGCATCCTCATTTGTTCGTAACACTAAGAACGAGCGTAGAGGCTTGTTTAACATGCTTTAAGGAGCTCGTAATCAAAGCAGTAGTAATGCATGTTTTCAACGTCACGACTGCTCAGTTTCTGTTGTTACCTTGTTGGGTTGACAGGGTCAATCGCTTTTTCGTAATCGTACGATTGGTCAGATTGGTGTTGAACAAGAACAAGCGGCTGAATCGCGTCAGGTATGGTTGCTTGTTGTCATTGTTGTTCTTCTGTAGTGGGCAGCAGCGGGGTTGTGAGATAGCCACCCCGCATGCGTGCTGACTAACTGTTACTGACTAACTATATTCCAACCCGTTGTAGCTCCTACATTCAAACATACCTTAAGAGCAAAAAAAAGTAAGAAAGAAGATTGGTTCTAGCGAAACATAAACACCTGGAGTGTGATGGAAAAAAAGAGCAAAACAGATTGACTCAGCCGAGGTTTGAACTCGGGACCTTCAGTGAGACTAACGATTGTTAGACTGACGTGATAACCAACTACACCACCGAGCCGCTTTATGAAAGAAATGGTTTCTAGTTAATTCTGTGTACCCATAAAACGGGAAGGAGCAACTCGCAAAATCAGAAGGAGCGACCCGCATGATCGTTCCTCCTATTCCTCGCTCTCTTTCTAACTAACTATCCTATTTCACCCTTACAACACCTCCCTCACTACAACTTACTACAACTTACAAACCGGCAGTAAGTAAGCATTAGTAGTGTATAGACAGAATTTCGAACATGTATCAGGCTGGCCAAGGTCTAGTATACAATTGCTTCAAGGGCAGTGTTTCGGCCATTAAAACCATTGCAATCGTTAGAAAGCCCATGAGATGGCGATATCGTACATGAACAATCCAAACGCCAGACACCCAAACCCGCTCGAACGCTCCAAAAGCAAAAACTCCAGACGATGTGCCCAAAAACCAGAGCGAGTCTATAGGCAGAGCCCCAAGCCTAGCCAACCCCTCTTCTCTCTCCTCGCAACTAACCACCCCACCCCCTCTGATGCCTATGCACGTCTTCCCGTTCTCCTTCCTCGTGTGACTGACCCCCCGACCACATCTGCGGGCAACCTGTGCCCTGGAACATCCATCCTCCATTCCCCTGCCCACCGACGAACACGGGATCAGAGCCGAAGTCAAACTCCTGCGTTTGAGTGTATCTTTGGGTTTGCGGATGTGCCGTTGTGTTTGTTGTAGTGCCCAGGTCACAGTATTCCATGCTGTTGTGTTCTTGGTCTGGGTAGGTGTATGTGAACGGTGTTTCTGTTGAAGGGAAGGTGGAGGAGGGCCAGTCCATTCCGTCGTGGAAGGAAGAGGGGAAGGGATCGAGGCTTATGGTCGGGGGGAGGGGTGTGGTGTATTGGGTGGTTTGGCTCGGGTGATAGGGGGCCGAGTGTGGGTAGAACGGATCCGAGTGTTGGTGGGGGTTTTGTTCTTGCGGTGGATGTTGCTGAAGTGGGTGCGGGTGTGGGTGAAGATTATGAGCGTACGTCTCGTGCGACTGCGGTTGTAATAGCGGTTGCTCTGCCGGCGAGTAACTCATCGATAAGGCGGGCGTATTGGACGTGTTCGTGCTCGAGAACGAATACGCCGAATCATACCGTGCGTGCAGGAATCCCGTGTTGGCATCATCTGCCAAATTTTCAGGTCGTTGCTGCGCAGGCTCCTCCGGAACGACCGTCTTAGTCGACTTATGACTGCTCCTCGTAGACCTTCTCGTAAGCGTCCGACTGAGCCGCTTAAACGTACTCTCTTTCTCCTTCTCTTTCCCCTTCTCTTTCTCCTTCTCCTTCTTAACAACCGTCATCGCCCTCTTAATCACCGTCTCCCTCCTCTTCACCCCTTCCAACTCTTCTTCCTCCTCATCCTCCTCATCCGCCCACTCTTGCCTCCAACTCTCCATTCTTAACCCCGCCCTAAAATGCCCGGCCACATGCCCCTCCCTCTCCTTCCACCCCGTACACCAAACCCCACAAAACCCACACCTCCATTTCTTCTCCCCCTCCTCATCCCCCCCTTTCTTCCACCTCCTCCTGACCACATCCGCCAACCCCACACCATGGACATTCCTAACATGCTGTCTCAAATGATCCGGTCTAAAGAACGTGCGCTCTTCCACCGGTTTATCCGCACACTCCGGGATCCTGTGATGCGAGAAATGATCGTGTGAAGGGTTCCGCTCGAGACAGAACGCGCATGCGGATGTTGAGATGCCGGTTCGAGAAGGGAGAAGCAGACGCGGGCCGTGGAGCATACATATCCATTGTGCGGATTGGGCGCGTGGGCGATGCTGGGTTTCTTCGTGGCGACGCCAGGATTTTGGGACCAGCGGGAGGAGACAGAAAGTGCATTGCCAGAGATCTCGGTCCGGTGGGGAGGTGACTGGGACGGAGGGGGACTCGGTGGATGGATTGGGGAGTTGTGGTTGCTGGGTTGAGCGATGGCGGTAGATCTTCTTTTTACCGCGCCTGGAGGCTTGTTGGCGGGAGTGAGAGGTCGAGAATGCGCTGCTGCCGGATATCGAGGCTGTACGGCGATGGTGTGTAGACGGGGTCAAGGAGGACAGGCCTGTGGCATAGAGCGGCGTGCCGGCGGCGCTCGCGACGTCGCTTTCTTGAGCGGGATCGTCGTCGGAGCCGGAGGATAGCCATGTTTCCAATGGACTGAGTTGGCGTGCACGTGCGTTGGTGAACCAGGTCGTTACTTGCTTCTCAGTGATTTTGCAGTCGTGGGCGAGTTGTCTCTTTTCGTCTGCAGTGGGGTAGGGGTTGGAGACGTGGGCGTCGAGCCATGATTGTAGGCGCGTAAGAGCGGCGAGTGGGAGCTTAGAGTTGCGGCCGGCGCGGGAGCGACGGACTTTGTAGCCTGATGAGGGAGGAGGTACGGCGGGGAGGATATCGGTTGCTGGTGGTGCGCAACCGGCGCAGAATTCGGAGGAAGAGGGATCGATCAAAGCGGCGACTTCGCAGGCGGAACAGCGGGAGCGGTTGGGATGTGAAAGGACTCCGTCATTGTTGGAAGTTCTTGAACGTTGATCGGCAGTTGATATATCAGTGTCTCCTTGGGAGAAATCCCTTAGCAGCCGTGATGGTTCGATGGTATCGGGATGTCGGCAGTCATCGCAGGTTATGTTCTCGCCTGGATTCGTGAGGGTCAAGAGATGGCAAGACTGGCAGCTTTCATCTCTGTCAGCCAGGAACGAGACAAATCCATCGTCACCGGCATCTTGAAAGTCGTTACTGCTCGCTACCGACTTGTGTTCGCGTTCTTCCTCAAGTCGCGCCTCGGGTTCATTCGTCTGCTTCCCGTAAGAGCCCGACACCCCCTCTCCAAAACACAAATCCTCAACAGACGCCAACCTTGCATCAAGACTATTCGTCGACGTCCCAGCCTGGAGGTAAAACTAGCACTGTCAGCGAACCGCAGGCACCAACAAGACACACCAAACATACCCCCGGCTCCCTCACAATCTCCTCCCCACCGGCATCACCAGTCCCATACCCGGAGTCAAAACTCCAAATACTAGGTGCGAAATTGGCGCGCTTGGGGAAGTCGTTGGGCGGCAACATGGTTGCTCAGCGTTCGTACGTTGTAGAAGGACATTCACTATTCCGTATCGCAGTTGTCGAAGAGAACTCGTAATCGTCATACAGCGCGCACAAAACAAGACTTCAAAACGTTCATGTAGAATATCAGAAACAAAATCACAGGGCGGACCGCCCAAGATAAACCACCCAGGCCACGAGGCCATGGTGACGGCTGAGTTAAAGGGTGGAGAGTGGCTGTTCCCTGCTCATCAAGGCCGTATCCGTGGAAGGATTGTGGCTTTCCGGGTCTGAGAAATCTCCGATTGGGTCGAGTTTCACGTTCAGCTCGTCTGTTCGTGCGGGGTGCAACGACGGGCTGGGAGGCTTGAGGCTGAGGCCCGTTGTTCGCGCGAGAACACGCTGGCGGTGAGGCTAGTGCTGTGGCTGGACATGGCCGCGGTGATAGCGCGGCATGAACGGTCGGACATTGGCTGTGGCGGTGCGGTGAAGTATACATAGCACATGACGTCGTGTGAACCATCGTGATGCTCAAATACGAGCACGTCGGACGACAACACCCAGAGCAGAAAAAGGGCATCGGCGACACCTTCACACCAACTTTTCGGGGGCGGATGAAAATAGGCAAGCGGTGTCTTCGCTGCCATAAGGATGCACTGTGCTATATACCAGCAGGATGGGTATCAGAATATCATCCAAAAGGGAGAGAGTGGCTAGAAGAGCTCCGCTCTCCCACTCCCAACGTCCGCCCTGCCCAGATGACCGCCCAAATAGGAAAAAAATGAGAATCAGATCTACATGACTTCATTGACCGTGTGCAACTCTAGATGCTTCACCGTCTTCTGCTGCGCCGTCCGTGCCAACCCAATGACCTTCTGTCTCTATGCACCAATGCTTCCTTGGACTCAACTGGGCGAGTCCACCATCTTGCACCACGGATGGTCTAGTACCTGGCTGATTGTGATGCGCTTGTCGACGTCCCTGTCGAGCATCAAGCGGATGAGGTCGATGCTTTCTTCGCTCATGATGTACGGTACTCGGAGGTCGTGATCCATAATCTCGTCGATGCTGTAGAATGGGTTCTCCTTGTAGACGATCGTGTACAGGAGGATACCCAGTGCCCAGACATCCTGCTCCTTGCCGCGATATTGCCTGCCTGCGAGCACCTCGGGTGCAGCGTAATCTGTGCACGTTAGTGGAGCGAAACTCAAACACATCGGAAAACGAACCTATAGTTCCGACAAAGACATCAAATGGCCCGTTCTTGATGTATGCTGCACTTCCAAAGTCGATCAGCTTGATATTGCCCTCGCCATCCAGTATTACGTTCTCGTCTTTGATGTCGCGGTGCACCACCTTGGCTCGGACGTGGAGGTGGTAGATGGCCTCAGTCACTTGAACAAAGATCTTTCGACATTCCTTCTCATCCATGTTCACGCGCAGCTCGATGTAGTCGAACAGGTCCATACCGGGCAGTCCATGCGGGATCATCTCAATGTAGTAATTGATTTCATCCTCGAAGAAGTCGTACATCTCAACAATATTGGGATGCTTGAGGCCATCTCGTCGTAGGTAATCAAGGACGTGGATCTCCAGAGGCACCGTTCCGAGCTTGCGGTCCCGGGTCCAAGTGTCCACAAGAATGCGTCGTTTCGTAACGTACTTCACCACGACCTTCTTGCCACCGTTCTTCTTATAGCGACAGAGTTTGACTTGGCCGTACGCTCCTTGACCCATGTCCTCGAGAACGACGAAGTCGTCAATGGTCTTCTTCTTCCTTGGCTCCTCCGTCGGCGTAGGGGGCGCTAGTTGCTTCGCGAGAGGCTCCGCAGGGGATGGTGGTTGCGCTAGCTCAACAGCCTTTTGTATTTGCTTGGTCAACATCGAGACGTGGGCTGGGTTGGACGAGGGATCGACAATTTTCCCCGCGTCTTCCGGTGATGGTAGAATGGACTGTCCGGGAGATGGCTGGTGAGGCGGGGTAGCAGGCCGCGACAGTAAGGGCGTCACTGGACCCTGTCCATGGTTCGATGCATGCAGGTGCCGCGAGTATGTTATCCAGAGTGCATAGACAAGGTCTGCCAATGGTTCTTCCAGTATTGCAGTGTCCGTGTCACGCGTACCTGACGGAGCGTTTCGGACGACTCTCATCTGTACATCGACCATAATTTCGAAGCCATCGCGGTGCACAGCCGGAACTCCGCTGGGCCGGAGGAAGAGAGCGGCCGCATCACCTTTTCCGTCACGCATGGCCAACAACGCCCTTGCCCGACGGAAGCTTTGTTCGGGAATGACGATGCCATCATGGAGATCCACCTTGTCCTCGTCGGTCATGATCTTCAGTAGTTGGTCGAATGCTGGCAGAAGCTCGCGGATGTGCATCCCCTCGGGACGCGGCTGCCCAAACAATGCTGTGGAGAAGACTGAGTTCGAGCTGGCGATAGTTAGATCCGAAGCGGATAGAACCACTATACCAGCGATATGAGGAAAGCTGGAGACTCGGAAAGTTGGCTCGTCAGGCATCGCCTCGACAGCGACGGGAATATTGATATTGTTCGAGGTCCTTGCTGTGAAGTGCCGGAACTGGTCGATTTGGTCGTAGTCCAAGGCTCCGGTATTGGTCCCTTCGAGTCGCGGAATTGCAGGAATTAGACGCTTGAGATCCATGCCTCGCCGTAACCGCTCGCTCCCAAAGACGGCTTCGATGGCACCCTCTGCCTTGGATACGCAACCAACTTCGTCTACGTGGATGTAAACGACATCTTCAGCGATTTCCTCGAGCACCCAAATCAAGCCCCCGCGCTTCTCCTTCACCCACAGGCTCGCAGCGCCGGTCGCCCCGTTTCGTTTCAAGATCGGGACAACGTCGCCGCACAGCAGGACGCCGCGCGACCCTTTGGACTCGTGGTTAAGGCCTCCTTTTGCCGGTTTCTTTGCATACGAAGAGCCGCTTCCATCATCTGTCTTTGCTCTTCTCTCTTGCGCGAGTTGCCTCGAAGAAGGCTTGCTAAGCAACTTTGCGGTCACTCCATTGCCAACTTTGAGTGATGTTGTCACAACGGCAGGTTGCTGGCTTTGACTCGGGGCTTCACGGGAAGCTTTGGAGCCAATAAAGGGGTCGCTCAGCTTGTCCGCAAGCCATTTCCGCCGCTCCTCGCGCACCACTTCCATAATGCCGATCTTACGTACCTCTGCCCTGGTCACTCCAAACACGAGGCAAGCGAGGTCGTTGGCAGCTGTTATCGTCCACGGGGCATGGGCTTCTGTTGTGAAGATGGCCTGAGCAGCAGGGGTCCACCTGTTGCCTGGACCATGAGGTGCTGGCCCCGTGGCGAGTGGGACAGGGCCTGGAGAAAAGGGTACCGATGCAGTTGATCCTGCAAGGCTTGATGCGGTTGGATCGCGGGATGCGTCTCCTATAACGTACGGCTGCGCCAACGCATCATTCAACTGGCTTTGTATGGTTAGAGGGGCGACGTCAGTCAGTGTTCTCTTGAGGGCAGCGCGAGGAGCAGGCGGTTGTGGGGGCGCTATGGTAGATTCTGGGGTGACTTCGGATACGGAGGTGCTTCGGGACTCCTTAGAGTCTTGTGTCCCGGACTCTGAGGAGGACGGTTCTGGTTTGGAAGGATCGAGGGGTTCAGGGCTCTCAGATCGAGGTATCAGCGTCTTTTCGAATATATTTGGCCCTGAGACATCGGCTGGCCCAGTTGCAGGCCCTATTGTACCGAGACCGTGTGCGCCAGAGGCTTCCTCGCCGATCAAGTGTGCTCTCGTCAACAGCTCCAGCATACTCTGCACCTCGTGGTCTCCGCTGATCTTCGCCTGTGCACTGGCTATGGCGGTATTCGTTGCGCCCCAGCCTAGCCTGTCCCGCATGAAATCGATGGAGCGCTTCAAGACGTTCTGCCTGTTGTATATGGACTCCTCGGTCTGTGTGGCGAAGGAGAAGGAGTGTAACGACTCGGATGGGAATCGATGGAGGTCTTCAACCCCGAATGTTGGTGAGGCAGGAGCGGAGGGTGCGAACGAAGTGGAGTCGGTTGGGTGCCTAAGGCCAGGTGGTGCGCTGTTCAGCGAGGCGGACCGCATGGCTAGGCTGCCTGTACCTGCTGCTTGATGCAAACGCAGCGGCGGCTGCTGGCGAATGCGTCGAAGACCAGAAGCTCCAAGTCCATGCTCGTGCTCTGGGATTATAGGAGATCTAGACACACGTCAGGCTCTTGCTCTGGCGCATGAGGCTGCATCAGCGTGCTCCCCTACCTCGTCAGTCTGTCGAGTTGGCCGGCATCGATGCTGGACCGCTTTGGAAGATTCAAGGCGGGGGGAGCACCTTGACCCAGGGCAAGCAGGTTGCCAGTGCTCTTATTCTTGGGCAGCGGTCCATCGTTGTTAGCGGTTCGGAGGGCATGAGGCGAGCCATCTGCCTGTGGCCGGCTCATTCCCTGGGGTGCACGGCGTTGGCACTAATGTTGTGTGTAGGTGATTGCTCGTGGTCGTCGTCTTCTGCAGGTCGAGGAAGAGTGGGGTGGGACGAGGTTTGACGGGTTCGGAGCTGGCCTGGAGAGGCGGCGCAAGGGCGGGGTTCAGTGTATGCGGGAGTGAGGGTGTTGAGGAGTGGCCAGAGGGAGAAGCTGGCGCGAGGGTCAGTCGACACAGTGTTTCTGGGCCACGGGCTGGGCGTCTTGAGATGGTGTTGCGTGTTCTCCCAGCTTCACTTCGCAGCAGTCAAGTGCATGCAGTGGCTGACTACAACTATGGACCGTCTGTGCGTCCACGAGTCCGACCCGCCCGGACGCGCCCCGCTCGCACGTGTTTGCAGGTTGCCCTCAAGACCAACTTTAGAACACACCATGCGCCCTCCCAGCTCAACAACGACAACATTGCCCAGTACATCTGGATCATCGTCAAACATGACGTGCCCGTGACCCGTTCCCGTAGCACGCCCCCCACCGTGCGCCAGATCCTCGCAACACCCGCTGACGGCTTCGTCCCGACTCCCGCCTCCCCCGCTGATGTTCATTGGCCGCCAATATTGATGTGCAGACACCTGGACCACTTGCAGCTCAAGAGTGCTTGTGTCACATGACGTCCTCATTACAGGTCGAGATGTTGGATAAATGCTCCTACCTTCAGCGCTGTCTAAGCTCGTCCTTGTGCTGGTTCCAGAAGTTCCTGCAACCTGTTTACACGTTTTAGACGTGAGTAAATGAATAAAGCAGACATACGTACCCCGATGCATGTTTACCTGGTCCACCCACCACTCGCCGAATATATCTTCAGCATCCATATCCGCTGCAACAACTCTCTCGTCCCGCTTGAGACCACAGAGCATGCAGGCTTGTAGTGCAGGCACGCCCCCTTCGGCCTGCTTCAGCGTCTGGACAGCCATGGTGTCCTGGAGGTCAGGCACAGCGCCTAAAGACGCTGCCCGAGCCTGGTTCGCTGCAGCAACAGCATGCCGTACCCGTCCAACCTGCTGCTTCCATGCTCTGATGACATCTGACACTTCTCGCTCCTCTTTGAGGTTCTCGCCCTTGTCGATGCCAGTGAGCTTCATGCCGGATGTTGATCGGCTTGATGCAGGCCCGATCCGCATACCCTGAGACAAATGCTTGTCTCTCTTCCAGCGTAGTTTACGGCCTGCGATGATACGCGCTGCTACCGAAGCTAACACGATCAAGCCTTGGAGGTAGGCAATTGTCGCAGGTTCCGAGACCAGCCGGTTCCTCGCAGGTGGAGGCTGGGCCGCCATGGGCTTGAACAGCTTTTCGTGGGCTTCTGAAAACAGTGGAGGAAACAGCGACAGTAGAAGGCTCGGAGGAGGTACGTTTGTCGGAGGTAGTTCGCCTGGTCGTACGTCATCTGCAATGTCTGCGCCTTGTAGCTTGGTCGTGGGCTGCGGTGCTTGCGGCCGTCTTGTACTTGGTTCTGATGTCTTATGTTTCGTGGAAGGGATGGAGGCTTCCCAGTCATCGAATGTATCCCAAGTCTCCTCTTGTTGACTCTCCACGTTTGTTGATGCTGGTGCTGGCGGCTTGGGTCGAGACACAGGACCAAATCCGTGTACTGGTTTTGCCTTGGCTGGCTTTTGGGATGGAAGAGATTGCGGCTTTTTGCTATCCTTTTGGGCTCTATGTCTTGGTTCAGGTTGTGACATACTCAGATCGCCGAGCAAGTCTATCAATTGGCCAGACTGAGTCTGTGCTGGGGCTGTCGCTGGTGGGGGAGAGGCGGCGTTTGTCGTCGTACCCTCGAAGTCTCCAAAATCATTATCCTCCTCCTCCTCCAACTGCTCTTCTGCGTCGAATAAAACACTTGAATCATAGCTCTTTCTTGCTTTCACCACTGGAGCCGATTCCCAGCCTATTCGAGATGATGGTTCTCTGGGCCGTTCGAGATTGAAAGAATCCTGCTTTTGGGGATTCGTTGATCCCGCTGCCTCGAATTCGCCCCAATCATCTTCCTCGGCGTTAGCACTTTGCGGAACTGCTTGGTGTTGTGTTTGTGACCAAGTTGATACGGGTGCAGGGGTTAGGCTGGCAAGGTCATCGAAGAAACTGAACCCTGCTGGTTGATGTTGCTGAGGCTGCGCTGCATTATTGGACGATGACTGCTTTGGAGCCTCTCCAAATTCCGCGAACAGGTCGGCGGACATGTTGTGAAAGATGAAGAATCGACCACAAGAGTCCGAGAAGATGCCCAGGTGGTGGTCACAGTATGCGCTCTTGACAGGGTGTACTAGAGGACACGCTAGCCTAGTTAAAGACTAGTTAGGATTCTACCTCCAGCTCTCCCAACTCCGGAAGGCTTCCCACAACACTGCAACCGACCTCGACCAACCACTTCGCGAATTCTCTAAGAACTCCACAGAGATATCTATCCTAGCACTTCGCTTTCTCGTGTTACATTGCCTTTTCCATGGTATGCCGACCAAGCTCACTTAAAGTAGGCTTAGCGGCAGGCAACGAGAGTGATATCAGTCCTGCTGCTCTCAACCATACACCTGCAGAATAAGGCCTCAGAATCTCCAACGGCCCTTTAATCCGGCGGCGCTCCGTTTCAAAACTACTTTCTCATTGCCAGTGATTATGGAGTATGGACTCAACCTCGAGTCCGCTACGGGACCCAGAGAGGAGGTGGCAACGGTTCCGTGCTTGATGCGACCGCAGGAGAATGTTGCCGGCTCTCGTCTTCATCGATATGACTCCGAGAGCTTGCCCGCTTCCAATTCCCGAGTGAATTCACATGCTTACATGGCCCGCACGTGTGAGCCCGCGTTCAACATGTACACCGCCGTAGCTATCGTTGCTGGTTGATATGTGATGGACCCCTTCCAACGAAAAGAAGCTGGGTCACCCTTTCAGAACCCATATCACCTAACTGAGACGCATATCGAACACAGAATCCTTGGAACTGCGCTGTGATCCGATGCAGTTCACGGACGCCACAGGTTACCGACCTGCCTGTCGCAATATCTGCCTCCTGTGTCGACAATCTACGTGACCATTTGCCTGGAAGAAGGCGGACCGGGTCAGAATATTTGATACGGTTCGCGTATTGCCCTGCATAGAAACACCAGAAAACCCCGGAGTATAATATGCTCCTTGGTTCTACATTGGGACAGTCCTCTCATACCCTTTAATCAGAGTCTGAACTGTATAACATGGCCCCAAACTCTGCAGTAGTCGGAAGTGACAGTGACGCTCTCATCGCAGAGCTGGTCAAGAAAGATACGGTCCGTTAGTGCAACAAACCAAGACTGCGTCGTCTGTACATCCTGCTTGTTCCCTTCTGTTTCTTCTTTAATCCACTTCAGGCTTCGACAGCTCTACGATAAATGGCATGCAGGCACTGGTATACTGGAAAGACTAATTTGGCCACCCCAAAGGAGGCCAACTCGGTTTGCTCATAGCTTACTACAACCTTTGTGCCCTTACCAGTAACCCTTTCATCTCATTCGTATCCGATCATGTTGACGGAGATGGAGTATTGGTAGGTGACGTTGCATCTTCCTGGCACGGGCAGCTAACAGCACTTTAGTGTTCGGTTCTGTAATTATGATCATCGGGGCCATTATGCAAGGCCTATCTGTCAACCGTGAGTGAAACCCGGCCTTCCATAAAACCTCAATACTGACACCCTGAAGTCGCCATGTTCGTCCTCTCCCGCATCTTCCTCGGCCACGGAATCGTCTATGCCATTGTCGCTGGAGCAGCCCTACTCGGCGAACTCGGTCATCCCAGAGAACGACCCATGCTCGGTGCCTTCTTCAACGCTTCATATGGCATCGGCGCCGTCCTAGGTGCAGGTATAGTTGTCCGTACACTCTTGATTTCGAACGACTGGAGCTGGAGACTTCCATCTTTTCTTTAGGCTCTGCCTTTCTATCTCTTATCTCCACTTTAGACATCTGACTTTGAGTAGTGGTCGAAGGCGAGGAAAAGAAAGCCCAGTTTGCCAGTGCCGCGCACAAGGTTCTTGGTGCACAAAATGTCACACAGATAGAGGAGGCTGCTGAGAAGAAAGCTTAGGCAGTCGGGACTGGAAATGGGATGAGGGTGTATGATTACCTATGTAGGGTACCTCGAGAGGGGGAAGAAGATTGTAGGCACGTAGTCAATCACGTAGTCAAGATCTTCCTACTAGGGACGTCTTGCTGAAAGATATGGATTCTCGAGTATCGGGTATCGACTATCTGCGCTCCAAGTCCAGCTATCATCGTCGGGCATCTTAGTCATAAGGATACCACCTCGCACCAACGCACCTTGCATTCAACAGAGAACCCACAAACCCATACCGGGCACAGTATCACACATATCCACACTCCGCGATATCACAAGAAACCCTCGAGCCCCCTACCCCCCAAGCGCACAACCAATGAACCCTCCTCACAGATGATTCGGCACACACACTTCCAACCCCTCGACCCCCCGTTTCGCAACCGCAATATGCCACGGCACAACCCCCATCCTGGACCCTCTAATCCCCTTCAACCTCGCCAGCGTGCCCAACCCCCGGTACTGACTCAACACCTCCTTGAGCAGCGTCTCCGCCGTCGCCCGATGCTGCGGCGTAGGCGTCCACACAAGACTCATGCGATCTCTTTCTCTCTCCGTGCCGGCCGACGTGGGCGTACTCGATACCGGCGTACTCGCCGTCGGCGTTTGGGAAATAGGTGTAGAGGCGCCACCGGGTGACACGCCGTCCGCGGCGACGGGGAACGGGGAGGAAGCGGATGCGGTAGCGGAGGCGCGAGTAGGCGCCATGGCGTTGATCCAGATGATGTTTACGCCGGCAACGAGGGGGCCGGGTTCGGGGTCTGGGACGCCTGGGGGCGGAGGGGAGGTGGGGTGTGGGAGGCCGCGTTTTACGAGCAGGCCGGAGATGAGACACGGGCGGAACTCAACGGTCGAGTTTGTGTTGTGCAGACGGCAGGCGAGGATGATGGCCCAGGACTCGTCGGTCACGTCTACGAGGCGCGCGTCGGGGTCGTTGGAGGGGTCGGCCGCGGCGTCGGCGGCTGGAGTGGGTGCGGGTGTGAGACTGGGCGTGTCGGGGGAGACGCCGGCTTGGGGTGTTGAGACGGGAGTCTTGCTGGTGCTCTGTGTGGTGTTTGCTTGTGAGGTCGTGCCGGCCATGGTTGGCGTGAGTTGGAAGGGGGGATTTGGATCGAAGGTCAGTAAGATGACGAAGAAGTTGACAGACTGCGTCACGACCGTAGCGAGGAAGTGCCAGGCGTCCACCTCTTCTTTCTCCATGGAGCCGCATTTCGCCAAACAGATGCGCCAGGTAACCTTGCGGGCTTGGAGCAGCTCGAGGGTGGTGTTCCAGATTTCTCTGGCGATCTCGCTGAACGCTCGTGTGCTCAGGTGGTACGAGACCACCGCGCGAGACTTGCCGCTGCTGTCTGTCCATGCTGCTGTGACCCAGTTGCCGTCCAGGCTGATGGCGTAGCCAACATGCATGTACGAGTTGTCGCGCAGCATGTCTTGTGGCGGGTCGGACTGGAGTCTGAAGTCGATCCTCCGAGGCACAGTTTCCTCTAGCTGGAAGCATGGAGCCGCGTAGATACTCAAGGGCGATTTGTCATCGCTCGGGGAGGGCGGAGGACAGCGATCGTAGACCTCGCGAGCCAGATTGGCGTAAACATATGCATCCAGTGTAACGGGCACCCTAAACGAAGCGACGTTCCGGATGGGTATAATCTGCAGAACCACGTCGGGTTTGGAAACGGCGTGGGTCCGTGAGGATGGCGCCTGTCCATACGCTTGGAACAAGCTCCAGAAAGCTGAGCAGAGCTCCCACACCGCGGAACCGTCCTCGAACGGGTTGATCATGTAGACGACATATGCGTCCGGCCTTGGTTCGTCCTCTCGTTTCTCCGCGTGTTTTGCTGCCAGTGCCCTGCCGAGAATTTTGCAAGCCTCCCTGAGCGTCCTGAATGCGGACCGGGTCGAGATAGGGCCTTTGATTGTCCATGGGATGAAGCCCTGTGCGAATGCTGCGCCCAGCTCCACTTGCTCGTGACCACCCAGCTTCAATCCCTCATACGCAACACGGAGGTTGATGAAGAAACTCAGTAAGCATGATTTCAAAGACTCGCTGTGCGGGTAAATGCACACAGCACCGACGTTCTTGGAAGCACTGCAGGGTCCGAGACCCAGTGACTCCCAGAACGCAACGGCAGGTGGTAAAAGTTCCCACGCAGTGTCTGACCGCCTCACTCGCACGAACGGGGGCTGCACAGGGAGTATATGGCCTCCAGGGCCTCCTGGCCCTTCTCCCGGCCTTCGCTGAGGTCGTTGTTGCGCTTTGGCTTGTGGAGGGAGCTCCGGATAGGCGTCGTTCACAGATAACAGCCCAGATATGTTACACTCATCAGCTTTAGGAAAGACATCCTTGACAGAATCTTTCAGAGCGGTATGCAGTGTTGGCGCTGTCAAACTCGGGGGCATGCCCGTTGTCTCATGTAGAACATCTGTTGTGGCTGACACAATCTGATCAGTGACGACCTGGACCACGTAGATACAGTCGGTTTTGCTCAGAGGGCTCTCTTCTATCGGGTCCACGGTAGTATCTGGCTGCGATGTGGGTGTTCCGGGCAGCGAAGCGACACTGGGCGAGAATACAGGAACGTTGTACCGCGCGGTCGCTGAAGGAAGTTCCACAGGAGGGGGAAACTCCGCTAAAGACCAGTCCCATGGACTTGCTTCGAACAACGCGATGCTAGCTTCATCGGTAGCGAGACGCGGGATATCCGACGTATCTGTAACGAATGATTCAGCACACGATGTCACAGACAGAGGCGTGGCATTTCCATCCATGGGTAATTTTCTCTTACTTGCAGCACCGAGGCCAGCCGAGAAAGGGGCCAGGATTGTTGAAGGTGCAACTTCTGCATCGTCCGATTCAGATGAGGTCTCGCTCTCCGTGTCCGAGGAGTCCCTCTCAGCATCACTCTCGGCCAGGATAGCGGGTAGGCCTGTCCTGGAAGCGATAGCGCTGGTCTTCAGCGGGCGTAACACAGAGAGTTTTGAACTCTTAGGTCCCGGGTTTTTCGTGTCCTCTGCAAAAGTAAACCGCCCGCGGTGATACTTGGCATCGGAGGCTGTCAACTTTTCATCGAAATGGACAGGGTCGAAGGCGCTCTCTCGACGAGAGGGGCGTGCTATTCCGCCGACTACCACACTGTTCGTAGAGGGGGGCACTCCCTGTGTAGTGGGGTTGACAGTGCCGCCTGTGTCGATCTGCATAGGAGAATGGTATTGTGGTGCCGCCGGACTAAGAATGCTTGCTCCAGCCTTTACCAGAGGACCACGCAATTGCTTGCTGACGTGTATCTCACGAGAGCTCTCATCGCTTTCTCTGAGCGCAGCTGCAGAGGCCAACGCGAGAGCGTTGTCCAAAGCGGTCATAGAATCGGGTGCATTGCCATCTTGAGTGTCCATCGCACCCAGATCCTGTTCAGCAGTAGCTTCAACCGGTTTTGGGTGAGGTTCAACTTTGACTACGGCAGCTGGCGCATCTTGCATTTCGATGTCATTGGAGTCCGGTTCGTCGAAAAAGTTGAAATCGGCGTCCGTCACACCATTGCCGCCAAAGTCGTCTTCATCCATGCCTTCGAAAAGATCCACATTCTCCGGAGCAGCGTTGAAATTCTCGAAGCGGGTATTGAAGTCAGGGGAAACGACACTCTGCTGAGTTTCACTCGTAGTGGAGTGAACAGGTGCCGACACATTAATGGCCGGATGGCTCACTCCTTGTAACAAAGCCGTGTTAGCAACATTGCTAGAGAGAGATGGGGTATCACCCTGAGACATGTGAGTGCCTGGTGGTACGCCATCTGGTGGCGTGGGGTACATGCCCCCGGCTGCCTGCAAATCGCCGTACACGGCGGTGCGGGAGTTGAGAGGTGAAGAGGGGAGTACGCTGGTGACTACATCCTCTTTAGCACGGAGAGCATCTTCTTCTGCCTTTTTGGCTTTTCGACGCGCCTCTATGGCTGCCTCTCTTTCTGCCTTTCCCAAGAACCACTCCTGGGCCTCGTCGATCGGGTCTCGGTACCCGGTGGACTGGGCTGTCGCAAACCAATCCAGGACATCCTCGGGACCATCAAGCAGCGAAAAGACCTCCTTGAACTCCCGAGGGTTATCGTAGAAAAAGCAAAGAGCACGTGGCCACAGAACGTCTCTAGAGGGGTGGAATCCAGGAGTAGGAGAGAGGCTTTGCTGAGACAAGGCGATGCGCACCCAGGACGATTTACTCTCCATACCCGATGTAGAATAGCCTTTCCAGGAGAGCCAGCGCAAGAGAAAAGACTTCCATCTCTCAATGCCCAGCTCGAACGGTCCCTTCCTGGCCCGTTTTCTCCTCTTGTCGCTCTGCTCTGTAGCAACGTCAAGGGGATCATCGAAGCCGGCCACCTTGGCCAGAGTGCCGTTAGGGGCGATCCGAATGCAGCGACCGAGGATTTGATTCTGCGCTTCCGACGTTGAGAGTTCCGACAGACAGTGTATTGCGGGCTGCACAACGGTAGAGGTCGAGACGAGCAGAGTCCCATTACTCGTCCAATGGACATTGAGGTTGGACATGGTGTAGGGTATTGTTGCATTGAACTTCTCATCTTTGTCGACGAACTTGGGCCTCGATAGGAATGTTCTGAAGTTCAGGGCAGTAGCATCATACTGCTTCACAAATCGATAGGATATCAATGCGACCAGCGCGGAAGTGAACAGGGTATACATGGTCGAGGGTTCATGCGGCATCGCATGCGTCTTCGACGGCAGAGCACTGTCATTTTGCGGGTCTCTCGGAGGAATGGGAGTAGATGGGGCGCTGAGGATGGAGGTCGTGTGTGGGGTAGGAGGACGGTTTACGGCAGGCCGTATCAGCTCCAGTGCTTTCATGACACCAGAATTTTCGCGCTGCAGGCTGTAGCCCTCGACGACGGGTGGCTCGCCCGGCTCCTCAGGCTTGTCTAGCGCGGTCGCGCGGAACAGCCATAACCACGGGCGCGTCGCATCCTGAATGACAAGCTCTTTCTGCTGTCTGAGAAGCGCCTCTACAGCTGAGAGGGCGGGGGCTGGGCCTATATCAAAGGCGTCGGGCTCCGAGGGGGGACCGGTTCGCGTGACGGAGAAGGCTTGGTAGAAGATGGCTTCGAAACCTCCCTAGCATGATCAGCAGACACACTCAGGGCTACATATTGACGTACGATAGACTGCGCATTGGTGTTGCAGGTTTTGAGAAATTCCATTAGACAGACGCAGCCCGCTAGGGAACGCTCCGATGGTATTGACGTTGTATGAGCTCCCCGGACGCGGCGTTGCGTATCTGCATCAACTCCAGCTGGTATAGAGCTTGTGGTAGTTGAAGCTAGTAGAAGGAGCGCAAGCTCAAAATTTCTTTACAAATTTGGAGTGCTCTCGCGGCTTCATAGCTGTTGGGCGTGGTCCGCCCGTGCATTTGTGGTCAGGGCTCGATGTGGGGAGCGCGTGCTGGGATATTGGAGATGACTCTTCTGGCGCAAGATCCTCCTGCACCGCGATTCTCCCGAAGAATAATGATTGCTGCACCGCGACAAACAGCACAGAAGAGAGGACTGGGCAGGCGTGAGGGCTGGGGAGGGCGGAGGAGTGCGTGTTCGGAGTCGTCGAGGGCCGTGACAGCGGAGGCCCGGCGGAGGAGGATCAGCAGGGTCCGTGCCATCCCTGCCAGGACCCTTGCTGCCTTGAACTTTTTACAGACCTCAACTACTCTCTAACAAAAGTTGCCGAGACAGCCACTCGAACACCGCACAACCGCACAGCGCCATGAAGGTCACCAACCCGACCGGCGTGCCTGTCTATACAGTCGCAGGCTCGGATACTGCCCGACCACTCCCAGAATGGCTCATTCGGAAACGGAAACGCAGCTTGAAGCAGGATCCCACATTCGCGAACCGTGTGGAGCTGCTGCAGGACTTTGGCTTCGAGGAGGCGAGTCAGTGCGTGAGGGTGAGCGCTGATGGCGACTGGGTTATGAGCACAGGTATGGTTATAAAGCTTCCTTTGCTTTTAATATCTTGGAATATTGATTGAACATCACAGGCACCTACAAACCCCAAATACACACGCACTACCTGCCCCACCTCTCCCTCTCCTTCGCCCGCCACACCAACTGCCTGAACGAAAAGTTCCTCCTACTCTCCTCCGACTACACAAAATCTATCCATCTCCAAACCGAGCGCTTCATCGAGTTCCACACCGGCGGCGGCCTGCACTACAGCACGCGAATACCACGCTTCGGGCGCGATCTCCTGTACGACCGACACTCCGCAGAAGCGCTGATCCCGTCCGTCGGCGTCAACGCAGACGGCAATGGCGAGGTATTCCGACTGAACCTCGAAGTCGGGCGCTTCATGCGCGGCTACGAGGTGGACGTAGGCGGTGACGACATGACGACAATCGGTGGCGGCGCACTACAGGGCGGCATCAACGCGGGCAGCGTGAACGTGGGGTCCATCGCCGAAGAAAGCCACAATCTCCTCGCATTCGGCACATCACTAGGCACCGTCGAATTCTGGGACTCGCGCTCCCGAAACCGCGTGGGCATTCTGTCGGCGCCTCAAGACGCCTTCGAAGGCCACTCCGAGATCACAGCGCTCCAGTTCCACCGCTCAGGCCTCGAACTCGCAACCGGCAACTCCAACGGCCTGGTCCACCTCTACGACCTGCGCTCGCCCGTTCCCCTCCTCAAAAAAGACCAAGGCTACGGCTTCCCCATCAAAAACCTCATCTACCTCAACACTTCCACCTCATCCCGCGCCCAAACCTCCTCCCCCAAACTCCTCTCGGCCGACAAACGCATCATCAAACTCTGGGACCCGCGCGACGGCACGCCGTGGACCTCCGTCGAGCCCGCCGTCGACCTCAACCACGTCGAATGGGTGCCCGACACCGGCATGCTCCTCACCGCCAACGAAGGCCGCGACCAACACGCCTTCTTCATCCCGCAGCTGGGCCCAGCCCCAAAATGGTGTTCCTTCCTCGACAACATCGTCGAAGAAATGGCCGAAGACCCCGACGACCCCAACGCCTTCAACAAATCTTCGGCAGGCGAAGTCTACGACAACTTCAAGTTCCTGACGCTCCCGCAACTCAAAACCCTGAATCTGGATCATCTTGTCGGCACGACGGGTTTGCTGCGCCCGTATATGCATGGTTTCTTCGTGGCGCAGAAATTGTATGAAGAGGCGAGATTGATATCGAATCCGGATCTGTGGATCGAGGAGAGGAAGAAGAGCGTGCAAGAGAAAATCAATAAAGAGCGCGAGAGCCGGATTCGCGGAAGCAAGAAAGCGGCCGTCAAGGTCAACCGCAAACTCGCCGAACGCATCCTCGAGCGCGAAGAAAAAGAAGCTCGTCGTCAAGCTCGCAGGGTGTTGGAGAATGGCGGCGACGACGATGTTGTTCCCACTCAACCCACCCCTACTCGAACCACCACAGAAGAGAAGGAAGTTGAAGAAGAGACAACAAGGGAAACGGCAAAACCAAGCGTCCTCTCCGACCCCCGCTTCGCCCGCCTCTTCGAAGACGAAGACTTCGCCGTCGACGAAACGTCCCACGAATTCGCGGCCATCAACCCGAGTACGAAGTTGCCGAAAGGTCTTACAGCCGTCGAGCAAATGGAGATGTCAGATCACGAGCACAGTTCCTCCTCCGAAGACGAAATCGCACGGCCTGCGCGTGGTTCGCAACGGCGACATAACAACGATAACGACGAAGACGAGCATGATAAAAACCTCATCTCGACATCAAGTTATAAAAAGAGACCGACGACACAACAGAAATCGAAGCGGAAGGAAGAGAAGGGCCCCGAGATGCGGGTTTCGAGTTCGAGAAACGAGGGGAGGGGGAAGAAGCCCGCGGAGAGGAGTTTTGGCGCGAGGGTGGAGAAGTTGGGAGATAGAGCAAGACCGGAAAGGAAGAGTGGGGGTAAGACGGTTGTGGGGGAGCGCGAGATTACGTTTGCGCCTGAGAGGAAGACGTGGAAGAAGGGTGGATTTGAAGGGGGTGAGGGAGGGGAGGATAAGGGGAGGGAGAAGGGGAGGTGGAAGGATAGGAGGAGTGCGAGTGGGAATGTGTTTAGGAGGATGTAGGGGGTCGGGTTGTAGGATAGATAGGGATGGGCAATTGGAATTGATACCCTTGTATTTCGATTTGTGTTGTTCATGGCGTTGGTGAGGATGCGAGTGTACTGGGTGCCGCTTTTGTGAGCGCAAGTGTACAGCTTCATCACATCTCATCTTTCACGAGCAAGTTCCACAGTCGTCCATGTCATAAGAATCATATCCATCATCTATTAATCTACCACCGCAAACCCCATTCCAACCCTCAAAACCCCACATTCCCCATCCATCACCTCCTTTTTCCCTCCCACCCTGTTTCCCTCGCGCCCCCAATATAGAAATCTACGCCTATATGTCCATAAACCACGCTGGAATACATCCACACACACAATCGCAACGTCTGCGTCTCTTGTACCAGCTAGCAACCCCTCAGCATCTACTGCTGCTGCTGCGACTGCAAGTACTTCCAGCCGGCAAACGCCAACACGGCGCCAACGAGGAACACAGCGTAGATGCCGACGCCCGCGGAGGCGCCGTCGGCCGAGGAAACGTTCTTGGTGGCTTGGTGGTAGGATTTGGGCTTGGGGTCGCCCTCCTGTGGGGTGTTAGTCCGACCGAAGGGAGGTAGAGAGCGTAGGGAGCAATCGAAGAAGAGTGTAGAGAGGACGTGTGTAAGGAGTTGTGGCGAGGGGAGAGCCACATAGGGGAAGTATATGGGGTAGGATACGAACGCACCTGTCTCTTCAAAGTCCCAACAAGCATGCCATCCAAAAGCTCCCTCGCCTCATCCGAGTGCCCGACGTCTTCGAAGGCCTCGGTGGCATCTTGGCCGCCTACGTCGAGCATGACTTCTTCACCGCCGCTGCATATACACGTTAGCCTTCCTTTCTCCTTTCTCCTATCATCTAACAGCAATTCGCATCTCCGACAACTGCAACCCTGAAGTTTGCGAAGCTTCGGTGCCGCGGGAAAGAGATAACGGTAGGGGCCAGGTATTGTGGGGCCAGGAGACGACATACGGATGCTCATCCACAAAGTTCGAGCAATCATACACCTTATCGTGCACGACGACATAGAGGTCCTTCTTGGTCGAGTGTTCCGAGACGTCGGAGTAGGTGAATTCCTTGGTGGCGGACATTGTGCGAGCGAGCTTGTGTGCGAGAGTCGTGCAGAGAAAAGTTTACGGACAGCGCGAATTGATCTCCGAGGAGCGACGGGTTGCGAACGACGAGAGCGTGAGAGGCGAGAGACGTGCGTAGATGAAGCGATAGACGACGAGAGAGAGAGAGTCGGAGACGAGTAGACGAACAAGTGGCCGGTGCGGTGCGCAGACAGGGTCCTGGTAAGGTGTTGTGTGGGTGGGTTGTCGGTCCAGGTCGGCCTAACGCTGGACGGGTTGCGAGATAATCTGGGCGCTGTGATTGGTGGGTCGGGAAATGCGAGGTGAGTGTGGTCCGGGCTCGGAGAGGGATGGGCTTGTGGGGATTGCACTTTGGATGGTATTGTTGTATAAGGTTTCAATGAGTTGTGAGATGTGAGCTTGCTTTTTATTGATTTCTGCAGTTGTCTTGTTTTATTAAAGCAGGGTCGTTCAAAATGCAATGCGGAAGAAACAACGTCGGGAAACGAAGGAGCCCCGACTTCCGTTCACATGCGAAGGCCGTATCGGAAATCATCATCCACTCGCCAAAAGCTCGAAAGATAAGTACTGTGCTGTGCGGCTGGTATTTCATGCGTCTATAGATGAAACTCATAAAACTCGGTTCAGTACTTTTTTCTGTACTGTGGTATCAATCCTTGCACTCCCACACACGGGCATACTACGATCCCAAAACCTTCACCCTCATCCACTCACTCGTCCCCACCCCAAGGTTCAATCCGTTGATCGCCCACCACTTCCTCACGCTCTCCCCCGCCTCTCCCTCGACACCGTCTTCCAATGCCTCCTCGATATCACACGTCTTATATTCCACCCGCAGCCCGCTCTTCTTCCACCACTCCAACACATGCGCATGTCCCATCTTCGTCGGCCCGACGAGCACCTGGTTGTCGAACAGCATTTTCTCGCCTCTGAGTTTGCGCCAGTAATCGAGAATATGCGTATGGCCGTGTGTTGATGCGAGCTTCGCGATGGTCTCTTCGTGTGAGAAGGGGATTCCAGACTCTACCCAGAAGTGGATGCTCGTGAGGGAGCCGGCTTGGGTGGCGTAGACGAGGGACTTGCCGACTTTCAACTTGAGATCTGCTCGGTGGGAGCGGTCGCCGTCGGAGGGGGGAGTAGTGGGCGTAGAGCGGTAGGTGCTGTGTTCCTTCCACCACTTCAGCACTTCGATGTGGCCCTGGCTGCTCGCTTGCTCCAGGGCCGCTTCTGTATACTTCAGTGGTAGGCCAGAGTCATACCACCAATCCAGTGCCTGCACGGAGCCGGATCGTGACGCGTTATCTATGGCCTCGGCGGAGTACTCTTTCGTGAGGAACATCGGGCTCGTTCTCCAATACTCCAAGATCTCCGGTCTGCCGAAGACGGAGGCTTTGTGAGGGAGAAAGGCGTGGCCGAAGGTGCCCCAGAACAGCTCTTTGTGAGAGCTTTCGAGATGCTGTAGTACCGGCACCATAGCGAAGCGCATGATGAGCTCGATGCTGAGTCGTGATATTCGCGTCGGTTTCTCCGAGTCGAATAACGCCTTAATGTCCTGATATGGCGCTGTCAAGAATGCCCATTCTAGCCTCTCCATGGCCGTCTTGGGACCCTCCTCGCTGGCAGCCTGTCGCCACTCCGGCGGTACAGGCAGCGTTGTGTGTATGTTGAGAGCCACGGCGAGCTCCCAGTCGCCAGTAAAGTCCAGGATGATAGACCACAGCTCGGGAGGCAGGTATGCCCCTTTGCTTCTCGTAGGTGTCAAGGTTGGCAAATGCGCGGTCGGTAGTGCGATGGTGCGGTCGCCGACAGCCATGAGGTCGAGCTGGGTCTGTATCGATTCCCGAAAAGCCTTTGCGCCCTCCCAAGGCTGGTTCCTGCGTCCCTGGCTGTCGAAACTCCACAGATAGGGAGGCAGCACCCGAATCCAGTTCCACTTCCTCCTGATCTTGCTAATCTGCTTCTTCGACATGGGGTTCTCCCACATCATGGTCGACATGCCTGGGATCAACAGAATCTTCTTGCTCACATCCCAGCTTCGCAGTATCTGCAGATGTAGACTGCTGGCAAATCCGTGCAGCATCTTGGCCATGTTCTCAGCGTCCAGCGGGGCCAGCAGCAGCAGGTCTGCCCACTGACAGTACTCTGCCACCAGCTTCTGGGAGACACCCGCAGGCTGGCCATGGTCGTTTGTGCCGTAGCGGTGCCATACAGAGTCAAGGCAGGCGGGGATATTTATGTGGACAGCGGTAGGCGGGTCGTAGCAGGCGATGACTTTGAGGGAGACATGCTCGACGCGTTGCAGGTGGGCGACGACGGAACAGCCGAACTTGAGAGACGTGGGGTCTGGGATGGCGACGAGGACGTTAAGGGTGCGCCTGCTTGTGAGGATGGGCATGGTCCATGGATGAAGTCTGGGGAACGGAGACTTGCGGTCCCGGAGGCGGAAAAGATGCGGAGACTATGCAGCGTGTACAGGCGCGATTGGCCACGCTAATCGCCGGCACGGCATAACGATAGTTCTTATTGATAACTTCTGCATGTCACATTACGGCGGAAAGCTTTTCGCTGTATCTGCAAAGTCCATCTGGCGGGAGGGATCATGGCTGCACGGTACGATGAGCTTTCGCGTTCCCGCTCGCTCTACTGCGGATCACCAGCGCTGGCAGCAGGGCATGGCACGGCTCAGCAGTGAAAATCCCTTCACGTGCTGATCTTTACTCTTTGCATGGTCTTGGTCCCGTCGAAGACACTCGACTGGCGCGACGCCACCAGGCGCGGGCGCGTTGGGCAGAAAGTCGAGCAGAAACGGCTGCATTCAGGATGTCTTCGAAGTCATGTCCTGAAGAGCTGCGTGTGCGACGCGAAGATGAGAGCAGCCACATGATGACGTATTCGACGCAGACTGACGTATACTATGTACCGAATTGCGGTACCCTGGGCGCAGTGACGGAAAACATGAGAGGGGCAAATGCGATCCGCGGAGAAGAATGCCATGTCGCACCGCCACACGCACGGCCACATGCACCGCCGCAGCGCCAAGCAGGGTCCCTTGGCCTTGGATTCCTCTCTCGTACCACACACACGACACTTCGACACTGGACCGTCCGCCCGCTAGTTTAGCCCATACCATACCCTACCTCTCTTCTACCAGATTCCTCCTGCTCTGCCGCGTCTTCAGGGGGCCCGCCCGACCAGCGCCAGACAAGACGATTCTCTGAGCCCGCCGGCCCCTCGCAGAAACCAGCGTCGTTGTGATCCCTCCCCGCTCTGCTCCCTGTGTCGCCTATCCCATCGCCTATTTCCAAGTGTGGCAACCACCTCCCCACGCCCAGCAGAGCCCTGCATAGACTATCACTACGCCTACCTTCGCCGAGCCAATCTCCGCTCTAGCCTCTCGTGAGCTGCCAGATCTCGGACCCTCACCCCAACACCACGCCCAAGCAGAACCACCTCCCCGACCCCGCGTGCAGATGGGCGCCTGACAGGAGAGCATCGCCAACACCATCGCAGGCATGTCTCGGGTCGCAGGCCAGCCGTTGAACGACGAAACAACGGCCGACTCCTCGGCCTCGGCGTCGCCCACGTCCTCTGAGCACATCGCCGCTCAGGACTGGCAACACCAGCAGCGAGCAGTCTCGCCGACCCCCTCGAGGCCCGATGGTCGAGCGACTCCCAGCCCCGCCATCACCCCCACGGCCACCACCGACCGCGTCTTCCCCATCCGCAGCGTCGTTTCCGTCGACCCCACGCCCACACCCAGCTCTGTCCGCTTCCCAGGCGACTACTTCCACACATATCAACAAGTCAGCGACGCCCGCGCACGTCCCGACCGCCGTCGCGAGTCTACGAGCTCGACTGCATCGCAAAGGGCGCCTCCATCCCATCCTGATGCAAGCGAACACCAACCCAGTGCTCCTGAACGAAATGATCTCAAGCGACAACGGAGCGAGCGCAAAACGCCAAACACGCGCACACCTGCCCAGATGTTCAGCGACATCATCTCGAGCCGGTCTGCTGAAAGCGGCACAGAGGCGAGCGGTACCGACCTGAGCGGTGCAGAGGGTCCTGCTACGAATGGAAACACGAGAGTTCCCATTACTGTGGGCGCTGATTCTTCTGCCGCTGGTGGCTCTGTTCGAAGCAATGCTAGCAGCAAAGTTGATTTCAATCTGGTCACCCATCGCTTTAAGCACGTAGTAACAAAAGAAGGCCACGCGGTCATAACTGGACGAGATGGAGACGCTCTCCAGCGATGCGAGGACGAGCCCATACACATACCGGGTGCTGTCCAGGGGTTCGGCATGCTGATTGTCCTGAAGGAGGATCAAGACGGCAATCTGGTCGTTCGAGTCGTCAGCGAGAATGTCAAGAAGTTCATCGGTCGATCGCCTAGGGAGCTGTTCGCCCTGGAAAGCTTTACTGACATCCTCTCCGAGGAACAAGGGGATAATTTACTCGATCACATTGACTTCATCAAGGATGATGAGGCAGATGTCGGGACCAACGGACCGGAAGTCTTCACCTTGTCCATCAAGGTCCCAGGGGAGCGCGCCAGGAAATTCTGGTGCGGAATACATATGAACGAAGCAAATCCAGGATGGATCATCTGCGAATTCGAACTGGAGGATGACCGCGTCTTCCCACTCAGGGCGGCTGAGGAGGACTTGCACGAGCAACCGGAAGATACTCTAAACACCCAACCAACTGAGGCTGAGTTTATAGAGAGCACCGAGAGCTTGAGCAAGCCATTGCGCATTCTACGCAGCGCCCGAAGACGTAGAGGCGAAGCCGCAGCCATGGAAGTCTTCAACATCATGTCCCAGGTGCAGGAGCAGCTCGCCTCAGCACCAAATCTAGAGAAACTGCTCAAGGTCTTGGTGGGAGTCGTCCGAGAGCTGACAGGATTCCACCGCGTGATGATCTACCAGTTCGACCAGGCGTTTAATGGACGTGTCGTTACAGAGCTGGTAGACCCAAAGGCAACAAAGGACCTCTACCACGGCCTGAAGTTTCCCGCATCCGACATCCCCAGGCAGGCGAGGGAGCTCTACAAGCTAAACAGGGTCCGTGTTCTCTACGATCGCGACCTGGAAACCGCTCGCCTTGTCTGTCGTACGCCCGACGACATCCAGACGCCTCTTGATATGACTCACTGCTACCTTCGCGCCATGTCTCCTATCCACGTCAAGTACCTTCACAACATGGCTGTCCGAGCCTCCATGTCCATATCCATCAACGCATTCAACGAGCTTTGGGGCCTCATCTCCTGTCACTCGTACGGTTCCCGTGGCATGCGGGTTTCGTTTCCCATCCGTAAGATGTGCCGACTGGTGGGCGATGCAGCGTCTCGAAACATAGAAAGACTATCATATGCGTCCCGGTTGCAGGCTAGGAAGCTTATCAACACGGCGCCAACGCAGGCAAGCCCGTCAGGCTATATCATCGCCTCTTCGGACGACCTCCTCAAGCTCTTTGACGCTGACTTCGGACTCCTCTCCATCCACGACGAAACCAAGATCTTGGGCCGCCTCGAGCATGCATCTCAGGAGGCGCTTGCCATGCTGGAATATTTGCGAATGAGACGGATCACTTCGGTCATGACCTCGCAGGACATCACACAAGACTTCCCGGATTTGCGCTATCCCCCTGGTTTCCAATTGATCGCTGGAATGCTGATTGTTCCCCTGTCCACTGGCGGTCGCGACTTCATTGTCTTCTTCCGGAAAGGCGAACTAAAGGAGGTCAAATGGGCAGGCAACCCTTACGAGAAGTTCATACGAGAAGGAACAGAGGGCTATCTGGAGCCTCGGACCAGTTTCAAGATATGGCGTGAAACGGTTGTAGGGAAATGCCGCGAGTGGACCGAAGACGAGGTAGAAACTGCAGCTGTGCTCTGCCTCATCTATGGCAAGTTCATTGATGTTTGGAGGCAAAAGGAGGCTGCGCTGCAGAGCAGTCAGCTGACGCGTCTCTTGCTGGCAAACTCGGCACATGAAGTCCGGACCCCCCTCAACGCCATTATCAACTACCTCGAAATCGCTTTGGAAGGATCTTTGGATCAGGAGATCAGAGACAACCTAACAAAGTCACACTCCGCCTCCAAATCACTCATCTACGTGATCAATGACCTACTGGATCTTACCAAGGCCGAGGAAGGCGGTTCGCTCATCAAGGGAGAATCTTTCGACCTTTCTTCCACACTGAAGGAAGCTGCACACATGTTCGTAGGTGACGCCAAACGCAAGGGGCTCGCCTATGAAGTTATCGAGCATCCGGGCTTGCCCAAGAGTTGCATAGGCGACCAGCGACGCGTGCGGCAAGCCATCTCCAACATTATAGCAAACGCAATACAGCACACGACCGAAGGGGGGATCAAGGTGGAGATGTATGTTGCCTCATGGACCTCTCCTGACCATGTCAACGTCGAGGTTGCGGTCGCGGACACCGGCGTTGGCATGGATACGAAAAAGCTTGATCAGCTCTTCAATGAGTTGGAACAAGCGCAGACTGAGACCAGTCTGATGTTCGAGGACAGCTCATCTGAGTCGCACTCAGTCAAAGGCGGAGAGAAAGGAGCCTTGGGCCTTGGACTGGCTGTGGTCTCGCGTATCATCAGAAATATGAACGGGCAACTCCGATTGAAGTCTGAAGAAGGCAAGGGCTCACGCTTTGTCATCTCGTTCCCGTTCGATCTCCCGGACTCGGAATCTTCTCTTGCGCCTCCTGAGGCTTCTGAAGAAGGGTCGACGACACCGACGCCCGAGACGCCGCAGGGTGAGCGGACGTTGGTTGCTCCCAGTTCCGAGCGCCGATCTTCTGCAAGCAGCCAGAGGGCCGCGAGTAAACGAGGCAGCGTTGACAGCATGGGCAGCCTAAACGCCCCAGTGAGCAAAGCGAGTAACAGCGTACGCAGCTTCAAGAGCGGCTCTACGCACACGCAGCGGAGCGACGTAGATCGCCTCATCGAAGCTATCCAGGGGCCACCATCGCAGTCAGATCAGGAGTCTAGCGAAGTAACGAGGAGACCGATTCTGGCGAAGCGCAACAGCGTCAACACAGATTGCAGCTCTCCGCCTCCCTTGACCCGTTCGAAGAGTCATGATGTCCAACCGGCGCACCGTCGATCTACAGACAAGTCTGTGCCTGGGGAGGAAAGGTTAGCGTACTCGAGTACGCCGCTGAGGCCTGTCAAGATTCCTGAGGATGCCCCCTCGGCAAAGTCTCCACCGCCACCGCCTGGGGTAGTTCTTGGGGAGATTGATGAGGAGACTGCAAAACAAACGCCTGCCGTCGAGATGTTCTCGGCCGACCAGATGCGGGTCCTTGTCGCGGAGGACGACCCAGTCAATAGCAGAATCATCAAAAAGAGATTAGAAAAGCTGGGTCATACGGTCATCCTGACATCCAATGGAGAAGAATGCGCAGCGGCCTTTTGCGATCATCCTCGGGACTTTGATGTCGTCCTGATGGACATGCAGGTTAGTCGCTTTGCCTACTTGTTACGATCATGCTGACATTTCACCAGATGCCCATCGTCGACGGCCTCACCTCCACAAAGCTCATTCGGTCTTTCGAAAAGACGCACCCTAACAACCTCTCACCCCGCGCCGCACGCTGCGGCCGCATCCCGATCATTGCCGTCTCCGCTTCCCTGGTGGAAAGGTCTCGACAGGAGTACATTGATGGCGGCTTTGATGCCTGGATTCTGAAACCTATTCCGTTTGACCGCTTGAGCGTGTTGATGACTGCTATTGTGGATAAAGACGTGCGGTGCGATTGTCTCTATCAGCCCGGGCACTGGGAGCAGGGTGGCTGGTTTCACTGCGAGAAGGTGTCTGTAGATGAAGCGGATACGAAGCCTTCTGGGGAGCACCCTCAAGAGGCTCACACCCAGCTTACGAATGTGGATCAGCAGCCACCGCAGGAAGAACTCAAGGAAAAATCACAAGAAGAGCCGCAGGAGGAGACGAAGGAGGAGCCTAAAGAAAAGGAAGAGCCAAAAGATGACCAAGCGTAGTTGGACATGTGGGCTTCGGCTTTGTTGACTCCACTGAATGACCACCATACCAAGAGCTCAACTGGTATGCTCAAACGAAGCGACCTTTGCTGCTGCAAGGTCTCGTACACCGCCGAATCGTCTCTACCTACGCCTCCAGAGACGCCTCATCCACGTCTCGACGCCATCCCACATTATCTCTCTGCCGATACCTCAACCCACAGCGGGCCTACCCGCGCATCATATCCTCACGCCACGGAGAAGATCTCTCTCGGATATAGAAAAAGCGACGGGCTGCCTCCATCCCCCCCGCCACGCCCGTCGAGCGAGCGTGGCATTTGTCTTTCGCATCAGTTCGGTGTTTTTATTTTATTCTTTTTTTGCTGTTCAAGCGACGTCGAATGGAAGGAGTATCGTTGGTTTCGATACCCGTCGCGTATGGTCTCTGATTCTTGTTGCATGCATGCAGGTGTCGAGTGGGATGGTCGGGTCTGCATGGATATACATATATACACGTTTTGTGTTTTTGTTCGGGAGGATAAGGACAGGGTAGGGTAGAATTGATGATGTGATATCATGCTTGGGTCTAGGGTTGCGTGTTGGTGTTGTGAGGGGAGAGGAGGGGACGATACATACCGAATATTGTTAAACCTCACTGGGCTGCTCCTGAGTCCTGTGACATGGAGTTCTCGCTCGGGGCTTATTATCATTCTTGAACATCATCCATTTGCCTATTGACAGCCTACAATCAACAAGGAATCGTATCGACTTCTGTATTTGGCCCATTCCATACCGTAACTCCATGACATGCTTATGCTTATAAAGAGAATCCTCCAACCGGGGTATAATGCACCACAAACCATCCCGTCCCATCCTCCCATCCTTCCCCCACCTCCAACACCACCTCCTCACTCCCGCCACTCCTTCGCACACTTCGTACACTACGCCAACATCAGCCTCTCCATTCCCCACATTCCCAGTATTCCACTCACCTTATAAAACGCCGTCATAGGCTCATCAGCACTACGAATCTGCAACTGATACCAATACGCCTTATCATTCCTGCACTTTTCATTCGGACATTGCACAGTCGTCTGATCGACGTTTTTCCAGGCCCCCTGCCCGCCCAGAATGTCCTCGACTTCCTTTTTCTTCATGTATTTGCGCTCGTAGTACCGCTTCGTGATTACGAATTGGTACGGGCATGTGCTGCATTCGAAGCGGTTTTGGCCGACGTGCGGGTCGGTGGAGGGGTCGCCGGGGGGGACGGCGCTGACGCGGAGGATGTTGGAGCAGGTTGGGCAGACTAGGGGGGTTAGCTAGAGTTGGGGAGAGGGAGACGAAGAGGGGAGGGGGGAGGTACAGAGGAGCATTGTTGAGGTGGTGGAGAGGTTCGGATCGTCTGATGGTTTACCAAAGGTTGCGATGCGACCAAAAGTTCAAAGTACACAGCGGAGGCGATGACGCTACTACCATAAGAAGCTAGAGCGGGGTTTTCGAACTCCAGGGTTTCAAACAAGCGTCTTGGCAGCAGCACTACATGCCCCACTGCAACAGCCATGCTGCGGCGGTCTCCTTGGTCTCCTGGCCGCGTAGCTACGTACTTACACTCACCGTACATACACTCGCTTCTTCTCACTTCTCCTGAGATCCTTCCCCAGGGCCCATCCGCAGCCCACTGATAGCCATGGCCGACGAGGTATCCTCCCCCGCTCCGTCCTCAAAAACATACATACATACTCACATCTCCACTCCAGGGCGCCTCACCCCGCGAACTAATCCTCGAAGCCTGTCGACGCAACAACACCGATCTCCTTCAAGAAACGATAAACGACCTCTCCTCACACGCCCAACAGTCTGGGAAGAATGCTACGGAATTCGTAGCCCAGACGCTGAATCAGGCGCATGATGGTGTCGGAAACGGATGTCTGCACGTCGCCGCTACCTACGGGAGCTGTACGTCTCTTCCCTTTCTCTCCCTCTACCGGGCTTTACGACGCGAGAAACAACCCAGCTAATCAATTCTCGTAGATGAAGTCCTCGATCTCCTGCTCGACCAAGAAGGGCTTGAAATCGACGAGGTGGATCGGTTGGAACACGATACGCCGTTACATAAAGCGGTGCGGTATGTCAATTCGCTGGATAAATCCGAGTGGGTGGAGGTGGGACATCCGATTGTGGAGATCTTGTTGGATGCGGGGTGCGATCCTAGGATACGGAATAAGGCGAAGTTGAAACCGGTGGAGTTGGCGGATCCGAGGAATGCGGAGTTGCGGGGGATTTTGCAGAGGGGGGAGTATGCGATGATGGCTGGTGGGGATGTCGTGGTGGAGGAGGAGGATGGGGCGCTGGGGAGTGGGAGTGATAGTGAGTAGGGGGTTGGTGGATGGGTGGGAAGGGTTGGAGCTGAAGTGAGGGGTGGGGATGTGGTTCTACATGATTGCTAATGTCTGGGCCCATCATATCTGCGGGTTATAGCGGAGCCTACAGCAAAGCATGCATAACGTCACCTTCACCAATTGATGGCAACATGTAGGATAGAAGAAACGCTCCTGTTGCGAGCCATAAGCCGTGGCCGTAGGACACAGCTATCGAGAATACGTCGTTAACAGGGGGTTTATCCAGGGAAATGATATAGACAAGTTATATGTTCATTTGTTACTGGTGAACCACAAGCCATGGCCCGACCGTTTCGAACACATCATACGGCTCGGATATTCCACCCAGTACAGGTAGTGTAAGACCGTGTGAGGACCCATACCGTCGCATCAATGCCTACGCCCTCCATAATGGCGGCAGACGTGACTGCAAAATCACAGAGCGCTCCAGCCACGTCGAATCTCGTCATCGGCGCCTCTTCCTCGAGCCCGCCTCGCGCAGAGCTCATCTGGGTATATCCACCACTCGCGTATCCACTCATCCACAATCCTCTACACTCCTCAATCCTGCGGCTACACACACATCAGCACTCTCCTCATCCACCTTCAGCGCACCCAACATACCGGCGGCGGCGGCCCCACAGGTTGTATCATGCGATCAATCAACTGCACCCTCGTCTTCTCCTTCGGCTGGCCCAATCCAATACTCATATACTGCAGCATAGGCGGGTGACCGATATACGAGGCAATCGAGTCGCGCGCTATGTTGGACGTCCATTCGAAGCGCGTCGTGTCTGCGTTGCCGGTGCCGATGAAGCGGGATTGGAGGGCTTCGAGTTGTTGTTGGGCTGGGGGGTGTTAGTGAGGATTTTGGGGGAGGAAGAAGGGTTGTTGGACGTGCCTCTGAGTTTGTCGGCCATGGTAAGGGAGTAAGAGGGGTGTTTGGGTAGGAGTGAATGCTATAGTTGAGGACTTTAGGGTCCATGGGTAGCGGTGACTTTAGCAACGGAAGATCGACGCTTAGTCGCGCCAAGCCCTCCCCGGCTCCGATTCCTGGGCGCGCAGTGACGGAAGTTCGACGGCGACAAAACCGCCGCAGTCCACACATATAAGATAGCCATGAGCCGCTCCCAACACCGCCCTCTCACACATTCATCTACTGGCTGAAATGCCCCACGCGCCGCCCACACCCGGCGAGGATGTCGAACTCACCTCCCCAGCCGTCGACTACTCACCCGCAACCGTCCCCTACAACGAAGCCTTCGAAAACGAGCTCATGAACGCTATCCTCCACCCTTCTCCCGATACCCGCTCCAGAACACCTCACTCCCCGCCGCTCATAAATCCTACAACGCTGCCGATACCTCTTGACTCACCACTTCGTGTGCATCCATCACCGATCCCGGGTGTCCTGCTCACGCACGTTAATGGATATCATACTGGCGGCCCTGGACCTGCGCCGACGACTGTATCGCAGTTTGCGGAGCGGTTTATTGAAGAGAATGGGATTCAGGATGCCGAGCAGTTGGAACGGGTTGTTAGTGAGAAGGTGGCGGGTTTGCTGGACACGGTTAAGGAGAGGATGAGGGAGAGGGAGGAGGCGGTCAGGAAGAATGGGGAGATTAGGAGACAGCTTGAGGATTTGGAGGTGATGAGGATGACGGAGTTGAGGGTGCAGGAGAAGATTAAGGAGGGGAAGAGGAAGGGGTGAGGAGAGGAGAGGATTTGGGTTATATGCATTGCAAGATTTGAGAAGAGCAAGGAGGAGGAGACACGGTCAGACTGCCGCAAGCGAAAGAGCTTGTAGCTACTATTTGTGTGGTACTCTGACGAGCATTGCGACGCTGCACTGCCTGAGCAAAGAGTTAGGAGGGGAGAGCTGGCTGGCGAAGATGCCGCCATCGCCCAGGGGGATTTGGGGGGTACGCGACGGACAGTCATCATTCTGGATACCACTTTCTCTGCAGTCAAGACAGAGAGACTCCGTTATGTTATGTTTCGCAACTTGCACTCAATCGAGCTAGTGCAATATGGAAGCTTTGACCATGTCTTCGTCATTAGTGTTGAGTTGATGATACACTCTATACCCCAACACAAACACACGACTTGATGAAGCCTGACAAACCCCCGGGCGGATGCTTTGCTTTTTGAGCGTTTGATCGCCGTTGCCCCTTCCCAGCGTTTCCTTCTTTTGACAACAACCCACGGCTGCCATTTCCAAGCTTCATTCGATTTAAGTTAATTGTTCCTGCCGACTGTAACCTTGTACATGCGAGGGGTCTTGAACCACGAACGCTCAACCATTCTGCAGCTCTTCCACAGAGGCACTTGACACCTGGCTTGACACAACGATGTTTGGAGAGCTGGCCTTGCGGGGCCTCTGCTTCGTATACGGGCTTTTCTCTCTTGCCTTCGTCACTGCTATTGCAGCTGTTCGCGATGGTGCCTTTAGCAGCAAAGCAAGGATGAGTGAGGAGGAGGAGAGGGAGTTTGCTTTAGGTGAGTTGTCTCGGATGCCTAGTCTTCTCAGCTGTGCTAATGGATTTTACAGCGCAGAAGAAATACTGGGATCTCAGTGCAGAGCCTCTGCCGGGTTTTCGGCATGCATTCTACACACTGAGGAACGGTCTCCGGTTGCACTATGTTATCAACGAGTCTGAGAAATCTGTGGAGACCAAAAAGAAAGGCGTTGCGATTTTCATCCATGGTAACTAACTTTCCCCTGTTTTCTACTCAATACCAGACTGACCGCTTTCCAGGCTTCCCAGACTCCTACCTCCTCTGGCGCGAACTCCTTGTCGCACCATCACTCCAAGGCTACACCATGATTGCAGTTGACCTTCCCAGCTACGGAGGGAGTGACAATTTCTCGCTCTACGACGCCAACAACGTGCTAGAAGCAATGACCGGCTTCATCCTCGGAATGCGAGACCTCTACCTCACGGAGGCTTCTTCCAGACTGGTCATCATATCCCACGACTGGGGCAGTCTAATCGGCGCCCGCCTAGCAAGCGAAGCCAAAGAGCTCGCCCACCGCTGGATCCTCACATCCGGCGTAATTGTACGTCTCAATTTCCAATCCCCCAATCTCCCCATCCAAGCTAACAACCCCTCCCCCAGCCTCACCACGCCTCCACCTCCGCCCTTACCCTCCTAGCCTCCACCAAACAAATGCTCCTCACATACCGGCACCACCCAACCAACCTGCACCTCCTCAAAACCTCCCTGACGCAACTCCTCCCCCTCCTCGCCCAAGCCAACCTCTCCTTCTACATCTTCATCCTCAACCTGCCCCTCCCCCTCGCCACCTTCTTCGCAAGAATGGGAAACTTCTGGTTCCTGCGTCTAACCCACCACCTCCAAACCCGCTGCCTCTTCCCCTCGAAAGTGCCCACCCCCATTCCAGCCCCCCTCGCCGCAGACCACCTCGCTGCATCCTCGGGCCCAGGCACATCCCAACTACCCACTTCCACGCTTTCTCAAAACGCGGAGGAGGAAAAATACCCGCCGTCCGTACGCAACCGTGTCCGAGATCACGGCATGGCGCAGAAAATCCGTTTATACCGCGAGGGCCTGTTTCTAGGACCTTGGGAGAAATCGCTCGAGACCATCGCTGCTTTATCCGCTATTTCCGTGGATTCAACGATGGCTGCGGCTGGTGCTGGTGGTGGCGCGCTGTTCGATGAGGGCCCAGAGGGTGCGTTGAAGGTGCCTGCGACGTTGATACATGGGGAGAAGGACCCGGCGTTTGAGAGGAGGCTGGTGTTGAGTGGATTGGGCGACTATCTGCCAAGGCGCAGTCAGGCGATTATGCTCGAGGGGAGTGGACATTGGTTGCCGACGGAGGAGTTTGCGGGGAAGGTGATTGTGGAGGTCGCTGAGTGGGCGTTGGGAGGGGAGGAGGGTTCGTTGAGGGAGAGGTTGCAGGGTATGGAGCGTGTGACGTTTGCGGTGGATAAGCAGTAAAGTGTGAGACTGACGTATCGGAAGTAGAGCGTACATATATATTGTTGCTGCATGTTATAGGTATACCCATTAGCTAATTATCACAGATGCCCAGGAGGAATGGCAACAAGTACGCTACTGTAGATGGGTCGCGGTGAGGAGTATACTGAGCGTGCGACCTGGGAACTACACGACACGGTGGATAGGCGCAGAAGAGGTGTCATTCACAAACATCACAACACAGCATGAGCAACAGAGTGTAGTTCATCAGACCACCACATAAATTTCATTATCATGTCATGAAGTCTATGGACGGACGACGCCAGGACACCGATTCAAGTCCGGTATGCATTAGCCTGGGCATCAATACATCACGGCTTTTCCGAAGCCTCCGCATCCCCACAATCCGGGAACTTTTTGGAAAGAAACAAGCAACGACGAGTGTGATCGCTTATTTCTTGGAGGCCTTCTGGGCGGCCTTGGTGACCTTGCCGGCCTTGTCGGCCTTGACGACGGACTTGATGACACCGACGGCAACGGTTTGACGCTGTGATATGTTAGTGATTGTTGATACACAAGACAGATGAGGAGGCTTACCATGTCACGGACGGCGAAACGGCCGAGAGGGGGGTAGTCAGTGAAGGCCTCAACGCACATGGGCTTGGAGGGAACCATCTTGACGATGGCGGCATCACCAGACTTGATGAACTTGGGGGAGTTCTCAACCGACTTGCCGGTACGGCGGTCGATCTTCTCGAGGATCTCGGAGAACTTGCAAGCAATGTGGGCAGTGTGGCAATCGAGGACGGGGGCGTAGCCGGCACCGACCTGACCGGGGTGGTTGAGGACGATGACCTGGGCGTTGAAGGACTCAGCACCCTTGGGGGGGTCGTTCTTGGAGTCACCGGCAACGTTGCCACGACGGATCTCCTTGACGGAGACGTTCTTGACGTTGAAGCCGACGTTGTCACCGGGAACACCCTCAGCAAGCTGCTCGTGGTGCATCTCGACGGACTTGACTTCAGTGGTCACACCAGCGGGGGCGAAGGTGACGACCATACCGGCCTTGATGATACCAGTCTCGACACGACCGACGGGAACCGTGCCAATACCGCCAATCTTGTACACATCCTGGAGGGGAAGGCGGAGGGGCTTGTCGGTAGGACGGCTGGGGGGGTCAATGGCATCGATGGCCTCGAGGAGAGTCTTGCCAGTGGCCTTGGCCTTGGTCTCCTTCTCCCAGCCCTTGTACCAGGGGCAGTTGGTGGAGGCCTCAATCATGTTGTCGCCGTTGAAGCCGGAGATGGGCACGAAGGGAACGTGCTTGGGGTTGTAGCCGACCTTCTTGATGAAGTTGGAGGTCTCCTTGATGATCTCCTGGTAACGGTCCTGGGACCACTTAGTGGTGTCCATCTTGTTGATGGCGACGATGAGCTGCTTGACACCGAGGGTGTAAGCGAGCAGGGCGTGCTCACGGGTCTGGCCATCCTTGGAGATACCAGCCTCGAACTCACCAGTACCGGCAGCGATAATGAGGATAGCGCAATCAGCCTGGGAGGTACCAGTGATCATGTTCTTGATGAAATCACGGTGACCGGGGGCATCAATGACGGTGACATCTGGAGAAGGTTAGCTTGTGGATCAGGCAAGGCGGCGACGACTAAACGTACAGTACTTGGGAGTCTCGAACTTCCAGAGAGCGATATCGATGGTGATACCACGCTCACGCTCAGCCTTCAGCTTGTCGAGCACCCACGCGTACTTGAAGGAACCCTTGCCGAGTTCGGCGGCTTCCTAGAAGAGTTGTCAGCATGATGTTGATAGAACAAGGCAGGGGTATGCGCGGAGATGACGCTTGGTGTTGAGGGGCAGTCGGTCCGGATTCGGCTAGCGCCGAATTATCCGACACAACCCCACTATCCATTTTGCAAGCTGCGATAAGCCCTGAACAGGCAGATGCAGCGTTGCAAATGGATGGAGCATCGGCGCGGATGAAGCGGGATTTGGCTTACCTTCTCGAACTTCTCGATGGTACGCTTGTCGATACCTCCGCACTTGTAGATCAAGTCTGTGATGCGTGTGAGCTCTTGCCATGCGCAGCCGCTCGGAGAGGGTATGCTTACGTCCGGTGGTGGTCGACTTGCCGGAGTCGACGTGGCCGATAACGACGACGTTGATATGAGTCTTTTCCTTACTGCAATCGTTGTCAGTTGATGCTGAGTGTGGGCGGGTCGGAGCCTGTGCGAGGCTGAGGGGCACTCACCCCATGGTAGCGGTGTTTGACTGAGATTTGGAAGTGGGAGATGAGTTTAAGTTTCGCCTGCACGAGAACGGTCAGTAGATGCGGCAGAAGGACTGCTTGTGATGGAACGTACAGGAATCGTAGCGCTGTACGAAGGTATGCTGAGACAAAGAAGAAAAAGTCGGAGTGTGAGGGGCGGAGGGGCTTTTGTAGGGGCCCGGCGGATTTTAGCGTGGGGTCATTATGTCAGCGTCGGTCGGGCAGCAGATTTTTCCAACGCCCCTCCACCGCCTCGCCCGCTCTCTCAAGGCTGCCAGCGAAGGCAAACCGCGCTCAATGCGAGCCTGTTATTGGCCCGGAGCCAGAGCGGTCAGGTCGAAACATCTGCAGATCCACTCGCCACATTCACCTGCCCTTTCACGCTGTTGTGTTGCCAGCGGCAACCGGCGGGGCGCGCTCAGTAGCCTGCCCCGCAATGTCTACATGGAACAATCGCAGTCAAGAATTGCCTACAACAGTTTCATGTGTCTGGTAGAACGGAGGTTGTCGCTCTGCCCCTGTCCATGCTGAAGCGCTGTTTGTTTTGGTGTGCCAATAGATTCTCACCATGTAGTGTGTACAGCGATGCATATCTCAACCCCAACCCCAAGATCAGCGTCAATTGTAAGGTTCCAGATGTCCCCAAACTGTCGTGGTGTACTCTTCGCCACGCAATCAGCATTTTTCCATACATTAGCATGCATGAGTACGCCGCAGAGGGACAGCCTCGAAGCATCTACCACCCCACCAAGGTACACGTACCTTAGTCTATTCCTGTAGCACGATACAAAGTAGCTCCCCAGGCGCCACCGCCCTTCTCAAAAGGGCGTCAGAGGCCTGTGGCGCCACTAGTCTTGTTTACTCACGATGAATGTGTACCATGTGGTGTTCCAAAGATATTGACTCAAAATGGAGTCACGCAAAAATGGGTATAATGATCAGAAGTGCGCCAACGACCAAGCCTGGGACCAACCATGCGCTTATCCAAATGCCAAAACGCCCAGGCCGATGCAAGCAACAAACTGTTCCTGCCAAACAAATCGGCATGTCAACTTCTCAAGCAAAGCTGCTCAACTCATCTTCACTGTCGTCATCATCGAAGCTGTCAAAAACAAAAGGCAGTAACCGTTGTGTTGGCCTGCTTGTCCTCCGCTTAGTTTGTTCAACCCTGACGAGCTTCTTTTGCTGCAATCTTGGGCTGGCTCTACCAGGCTTCTTCAACACCTCGTACCTCTTCATACGTCTGTCGTTATTCTGGAGCGAGAATGTTCTTGTCTCTCGTAAGGGCACGTCCCTTCCTCGAGGTGGCACATTCTGGGAGCCCGCCTGCGCACTGATTGTCTGCCTGACAATGGCACGGCGGGGTCTTGACTTCTTGATGCCTCCACGACCTTGATAAGCGACCCTGTCACCTTCGTCCGAGTCAGTGCTATCACCAACGTAATCTTCCGCATAGCTTTTGGGCGCTGTATGACGAAGAGTCCTGCCGGCACGTACCCGCGAGGGTTGTGCTTTCTGGGCCAACGTGCGCCTCGACTGACGTATGTCTTGCTGGGCCGAAGACGTAGACGTGGAGTTAGGGTCGTCGGACAGTGTGAGGGGAGCGTCAAACAACGGAATGGGACTTGAGTGCTGGAGCCGAATGCGCTTGAAAGGGACCACAACCTTTGGCGAGGAGGCGCGAGTACGTTTCCCAGTTACGTGACTGACAGATGAAGCGTTTGGATCTCCATTTTCCTTATTGCCTTCCTCAAAGTCGGGGCCAGTGTCCCAACCCGATGCTTTGGTGTTTGCAGGAGAAGGGAGTTGCTGCGTCTTCTGTGGAGGTTGTTGCCTCACAGTTTGGGCCTTCTTTTGTGGGAAAGGAGTGCACGCGACCCATTCTCCAATCCCTTCTTCTAGTCGGAGACCACGGGGTGCTGAAGGGGTATCGTATTTTGACGGAGACCGCAACAGCAGTACTCGGCCTTGGGAGCTCAACATTGTTTCGACCTCTCGCGTGTACGCAAAATGTGCGCTGTCGTTGGTACATTGTGCGTAATCCGTACAGGTGTCCAGAGCCAATCGTTTCAAAGTCCAAAGTCTATGCGGGAGGCGGATCGAGCCCAAAGATAGAAGACTGGATGTGAACCTTCTCAAATCATTCGTACCAGCATCGCCGCGCTTTTTGCCAGCGTGGAAAATCATCTTTGACGTGAAAGGAGGAAGTGCACCGAGTAAGGTGGCCAAATCGGCCTCGTTTCTGGAATATTTGCGCGCAAGCCAATTCAGCGCCTCAAACAATGTCGCTGCTTCTAAAATGATGTTTCCTTCGTCTGTAGCGGAAACGCTCATATGGACGATAGACGCTGCTGTCACAATCAAAAAGGCTCTTTGAGACAGGGCGAGTATATTCTCAGGTGTGGTCTCCAGGTTCTCAATACTGCATTCGATATCAGTGCGCCTCAACAACCCAATCACCAGGGAATCCAGAGCCCATGTGACTCGAGTTATATGGTCTTTACCGCCCCCAGTAGCTTGATCGTGTCCGACGAGTACCGCACTGGCCAACAGGGCAAGCAGGTCCGAGATTGTTGTATTCAATGCACCTCGGAAATCTTGTCTGACTGACGGCCGAAGCTGCCTCGACGCGGCTTGTCCAGGCTCTTCTTCAGTATCATCATCCGGAAGCCCACAGGCAAGGCACATGAAAGTTTGGAGGAATCGAACAGCATGTCCAGAGATTCCATCATCACTCTCCGCCAGAGAGCGCACCAGTCGGTTCCAGATAGGGTGCATACAGTCGGTGGCAAGCCATTCCAAGGGTAACAAGCCTTGGGCCAACATGAACCCGAGCAGGTCGTAGTCAAATCCATGGCCAGATCCGTGACGTGTGCTCGCGGCGACGTATGTCATGACCAGGCGTAGGTAGACCGGTGTTGCATTTCGGAATTCTGCCTGAAGGCTCGCAGGCATGCCGATCGGTTTGATTGAGGGGAGGTAGGTCCATAACAGCTTTTCTGCTTCGTCAAAGGCCGAGGCTTCGATACACAGTTTCACCACGGCGTCCAATGCGTCGAGTCCAAGCATGCCTTCAGCAAAGGCGTCGCATAATAGTGAAGTACCATGAGCGCGAACCATCTCCTTGAAGTGGCGCCAGCCGGTGCCGTGCGACGGGGAGAAAAACTGTTCGAGCTCTGTATAGATTTCGTCGCATACATCCCGATCCTCTTCGATATCTTCTTCTTCTCGGTCTAGCTCCGCAAAATGCTCCTCCAACGCCATGTAGTTCGGCATTTTCTGCAAGCATGTGCGCAAGAGCGATTTGGTGCCTTGACTGGAGTACTGGTCACTCTCGTCCGTGGCCTTCAACAGCTTCCCATATGCATCCAACAAGCCTGCCACCAGTTTGGCTGTGTCCGGCGGCATTTGCTCTTTGAAGATTCTCGTCTGCGCAAAGAGCCACCCTTCTCTCTTGCGTCTGCATACTGGCGAGAATTGGAGCTGGGGGCTGTCCAAGAAACGAGGTCCGGATCGTACGACGAAGGGAGTCGAGACGACGCCGTCGGGGCGGGGTGCTGAAATCGATGCTGTCACATTTTGCGCGGCGCCTGCCCTTTTCCCGTTCCGTCCACCATAGGTTCGTTTGTTGCGGCTTTCTGACTTCGCAGTGGGGTTCCATTCCGGATCAAAGCAACGCGGCTTGCGGGAACGGACACCTTGCGAGGCACTCGTCTTAGCAGACGCGTCAGTCCAACTAGCATGCGAGCCTCTGGGTCCCTCACCGGCTACCCTCTGCTCATGCTCCAGTTGCTTGCGTAGGGTCGAGAGTCGCGAGGAGATGGGTCGAAGTAAACGGTTGCAGCGGGATGTGGTCCATGGTTGGTCGTCAGGCATGGTATATATGCATAAATATGTATTTTTGACAATGAACACCAAAAATGGGGTATTGCTATTCCAAAAAGGCTGATAGGGTCCGCGGGCGGGGGTAACAGGTGCAAACGGATATTGTTGATGCTGAAGCCAAACGACGTGATGGCGATGTTGACAAACATGGGTCTCTTAGGAACCGCCTTGGCAGGGCACGGGCCGCGCTCAGGCTTACCATCTCAAGTTAGTGTTTTGCGCCACACCGGCGTCCAATCGTGGCGCAAGTGAAGATTGGGTGGCGCATGTCCTGCAAAGCATACAAATCTGTACCAAAAGTGGGCCTTGTGATCGTAATCACACTCAGGTGATTATTCAAATCCTTTGATAAGAAGAGCTGTAAGCCTCTCCGCCTCCGTAAAGCTCGGCGAAACAAGGCATTGCATGAAACAACCACCACGGCCAGCGCCATCCACAACAGCGCAGAGCATCTTTTCTATCATGCAACCACGTACGCACCGGAGATTCCGGTCCGTGCATCGAACAAAAGCCACTCCGCTTGTGCATAAAGTTGCGATTATACGAGTGAAGCAGACATGTGGGAAGGATGTTTTACGGAACCGAGAGTGGTGCATGCATACCTATGCACATGCATGGCACGGTAGTTAGGCTAATTTATTCTCGCCGCACCCCAGACTGCGCACCGCACGGCAGGATAATGTCCAGATGTTAAGATGAAAGAGTTATGGGCTTGGACTGTACTCCTTCGGCTATCTATCCGCAACGCTGGCGCAGAGTCAGGCAGGTCTGTTGTGGTACACTGTGCAACTTGTCAACCTCGCTCCCAACACCAAAGTACTATTAGCAGTTGTTCTGTGACCATTCGATAGTACGGGTCAGGCTAACCACGAACTCAGCTGCCTTGCTTCTCCGGACATGGACTGATCATCACTGCTGCACCGTGGCACTTCTGCGACCAGGTAGATGGGTAGCTCAAAGCTTGTTTTCAGGTATCATGCGGGCCGGAGCGTGACGAAGTTTCCAAACAAGACTCCAAGTATCTCTCCAAACACAGGCCGCCGAGTCCCACAAAAAGCCCTGGCCCGTTAGCGGTCCCAGTCTGTCCGGCTGAACCTGGAGAAACAGCATGATGCAAAGACCACCAACGCAAAGTGACGCCAGCCGCCCGATGAAAAGGGCGAAGGTTGTTGCACGGAGCAGTCAGGTCAACACGGTAGATGAAACGGAAGGGCGCTCGCATGATAGAAGGGAATGGACCGTACTCAATCTGAATCTTTGCAGCCTGGGAGGTACACTATACACGTGGGAGGGATGATGCAAACTGGTATCTTGTGGAGCTGGGGCGTTTCAGTGAGCGCGTACCACGATCGGTTGCTGTCCTCGAAGTCGTGCAAAGGCCCACGTCCAGATCCCAGCGCATACGGGGCCTTAGCCACAAGTTGAACACGCCCGTCGGCGACAGGGCTCAGTCCAGTATCTTTGCGCCACGGACGTGGATCAGCCGTGAGTCTCCATGGTCAGCGACTCGCCGGGCGCTATAGCGTTAGCAGTCGGGGAGAAGAGGCTTGATGCGTCGGAAGACCCGCAGACTGAGCGAACGATGGGCGATGTGCACGAAAAGCGGAGACTGTAACTGACGCCGGTCGGCAAGACATGATGACGCGGTGCTGCTTTTCGCTGGCAGCGACGAGAAGTTGGAGGAGGATCGGGAGGCCAGACCGGACGAGGTGAAACGTCGCCTTGGAGGTGTCGTGAGGCCTCGGCCTATCAGCGGCGATATGCGGCTGGCGTCCGGGGCGTGGCGTCCGTGCACGCTTCGTGCCACCGGGCGGGCAATCAAACCTCCGCGCTCCCTGCCTCTCCTCTCTGCGCACTCCTCACCCTCTCATCACCCATCAACACTACTACTACTTGTGCTCTATATTCCCGCTACGTCCTCGCCCGAGTCACTCTTTTGCCGCTCGATTTCGATTCTCTTCTGCGCGACCCGGACGAATTTCAATCGCTCGCAACGTCGACCCCGCGTCTCTTCAATTTGGAACCCCTGGTGGCTTTTCGGACACGGAACCCTATCCAAGTCGGATTTATCCTGCCTTCTCTTCCCCACGTCACCTGCATCGCCGGGGCTCCCCTTGCGTCTTCCACATATTGCCGTCGCGATTCTGGCTGGCTGTCTGTCGCTGTATTGAACCACCTCAAGCCTCACAGTCGCTCATATCGGACTCCTCGTCGCCCCACACTATTCCCATTTGCCAGAGTGGGCGCTGGTCACGTCGCCACGAACAACCGACGGCAGTCCTGCTTCCCCTGCACCTCCGTTTATTTGGAAGACCATCATTTGGCGTCTGTCGCCGTTCCCACATCTGTCTTTTGCTGGCCAAGGCAGATACCTCTCGCTACATATTTGTCAAACTCATCTACGCCTGGCCTCGCGTAGCACATCCCATCCTTGGCCTTAAAGAACGACTTCTCGGCCGCTGAACCCGTTCGACGAACCCAGTCCGCGTCTGGTCCTCTCGTCTGAACAATGCTTACCAATGCTCTTCTCTCGCTGTCTGTTGCTCCCCTAGCTTATGCACAGGCTTCGGCCTCTGCCATGAACAAAAGAGCAGGAGGAGGTGGTGGTCATGGAGGACACGAAGGCCCTGGGCCGGCTGACTTCCGGAATACTGACGTTCTGCACTTCCTTGGATACATCTGGGTTGCGTTTGTGGCCGTCTTTGCTACCTACCAGATCATCTTCCACTTCGTACGCTACATCCGGACGGTAGCATGCCTCAACAACGAGACCCAGCGGTATTTCGCCGTCCCTCACGCGCTGTACGCCTGGTTCAAGAAGAACTGCCTCGATGCGCCTCTGTTTCGGTCACGCCATCATCGAGAGTTCAAGATGTCGACCGCCATCAATGTCGGAACCCTTCCTAGCCGCTTGCAAACTTTTCTTCTCCTCGGCTACTTTGCTACCAACGTTGGGTTCTGCATATGGAGCATTGACTATCGTCAAGATTACTCAAAGGTTGCTGGAGAACTACGCAACCGCACTGGCGTCATGTCCGTTATCAACATGATCCCCCTCTTCCTGCTGGCGGGCCGCAACAACCCGATCATCCGTCTCACTGGCATCTCTTTCGATACGATGAACTTGATCCATCGCTGGTTCGGGCGGATCGTTGTCCTCGAGGCTGTGGCTCACACCGCTGCGTGGATGGCCAACAAGGTGCACACTGGTAAGTTTTCTTGAAGACATTCGAAACAACGCTAACAACAATACAGCCGGGTGGAGTGCGGTTCATAAGTCCATCACGGGCAGCACGTTCATCATGACCGGGTTTATTGTGAGTCGTTCAACATGACTGCGTGTGACGTGAACTAACCATGTTGCAGGCTACAGTTGCATTCGTCTTCTTGCTCCTTCAGTCGCCTTCCGTTATGAGGCACGCTTTCTACGAAACATTCCTTCACTTCCACATTGCCGCTGCCTTGCTAGCAGTCGTAGGCGTGTGGATCCATCTCAAGGACCGGCCCCAGCAGCTTATTCTGTACGGCGTGGTCGCTGTTTGGGCTTTTGAGGTGAGTTTCCGATAGCATCCGGTTGTGATAGTACTGACGCGAATTCAGCGTGCCTACCGTCTTGTCCGTCTTGTGACGCGCAACGTTGGCAATGGAGGAACGCAAGCAGATGTCGAGGTTCTCCCAGGCGATGCGCTGCGCGTTACTGTGCGCATGGCGCGCCCCTGGCAGTTCCGCCCCGGCCAGCATGCATACCTCTATATGCCTTCCGTCGGTCTGTGGACCAGCCATCCCTTCTCGCTTGCGTGGAGCGAAGAGGAGCACGACCTGAATATCACGAACACGGTTGCCGACGAGAAGGGCCTTCCCATGAACCGCCAAGACATTCTGGAAATGCAGAAAACCAACATGTCCTTCATTGTGCGACGACGTACCGGCTTTACCGACAAGCTTTACAGGAAAGCAGATGTTTCCCCTTCTGGAAGATTTACCACCACGGCATTTGTGGAGGGTCCATATGGTAAGTGCCGACAGTTCATCTATTTCCCCAGATTTCCCATCAATATGCGCATATATTAAAGCCCTCGTCTATTGCCAACATTTTTGCGAGTTCTATTCTAACGTCATATCTCTCAGGTGGCGAAGATCTTTCCTCCTATGGCACTGTCATGCTATGGGCAGCCGGTATTGGTATCACGCATCAGGTCCCTCACGTACGCGACATCGTCGCCGCCTATGCCAACGGCACCACGGCTACGCGCCGCCTCACCCTCGTTTGGATCATCCAATCGCCTGAACATCTCGAATGGATCCGGACGTGGATGACGCAGATCCTCGCCATGCCCCGCCGCCGCGAGATCCTCAAGATATTACTGTTCGTCACCCGCCCTAGGAGCAATCACGAAGTACATTCGCCCAGCTCCAGCGTACAGATGTATCCTGGCAAGCCCAATGTCCAGGCTCTGATCGACCAAGAGATGCAAGAAGGCATTGGCGCAGCCTGCGTCAGCGTCTGTGGCACAGGATCATTAGCTGATGACCTACGGAGAGCGGTGCGGAATCGCGAGACATCATGGAACGTCGACTTCCGTGAAGAGTCGTTTTCGTGGTAGCGTCGTTTGTCGTTGGCGTGAGTTTTTGATACCCCCTATTGCACACAGATGCGACGCTCTTGAGATGAAGACGAACGAGTTGACTCAATAATGTTGCTATCGACGACGATCTTCTCTTGTACATGGAGCGCTGGTCGGGGCTGTTATATGATTGGCTTGTTGGGACTTCATTTCTGTAGATTTTATCACAAAATATTTCCCTCATCTTGAGATGGGGATGGGCTTGTTGGGTCACAGAAACGAATTCGTTCTGCACTTGTGCACATCGCCGCCCTCTTTGCGTTGTGAGGTCTCCGGACATGGGCGTCCCTGTCGCTTTGCGTGCAAAACCTCGAAATTGAATCGCTCCTGAGCAAGATACCCTCTGATCACTCCAACACCACTCACTCCCTACACCCTTCAATACTACTAACCCTGAACACGAACGCATTGCAGACAGGGCAAACGTGGCGCCCTGTACGCGCGTCCTTTTTGTCGACCGCTCCAGCTGACGCCAGGTCACGGAATAGGACAGGCCACCTGCAACTTGCGGGGTGGGCGCCCGGAATGCGTGTTTCATCGTTTCCGGAGGTGGCTGGTTGTGCAGGCGCCACGCGGGGCGTGTTAGCGCATGTTATCTGGCTTTGAGAGCATCGAGGATGGAACCCTCGGGGAAGCTGTGGTAGGTGTGTGTTTCTGAGGATTTGGTGGTGACAGGTGGAGCCCTATTGCGATTGGGTGGTGCGGTGGTGTTTGAAGACTGGGTGTAGTGTACGTGTTCAACTACGTGTTTTTGAGGGCGGCGCAATGCCTATCGTGATATGGCGTCCTGCTGTTTGCGCTCTGCCTGTAGTGTCATTCTGAGTATGTAGGTAGATACTGTGTTTGATTTCTGGAGAGAGACAGCGCTGCCGCTTTGAGCGATGGATAGATTGCCATCCCAATCTGTGTCACATACAAGACATTCCTCACCTCAATCAACCCAAGAAGCGAGACCAAGTCTGCATGCACCCGCAACGTCCTTCACGAGTCCAGAACATCTCGTATAGACGCATGCATACCCTGCTTGTTTACCCCGGATTTTCCTGCCTCGGAAACACAGCCTGAAGCAAGAACACGGTATATGCTTGGTGAAGCCGCACAGCATAAACCAATATACATCCATCCTCCTCCATCCCCACTTACTCTTCCAAACCCAATATAAAACCAACATCACAATTTGTCACCTCGCATCACCTCCCTCTAGCAGTCTACGTCGTCACGCTTCCTCTCATCGATCCCAAGCCTTGCGCTCGATATATCACTCCTGCACGATATATTACCCGTTCATATCAGCTTCACGTGTCACCCAACGACCACCCCGGGAATCTGCATACCGTAGGGTACCGTAGCGTATATCATGCAAACCCAGCCCGACTCAACCCAGGCGGAGAATTAAACCCAAGGTATCTTATTTGTCACTCTGCATATTTCCTTGTCACTTCTCGAACTCCTCTGGCCCTTGTTTTCTCCATCCAAACGGCTTCGCGTATCCGTGCATGCATGCATTATACAAGCGGAGAATATACCATGGAAGTTTGGGGACTCAGTATTGGGTATGTCTGATGCACGCGGTTTAGCCTGGAAGTCTAGAGGGCTGGAATATGTGTGGTGTTACTGGATGTTTACCGCGTGATAGATTAGTGCGTTGGAGGAATATGGGTAGCGAGTATGAATGTGGGGAGACAGTGAGCCTGGGTGAGACTTCAGGATTCAAAGTGCACGTGGTAAACGGTCATGCAGACGGGGAACCAACAGCAGGATATTGGATTTCGATAGATATTCTGCTGTGATTAGGGTATTGAAGGGACTTCGAGATCGAGGTGTGCGAACGAGGGCGCGCTGTGGGGTCGTTGGTGTTGGTGGTAGATGAGTTCATGCCGTCACATGATGCGTGATTGATGGTTGTTGTGACGGATTAGACATGTGGACAAGTTGATAGACTGCTTTGCGAGTCATATATGATGAATTCCACGTCATACTTCGAATCGAGGAAATCCAAATCGCCCCACTGAATTGTGCAAAATAACGTAGCCAAACCCCTTGTAAACGTATCCCCGTACACAAGGGCTCGACTCGCAGCCTCCAAGAATGGCTAACGAGAAGCAATATCAACATCCCCCACAGCCCACGCCGTGCGTCCCATCCATTCCACATCCCATCTCCTACTCCCCCTTCTTACTCTTTTCATTAGCCTCAGCAAACAACTCCCGTCTCTCCATCACCCCACCCCACCCATCAAGCGTGTGTTTCTTTATCACCCTATCCAGATGAACCCCACCCCTGAGATCTTCGTCATCCTGAAAGGTCCATATTCCCCGTTGCTCCGGAAGCGGTTTCTTTTCCAGCACAGAGGTTAGAACCCGAGCAGTAAGTAACGGCCTTCCATAAGTGCGCGCCATAGCGTCGTAGATTTGATCTTCTGTAACTCCGCGTTTCTTTTGCTCTGCAACAAAGTCGTCGACTTCTTCGTCGCAGAGCGGGCCGTCGGGGTCGGGGTCGGAGTCGGGTTGCACAGCAGGGTGCGGCATTGGTGGAGGCGGAGAAGCTGGGGGTAGGAGGGTCTGGGAATCGTCGTCGAAGGTCTCGGTGTGTATTGAGGGTTCGGGGGGTTCTGCGGATTGGACGGAGTGTCGGAATTCTTGGAGAGACTCTGTTGTGGATGCTTCGGAGGGGGGGCGGAGGGGGGAGAAGGGTTCTTGTGCAGGGGGTGATGCTGGGGGGCGTGGAATGGGTTGAAGTAGATCAAGCTGAGATTCAGAGTCCAGAATGGCTTGGGTATCGAAGGTGCTCTTTTTGGGCTTTGGGGTATCGGGAGGAAGTGGACTAGACCCTCTTATCTGGGACCGGTGCGCTGGCGGAGATGCATCTCTCCTGGCCGTGGGTGTCTCGCCGTCGTCCTCACGCGAAGGCAGCTGTGGGTTAAGCTCATCCGCCTCCTCCATAATCTGCGTCTGTGCCTGCTGTTCTTGCTTTTCTGTATCCTCGGAGTACTCTGAACTTTCGTCCCCGGACGAGATTCCCAGCGGTTTCTCTTCTGTCCCAGCCTGTGCATCGGGCTCAAAGAGTTTGTTGGAAGGCTTCGTGAGCTTCTGCCTTTTCGCTGGAGGGCCCTTAAGGTCGTCAAGCTGGCCCTCCTTGATTTGACTCATGATGGACTTGTGCGTCCGCTCAATGTACTCGGGAGTCTTTTGCATGACAGTCGTCGAGGAGCGCCCCTCAGAGCGTACTGACCGTGCCTGCTCCATCTCCATCTCCCAGCGCTGCTGATCAACAAACGCCATGAGTTCGTACTGGTACTTCTCGGCCTTTGGAAGACTGACGTAGCGCTCCTTAAGCGTGCGGTACACCTCGACTGCGTTTGCTGATGGGCTTTCCAGATATAGCTTGGCTTTCTTCTCTGCATCCATACAGCGGACCCAGAAAAAATGACCTTCGTGTGCTGCGCGGCCTTTGTGGTCGACGAGAAGCCTCTCGAGAAGCGCTTCATGAGAAAGTCCTAGATACGAAGGCTTGAGTGTAGATGACCACAGGTCGTCCGCTTTTTCAGAGCTTTTTTCTGTCCCTACACTGGATTGCGTATGTTCCGGCACTTCCGCATGTTCTTTCCCGGCCATTTTCTGGAGTGCCACACGGCTAGGGGAAGGTGACATCTGCGGCTTTCCATTCTGAGAGATCGAAGTGTCAGGCTCTTCCTGAATGTCATCCTCTTCCTCACTCCTGTCCTCTGCATCATTGGCTTCCTCGAGTTCCTTTTTGGCTCGTCTTTCCTCAACCTTCTGGTTGATCGCTTCTCTTTTTGCGTGGCTGTCCTTTTCCCACTGCGGGTAAACATCGTTTTCAAAGAAATCTATCCATTCGTCCGCGCTGTGCTCGGTCATGGCCGCAAAGTCTTCCCAAGTGCTTCTCACCTCCGACGGTGGGCAATTCCGTATATCTTCTGCGATTGCGTACAACTCCTCCCAATCTTCCTTTGTGAACTTTGTGGCAGGCGCAGGTGACGAGTGACCATTCGTGGGTGCAGATGTGCGCGCGACCTTGTGAGGGCGGGAGTCTCCAGAAGTTGAAGAACGCTTCGTTGGCGGTGGGGATGGGCTATCAGACGATACTGGATCATTGTCGTAGTTTGCGGGTTTCGGAGGTGGTGGGCGATTGATAAGTGTCTTCAGATACCTGTCGCGGTACGATTGCCAGGTATGGCGTGGATGCTTCGCCTCCAGTTGTTTGTAGATCTCATTTCCGCTCACAGCTCTATTGTGGCGCTTATGAAACTCCACCCATCTATATAGAGTATAGTCGTCTTTCGCCGTGTACGGTGTCCTCCCAGCCTTCGTTGGTCGCGCCCTGGAGCCAGCTTCGCGTGCAACATTATTCCGAGGACCAGCAGGGTGTTGCTCAGGGTCTGCAAGTGCGCCGTTCTTGATCGAGTCTTCGATGAATGTGTAGGATATGCTTCCGGGAGGGCTCATCTGCGCCTTTACGTGGTCGCCAATCACGTAGTCTGCGAGCTTCTCGAGCTTGATGACCTGGCCGCCATTGCTCTCAATCAGCTTCCTGAAATGCTCTCTTGACGGACATCGTTGGATAAGAAAGAACTTCTTGCCAGCAAATAGGTCGCCTCCGTCGCTGGCACCTTCTGCGAAGTCCTCGTAAACCGTCGTCGAGGCCATGGCCTGGCCGTATGTTGTTGAGTGGGGCGTGAGAGCTGACGCGTCAGGAAGACGCGGCGGGTTAAGGAGACCGCGGCAAGTCTTGGCGAGGCCTACTTTCACTCACCCCGCTACAATATTGCCGTCCGACGCAGCAACAACCGAAACCAACATGATTGACGCATGATCGATACTACGGGTGGAGCGTGAAGGAACTTGAAGAACATCTATGCTTTTTGCATTTCGTCTTCACCATGTCCGTCTTGCGTAATCTTCTCATAGCTGTGATAGCACTCTCTTCGCTCACATTCATCGCGTTCTTTGGCCGACTCCCAGCCTTCAGGTACATCATTCTGGTGATTGAGTGTCTTTTTACTCATACCCTCCAGAAACACGCCCATAGGCTTCATCCATCGCCTCCTGATCATCCACATCCCTTCTTCTCTCCGCCGCCTCGATGTCGCCCTCACAAACGGGCGCATTACCAGCGGGAGCTGTCGTCTCGCCCACCATCTCATGCACGACAAGCACCCACTTGTCATAATCTTCTTCCTCGGTCTCATCACCATCAGCGCCGCTCTCTTCCTCCCCGCAACATGGTCTCTGCTCCCCTGGTACCACAAACTCCTAATCCCCATCCTGCTCCCCCAACCCTACCTCTTCACCTACCTCTCCGCAAAACGCAACAACCAAACCACCATCACCGCCTCAAATCACGCCGCACAAATGCGGCACTACCCCTATGACCGAATCCTCTACTACCCCGGCCTCACCTGCCGAACCTGCCAATTCCTCAAACCCGCCCGCTCAAAACACTGCAGCATCTGCAAAACCTGCGTTGCACGAATGGACCACCACTGCATCTGGGTCAACAACTGCGTCGGCCGCGGCAACTACCGCTGGTTTCTCTCTCTCCTCCTCTCCACCAGCATCCTCCTCGCATACGCCGCCTACCTGGCCTACATCATCATTTCCCCGCGCGCAGAAGCTTACTATCGACGCCACGAGTCTTTCTATCGATACCCCGGATCTCATAACCCCTCGACTTGGTCCACTTGGTTCGATATAGAATTACATTACTTCACCACCTACGCCTCCATTTACCTCGAACTCGGCGGCGTCCGCACCTCCGCCGTCGGTCTCCTCGCTCTCCTCACCTGGCCCTTACCGCTATCTCTCCTCGGTTACCACATCTACCTCATCTGGGCGGGCATGACGACCAACGAGTCCGGGAAATGGGCGGACTGGCGGGACGACATGGCCGACGGCGTCGTGTTCCTCGGCCACAGGAAAGAAGATACGTTTGAGCGCGCAGGAAGCGAAGAAGAGCCTCGAACCACGTGGCCGCTGGAAAGCAGACACGTGCTCGTTCGGACTCTGAACGGGGAGGCGCCGAGTAATCTACCAAGCAGACTAAAAGAGGTGTGTGATGAGGAGGGTTTTGAGCAGGTGTGGGGATTGGGGAAGGTGGAAAATGTGTATGATCTCGGGTTCTGGGATAATTTTAAGGAAGCGACGAGATAGTAGAACTTATGAGTCTAGCCCATACAAAAAGAAAACACACACTACACCGTCGCCTCTACTCCGCCCCCTCAATCCCCAAATGATCCACCCTCTCCACCCTCTTCTCACTCCCCCCCTGCACCCCCCTCTCCCGCGCCTCCTTCCTCCCTTCAACCCTCTTCTCACACCCTCTCTCCCGCGTCTGCCTCTCCTCACCCGCCGCAAACGCCCGCCCGGAACCCTTCACAGCGCCCTTGGCCCCACCTTCCTCATACCGGTCCTCTGTCTCCACTTTCTTCCCCTCCGGATCCGTATGCGTCGTCTTCTTGCTACTCGAAGAAAAAGCACCAGATAGCGCGCCTAGGAGATTAAGATTCAGCCCTGCGGAAGCAGACGCGGAGTGCGTTTGGGATTCCGTGTGTGTGTGGGAGGAAGCTTGGGAATTGGATTTGGAGGCCGAGGTGTGGGCGAGGTCTTTGGATGTTGCGTGGGAGATGTCGTTGGTTTGGTGTTTTTGGAGGGTGTTGGGTGCCATGTTTAATGGGTGTCGTCGCGGTGGAACGGGGGATGGTGAGGTAAGAATGGGCGAGTTTTGTGTTGTCCGATTGCGGTTTTTCGCCGTTGATGCTGAGGAGACTTTTGTCCAGTCGGTTTGTTGCCGGTGGTGTGCCTGGTTATGTAGTTTAGGCTAGGGAAGAATGGGATGATGTCAACGTGCAGCTGGCGATGCGTAAACCGGGTTTAGTAGGGTGCTCACCAAATCGGAGACGACTGGAAATAAGCAGACAGCATACAGAGAAAATGGAGAGGGAAAAAGAATAACAGGAACCTTGGGAACAGATACAGCGTCCTAGATCGTGGAAATTCAACTATCGGAAAAAGGGTATCAATAGGGTATCAACGACGCACGCGCAGGGTATCCCACAATCCAAACCAAACCACACGCAGAGCCACCTCAACTCTTCGTCAGCGTACTAACCGCAGTTTCAAACCTCTCCATCGGCGGTCTCTCAGCCGCTTTGTCATCTCCCACCTTCTCCTCCTTAGAGCTCAACAATTCCCCTCCATCTGCAGTAACGAAGCGCTCAACACCCGGCCTTTCCACCTTCTCATCCCCGTCATCCCCTCTCCTCTCTCCCTCACCCACAGGCACCGGTGCATCAACATCCGCCCCGCCATGACCATCACGATCCCGCATATCCATACTCGTCAAAGTGGTCGTGCTCGCATTAATCTGCCGACCTCCTTCCTCTACCTTCAAACGAAAAGGATACGCTATGCCACCCCGAGTCGGCCGCGTGGTCAAAGTATTCGTATCCGGGATCAGAGTTTGCGGCGATTGGGGCCGAGATGCATCGTCAGCACCTGCAGCCAGAGGAGTATCTTCCGCAATACCGGGGGAGGCAAGAGGACTTGCTTCTCGCTCCGGCGCGATCTTCGTAGCTTCTGCAAAACCTGGAACGGGCGGAGCGAGGTGGTTCAGGTCTTCGGCTGTTGCGGACGCTTGTCCTTGGTCTGTGACGTTTGAATAGCGGGAGTTCGTTTGGGGTTGGAACAGACCATCAGGGGATTTCAGTCCGCTCATGTGAGGAGACTTCGGTGGTTGTACTGAAGAAATCGCGCAATCATCTGAAGGGCCATCGGTGGCAGCTTGTGCCGCCTTCGCTTCAAGGCTGTCGTTGCCTTCCGCCTCCTCTTCACGAACAAGCTGTGCATGTCAGTCTAAGCACTAAATCCAAGTAGATTACACATACCGTCGCCTCATCGTGCTTACTCCCCCACAAACTCCAAAGCGACATGCCCCAGCTCTTCTTATTCTTCTTCACCGATTTCATCCCCTTGATCCTCCGACCAGCCAACGCGGTCGGCGGCGGTTTCTCACCCTCGAACACCTCATACCCCGCCTGTATCTCCTTCAAGCGCCTTTTCTGTACCTTCAATTTCTGCTTCGCAAACTTGGTGTTCCACTGCTTCTGCGCTGCTGTCCACTTGTTGACGGGTCCTGGCTTCGGCACACCGATTTCGGCTCGAGGGAGTTTAAGTGCGACGAGCTCACCTGGAGGAGCAAGGGGGTATATGTTTCCTTGGCGGTCGATGCGTTGACGGATCATGTGGTTGTTGAATACGGGGAGAGGATCGCCGGCTTTGCCGACTTTCTGACTGTGATGTGTTTCTCTTGACGTGCTGGTGAAGGCGACGTGCTGAGCGCTTGACGGCATGGAGAGCTTGATGTCGGTGGGGGACGGCTTGCCATTGTTCCTGCTGCTGCCTGATGAACTCGAGGTGTCTGATGTGTCGCTACTAACTACGGAGATGCTGTCATCGTCGAGAATGTCGATAGATGTCTTCTGGGCTTTGGCAAGTGCCCACGCTCCGAATTGCGCGATGCTGCGGTACATATACTTCGCCGGGCGAGTGAAGCTGAGCGTGGGACAGACGTGGCAGAGGTCTTCCCACACCTGTAGTTGCACGTCTGTGGGCCGGTACTTGGCGGCTTTCTCTTCAATCTCTTTGGCAGACTGGTGATTCGATGGCGGCGGAAGATACGCAGAGGGATTGGCAGCCTTGTGGGCCAGGTACACCTGCTCGTCCTGGAGCAGCTCGCCGCCTCCGACCTGGATGAGCAGGGGCGGAAGGCCTCCCAGTGAAGGCTGCAATACAGGAGAGACCAGAGGATGTGTGAGTAGGTGATTAGGCACGTAGAGTTGGATTTGGTCTTTGATCTGGACCCGCACACCGTCGTGGAGCTGAACGGATAGCACAGGGTTTTCCTTCGGGCCAATGCTGTACTTCCCATCCGCTGAGACAAAGTAGCCTTCTCCTTCGTCTTCAGTGCTACCCGGCTTAGATGTTTCGGTCACTGAAAAACCGCGGATTCGCTCTTTCTTGTCTTCGTCCGCAGCATCCGAGGCTTTCGCCTCGCCATCCGAAGACTTCTTCTGGCCATGCTTGGATCGGGGGCGTCTCTGAGATGCCAGGATATCATCGGCGTTCGGGGGCGGCCAACTCATGCTAGGCTTATGGATAAAGCCATGCGCTGGGATATAATCCATCTTTCCGTCCCCACCCAGACTTGGAAAAGAATGCGTGAGATCGACCCAGGGACTGAGCAGAATCCCGCCGGCGGGAAGCGGCACACCCTGATCTCTCAGTATAACCAGCATCGCAAGAACCATACCACCTCCAGCCGAGTCTCCAGCCAGCAGGATAGTAGAAGGATCATGTTTCTGCTCAAGCAACCACAAATATGTCGCAAGACCTGTCTCTATCAGCCCAACACCTTCAAGTCAAACAGAATCCACTCACAATCCTGCAACCCACAAGGAAACGGAAACTGCGGCGCAAGTCTATACCTCGGCGCCAGCACCCTCGCCTTTAACTTCCTCGCATGTCTCTGCATCTGATACCGATGTTCATCCACGCTTCCGAAAAAATACGCGCCACCATGCACATACAACATAATGCGCTGACTCTTGACATTCGCCATCTTCGTGCGTTCTTCGTAATCTTTCCGCATCTCAATCCACTCTGCTCGAAGCGGTTTGTCCATTCGCCATTGCCACCATGTCTTCCCGCCTACTGCTTCTATACCCTCCGCTCCAAGTTGCGCTTGTATAAGCTGTGCGGATCTTTCGAGCTGCGTGTGGGGTATCTCGAGGTCTTCGACGTGGACCCAGTGCGGAACGGGCACCCATTGCGCGGTGAAGGCTTGCAGTTCTTCGACGGTATGGAAGGACGCGTAGTGGAGGAAGCGGCGGATGAGCTCGAGGCCCTCGTGGTAGGAGATATGTGCAGTTGGCTTTTGGCGCAGGGGGCCGCGGCGTAGGTAGTGGGTTATGGCGGTTTCGATGACGGTCGGCGTGACGGCCGTGGCCACGGTGATGGTGTTAACAACCATGGCGGCGGGCTCCGGTGCGAGCCTCGGTGGCAATGCTCGCGGGACACCAGAAGATAAATTGTTGGAGAGGCATCGACAGCGTGATGCTGCCCAGAGGGATAAATAGTTTCACGAGTCGGGTCGCGGTTGTTGCACAGGGGGAGATATTGGGAGCTTGGGCCACATGGGGCTCTACGTCATTTGCAGTTACTGTTTATCGCTTCGAGCACTCTGGCACCACTTTTGGAGTGTCTGAGACTGTTTAGGAAACTCGATTACGAGCTTAGCTTTCGGGGGATTGCTACCGTACATATGGTTTGATTTTGATATCATCGTCTAAGGGCAAGCGAGCAGCTGGGAGGACATGGATGCCGCTAGGTGTTATGACGTTATAAACAGCATACTCGCTGTCAACATTATACGCGATATATATCTTCTTTAAGACCATGTATGCAGTCTTTACAGCAACACAGCGAGAGCTTGAACGCTCGAACCCACGAAGTCCAGCATCCATTACCCAAACGCGTTAGCCGCTCATCACTCCCGCGCCGAAGATTACCCGACCTCCGCGACATCTCGAAAACCTCAACGACGACACATCAAGCCGTGGACTGTATAACGCGCGCCGCATAGTCACCATGGCGAAAAAAGGTGTGTCGATTGATTTCTATACATTTTTGAACCATGTCTAGTCGTTTCCGCTGCGTGTGATGCTTCGGGATTAACTGCCGGAGCATATACTGACATGCAAACAGCAAAGTCCCGTACCATCATGGTACGCCTGATCTCCATGGCGATGACGGGATACTTTCGAACCCTCCAACGGCCTCGTGCGCATAAACCGCTCAGCATGTTGAAATACGATCCTATCGGTATGACAGCCCAAATCGGTTCCCCGTGGACCATGACGAGCAAGCGGAGAACAAGAGTTGGGACAGGAGGCGGAATCTAATTGTGCCGAGCTTGGATGCTGACAATTTCCATACAGTGCGGAAACAAGTGCTCTTCCTCGAGCAAAAACGCGGCAAGAAGAAATGATCGACCATATGGTTGGGTTTCCAACGACTGGATCGGAAACTACCAAGGGGACGGAAGAGAGATTATCGCGCGAACATACGGAACGAAATATACCAGTGCAGGGCTTGATGGGTGTACAGATATTGCAATGTACCATATATGCGGCATGGCCAGGCGTTATAGATGGGCTGGATTTGAATACAAAAGCAATTCGGGTTCCTGTCCGGAACTCTCAACTTGACCTCGCCTCAGATCAAGACACAAATTTATGAAGGCAACCGATGCCTTCGCCGCCCAGCATGAGCAACCACACCATCAAGTCCACAAAATGTCTCGTCGCCCTACCCTAGCCAAGCTATTCAGCCGCGAGGTCGGGGTCCCCAAACCCCCAAGGCCCCGACGTCCTCCTAGCTGGTGCAATGGCCCGCTCGGCCGGTCTCGACCGCTCGTTATTTGGGGTCCAGTGGTTAAGTTTTCAGAAGGTAGGGTATCCGTGGATGCGAGCCACTGCATTCGACGATGTTCATTCTAGAAGAGCAACGGAGTATAACCATGATTGCATAGCATGGTCACAACTGAATGTCGCCTTCAGATCCAAGGTCCTGGGAGGAAAGTCGGTGGTGGAGGAGAAAAGAGCTTTTGGGTGGGCAGGCGCGCTTTATATACAAGGGGGGAAGAGGTGAAGGAAAGGTGGGTGGAGTGAAAGGAACACGCCGTACCACTTGAGCAGGATTAACGCATACACGGGGTCTGCCACACATCATCACACGTACAATCATAAGGCAACCTTAGAAGAGCCTTCGCCGACTAGCATCAGTAACAGCACCATCAAGTCTAGAGAAAAATGTCTCGTCGCATCGCGCCAGTGTGTTCAGGGGCGAGTACCGTAACCCGATCCTCGACTTCCCACATGGACTAAAACGGCCCACATATGCGAGCCGCTTGATTTTTGGATTGCAGTAGCTCAACCTGAGCGAGCCGCTGCAGAATTGCTCGTCAGCGGCGCACATATGCGAAGCACTGTGATTGCGACGATGTTCAATCTAGAAGCGCGACAGAGTATAACCATTCATGGATGCTTGGCATGGTTACAACTGAGTGTCGCCTTCAGGTTCAAGTCCCTGGAGGGCACTCGATGGAGAAGAGATCAGAGTTTTAGGCGGGCAGGCGCGCTTTATATATGGCGGGGTCGGGGAAAGAGGAACTAGAGCTTCGAACAGTGGAAGGAGTGAAAGAAGGAAGGCGGGGGAACTGTTGGGTGAGTGAAAGAAACTCAGTAAGATTTATACATGTAGGGCCTGCCGCACATCAAGCCATATACAGCATAAACGACCGTACGAGGTCTAACCCGCCCCCTTCATTGCACACGACCTGGCCCGACCCGTCAAACCCAGAGAGAATGTCTCGTCGACACCGGCCAGCACGTTCAAGCCAGGTCTGGGACACCAAGACCCAGAGCTCCTGTGTGGATGCATTGGCCGAGCGAAGTGACCGCTGCAATCGCGACGATGTTCAATCTAGAACTGCAACGAAGTATGACCATCATGATATAGCATGGTCACAACTGACAGTCGCCTTCGGGGGCCCCTTTCCCTGCGAGGGTTTTAAGAGAAGACAATCCTATGGATACCAGGAGGGGGACTTGATTGTCAAGTTATGGATGGGCGCGGCGCGCTTTATATACTCGGCCGGCGGGGAGAAACCAGGGCTCCGGGCGCGGAAGGAGCGACGAGTTCAGGCGGGATGCGGTCGGGCGAGCAAACCTTCCAAGGTTGAGAAAAGAACTTTGGAAATTGGAAAAGTGAAAAGGATTCAAGGAAGGCCGTCAATGGAGAAGGACAGAACGAATGAAATATACCAGGATTCAGACATGCGAAAATCTCCATTGTCACTATCTAGGTACCCCGATACCACCGCAAAGAAAGGAAGGAAATTGTCTCATCGCCACACTGCAACACTTGCTACGCAGGTGACTGCTGTTCATGAACCCTACACCGCCCTTCAAGGGCAGCGAACTGGAGCCCTAACGGCAGCCTGCAAGTGTATTGAGTAGGAGGGGGTCCGTGGGAGCCGGAATCGTCAAAAAACTTCACAAACCCCCCACAGGTGCTTCAACATAAAGGGCGAAGAGCCCCCCTTCCGAGAACACGATGAATGTTGATCTAGAAGCGCGACGGAGTACGATCATGGTGAGAGCACATGACCACATCTGAATGTCGCCTTCAAGTTTGAGATGGAAAAGAGAGGAGCGTTTTAGTGGAGGCGCTGCGGTTTATATACGCCAGAGCAGGATCGGAGGAGGAGAAACAGTGGCTCCGAACAAGGCAGGAGCGACGGCTTGGGGAAGCTACGCGCTCCACGGGTGTAGAAGTGCGGGGTGAAGAGAAATTCATGCGTCAAAAGCCGGGGCAGAATGAGGGGAACATGCAAGCTAAGTGTCCGCTTCAGCACAAAAACAACGAGCCGCAAAGAAAGGGGTGTTTCATCGAGACACTGCAACGCTGCCCACATCACGCAGACTGCCCGGGAGGAGGAATACCTCCAGACCGAGGCCTGGCCACCAGACGACCCAGACGGCAGCCTGCGAGCAGTATCTTGGAAGCAGAAGCAGCCGGTCCTCCCACAGAAGCGGCAAGCCCAGACCACTTCACGCTCCCTGGTGTTTGCGATGATTGTTAATCTAGAAGAGCGATGGAGTATGACCATGATGCAATAGAATGGTCACAGCTGAGAGTCGCCTTCATGAACCTGGAGAGGTATGAATGAGGAAGAATTGGGCGGGTGCTGGTCGATTTATATGTACTGGAGCGCGGAGAATGGAGAAACTCAGGGCCGATGTCAAGAGAAGGAGACGACGGTGCTGAGTGGCAGCAGCCTCCACGGAATGGGGCAGGTGTCTTAACAAGTACGCGCGAGTTACAACAATAGGAGGTGAGCGGCAGTTCATCCTATCTAGATACACTCAAGTCACGACAATCAAGATCGCCCCTCATCAGAAGCCCAGCTCAACATTGGGAAAAAGAACATGTCTCATCGTGACACTGCAACACTGCGACACCGCGTTAACCAGACTACCGCTGTTCGCGGCAGCTGGGACCAGAATCCCGTAAGGACCCGACCGGGGGGAATTGTGCAGCTGACAGCAGTATCTTGGGTAGGAGGAGTCTCTCCCTCCGGCGGTTGGCCACCAGATAATCAGCAAGCTGACGAACAGAGCCTCCGTCCATGAGCACGATGAATGTTGCTCTAGAAGTGCGACGCAGTATGACCACGTTGGAGGAGAAGGGCGTGATCATATCTGAATGTCGCCTTCAGGATTGCCTGGAGAGGTAAGGATGATGGAGAGATGTGGGTTCCGCTTGCTTTATATACTCCCCGGTGCCGGCGCTGGAGAAACTCTGGCCCGGTGTCAAGAGGAAGGAACACCCAGGCCAGTACATTCCCTTAGAACCCATATATCAGGAGAGACAGCGGAGGTACAATATCTCGGGGCAAATGCTTCAAGCAACGCGCGCGGATATCCCCCTTATCACAAGCCCGACACAAGCGTAAAGAGAAGAAAGAATATGTTTCATCTACACTGCAACACTGAGAGAGGAATAGTTAAAAGTAAGCCTGCAAACAGTGTCCTGGATGGGCGGTGGGCTGCAGACACTATTAAGAGCGCCTTGATTCCGGGAGCACGATGAAGTTTAATCTAGAAGCACAACGGAGTATGACCATGGTAAAATGACAGAGTCGCATCATCACATCTCAGTGTCGCCTTCGAACGTTCAATAGTCCCCGGAATACCTAGAGAGGTGAGAATGAGGTGGGAAAGAATGCCTAGGAAGAGTGGGCATAGCGAACTAACCTCGGGGAGGTCTTCGGTTTATATAGGACCCCGGAGAAAGGAAGAACTCGTGGCCGAAGCCAACAGGAAGGAGCCTCCGAGTGCAATAAACTCCATATCATGGAAAAGACGCCTTGACAAGTCCGCGCTAGTGACAACTGGAATAAGGAACAATAGGAGCATACACTCTAATCACTACATGCCGGATTAACCACGGGCCCCGTTTGTGGCCCAGCACAACTGCAAAGAAGAAGAAACATGTCTCATCGCGACACTCAAATACCGCCCTCACAGACTGCCGGGGTAAGGACACCCTAACCTCCAGATGCAGAGCAAGGCGAGTCACTAGGCTGCCGTTTCGTCACTTAACTACCTAAACGGCAGCCTGAGAGCAGTATATGGGGTAGGAGGTGTCTCTGCCTCGAACCCCTGCCTTACCGGAGTTCCTGCGCTCCAGGCAAGCGTCCACAGGTGTCTGGGAGCACGACGAATGCTGATCTAGAAGTACAACGGAGTATGGCCATGGTGATAGATAGAGTCGCATGGTCACATCTGAGTGTTGCCTTCAGAAGCACCCTAAACGGGTGAGAATGGGGCGGCACAGCCTGCAAGCAGTGTCCTAGGTAGGAGAGGGGTTTCTGACTCCGGGGGGTGTGACACCAGCCTACACAAGAGCGTAAAGCCCCCCTTCCGGGAGCACGATGATGGTCTGATCTAGAATTGCAACGGAGTATGGCCATGGTGAGAGAGATAGATTCGCATGGTCACATCTGAGTGTCGCCTTCAACAGTACCCAAAACGGTTGAGAATGATGGTGGGATAGTCGACTGAGCCTGGGGGGTTGTCCGGTTTATATAGGATCCCGGGGAAAGGACGGACTCAAAGTCCGGTGTCCAAAAGGGAAGCAGCGGAGTGCTATCGGGTACGCCGGATAGTGATAGTGCGGGAAAGCATAGTCTAGTAAAACGCACGAGAATCTCAGCACAGCACAGGAAAGAATACTGGGATGTGTTCGTCTAGGAATGGTGCTGAGCGACGCCTTGAGCCCGGTCGGGCAATATTGTTACCCTCTGATGTAGTTGACGCTTACAGGCCAGCAGCTTTGGAGCACTCTGCAATGCAGAGAGCCTACAATGACGGGATAGCGGGCTCTGAGAAGGGTTGAACGGAAAACCGAAGTGGCATGTAATCTTCAGTCACATCTTTTGCAGAGGCACTCTTTACACAGCCGGAGATGGGCGACAGATAATCTTGGAGAATGAGGTAAGATATACGCGCCCTGGCGCTGAGAGTTGACAGGCGAACGGTGAAACAAGGGTTCGGCGGCTACGCTAACTCAAGTGGGACTAACGACGGACGCGCCCGCTGCCACATTTCACCCGAGCACTCGTGGCAGCCTGCCACAGGCACCACCTGCACTCCACACCATGCGTTCACTCACCGTCACCCCATCAGGGACCAGACAAGCCATTCGTATTGGCTGTTGATATTTTGTATTGAGCCTCATCATCCCCCGTTGCGAGAAAAAGGCATGAGACTGCTGTGCAGTGCTAACCTTCCAGCACTAACCACTGCTCGGTCCCCGGCACTCGGCATGGATACCTGCAACGAAAAAACGCCCCTCACAACATGGGGAGGCGACGCGCGAGAAAGATTGTCTAAGCTGGGGAGCCACAGCAATGACCTTTCGAGTTGAGGCTGAGCATCGAACTGCTTTCTTTTCTTAAAAACGGCTTCTGCGCAAGGCCTCGAATCCCCGGCCATCCCGAGCTGACCCTCCACCCAGTTCCTCCTACCGTGTACGTCACAGTCCTCAGTATACGAAGCACTCGAGCAGGCATCAGTTCTTACTCACTGTTCAGCTCGGCTAAGGCGCACGTGGCCGTGCGGATCAGCGCCACAGGGTCCACAAACCAAGCATCACTGTCTACGCATTTTCCAGTCTTGACAAGTCGACTAAACCACGAGACCCGCCAGTGAGCGGCCTCCACTGTGTTAAGACCATTGACCCCTCGACATCATCAAGTCCACTCCCGCTCCTCTTTACCTATCTCTGAACGGGCTACCCTTCCCGGATACCACCGATTCTGGATCGGAACCATCAAGAAGACTCCTTGAAGGATGGCTCCGGGCACCATTGATCTTCTGAACTACCTCCATGCTCCAGCTTGCGCGGTATACTATCTGGCCGCAGCACTATACGGGACCATTACCCTACACAAACGGCAGCCTTTATCCACAGCTCGACGACGTTTTGCTGCCGCTTTGGCACTCGCAGAAGCAACCACATACGCAATTGAGCTCTTGTACTATATCATCCGGTCAATCAACAGCGACTACGAGCCGCCGCATAGCGCAGTTAGCAATTGCCTGGGATCCATACTGGTGTTAGGCCCCATCAGTGTTAACGTTCTAAACAAGGACGACGCACAATGGAGTTCATTCTTTGGTCTTTATTCCCTGGAAGCCACTTTCAACACAGTTAACCTTGTTGCCGGGGAATCTGCCACGGGAGACAATGGGATCCGAGATCTCGCATCTACGCTTGCCATGCTCCGGACGCTTGTGTCTACCGTCTTAGCCATACACTGGATGACTTTGCGCCTTTGGCGACGCCTCAAGCCAGATGACGAGGAACGGCAGCCACTGCTTGCTGCGGAAGAGAACGACACAGCTACGTCGAAGGATTCAAATTACGGGTCCATCAATGACAAGCCCAAGTCACAAGGAAAGCAGGAAGATGAGGACCCACGCAAGAAGTTGAAAGAACAACAGGCCCGGCGGGTCGACGAGGAGGGTGGTTGGATACCATACTTGAAAGGGTTCACCATCTTTTTGCCGCACATGTTGCCGAAGGACGACTGGGTACTGTGGACATGCATAGCAATACGCGGTCTGGACATACTGCAAGAACGCGCTTTCAATGTTCTTGAACCGCGCCAGCTTGGAATCATCACCGACAAGCTTGCACAAGGGACGACCGTTATGCCCTGGAAGGACATCGGCCTCTGGGTCTTTTACCATTGGTATGCCTCACCGGTTGGCTTCTCTCTGTTTGGCAGTTACGCCAATACTGTCGCCAGAGAGCGGATGTCGGCAGGGGTACGACGTATGGCCTACAACCACGTTATGAACCTTGACATGCAGTTCCACACCGGCAAGTCTTCGGGTGAAATCACCGAGGCTGTGAATCAGGCGGGGTCGTTGAATGAGCTGGCAGAGCTCGCATTGTTCAATGCTGCTCCTGTAATTCTGGACATTATCATCGCAGTGTGGTATGTGTCGCATCTGTTCGACATCTACATGTCATACATTATCCTCTTCGTGGGATCCGTCTACATTTGGACATCTACAGCTGTGACGAATCGGAATCGGGAGGGCCGTCGAATTTACGCCGATCGCCGCAGAGCCGAATTCAGCATTCAGACCGAGACACTGCAGAACTGGCAGACCATCTTCTACTTCAACCGAGAAGCACACGAGGTGAAACGATACGGGGTCGCTTTGATGGACAGACTTCGCGCTTACTACGCCTTCATGCGCGGATTATTGGGAGGCTTTGCTCTCGTCGATCTGGTCATGAACATCGGCTTCACCGCGTGCTTCATCTTCGCAATCTCCCAGGTCGTCGCGGGACTGAAACCAGTGGGAAATCTGGTCTCATTCGTCATGTTCTGGTGGTCCGTCCGTGCCCCAATACAAAGCATCTCTTACCACTGGAAAACGCTTTCCACTACGCTGATTGACGCTGAACGCCTTTTGGAGCTCATCAGGACGAAACCGCTAGTTGACGATGCACCTAACGCGCGGCCGCTGAAGTTCGAAGTGGGCAAAGTGGAATACTCCAACGTAGACTTTGCATACGACGAACGAAAACCCATCTTGAAGAACGTCAGCTTTACCATCGAGGGCGGACAGACAGCGGCTTTCGTCGGCGAGACAGGCAGCGGCAAGTCCACCATCTTCAAGCTCCTCGCCCGCGCCTACGACGTTGGAGGCGGTTCCATCTCCGTCGACGACCAAGATATCCGCACAGTGACTCGCTCAAGTCTACGCGAGATCATCGGTCATGTTCCACAGGACCCGGCCCTCTTCAACTTGTCCATCATGGAGAACGTACGCTATGGCCGCCTCGATGCCACTGACGCCGAGATTGAGGACGCCTGTCGTGCAGCCGCCATACACGATGACATTATCGGTTTCCCGGACGGCTATGAGTCGGTCGTTGGCGAGCGCGGTGTCAAGCTCTCAGGAGGCCAACTGCAGCGTATAGCCATCGCAAAGGTGCTCATTCGGAATGCGAAGATTGTCCTTCTCGACGAAGCCACCAGCGCCGTGGACTCTACCACCGAAGCACTGATCCAGAAAGCTTTCAAGACGCTGAGCGCCGGACGGACGACCCTTGTCATTGCGCATCGCTTGAGTACGATCGTCCAGGCAGATCAAATCTTTGTGGTGTCGAAGGGCGAGATCATCGAACGAGGCACGCATGCTGAGCTTTTGGCGAAAAACGGGAAGTATGCTGAACTGTGGAGTACGCAGACTGGTTCCGTTTGTCGCGAGAATTGTGGTGATGGGGATAAAGATAAGGGGATGAAATGGCTGGTTGATATCTCTCCTGAGAAGTTGGATAAGGCTGGAGCAACTGGGAGTTCGAGCTCGCAGAATGGGAAGGGGAAGGAGGTTAAGAAAAGGGGTTGAGCTTAGTATTGGGTTGGGATCATTGACACTGTTTGGATTGGAAAGACGTTCAGTCGTGGTTTACAGCGGCAAAAGCGTCCCTTTTTCTTTTAGCTGCGGCATGTAGTTCGGTCCTTTCAACTTGATTAGTTTGTTTTCAGGGGACGACGAATTTCAACACTAAAGCATCACAGTGCCCATCAACGTTAAACTTTTACTTCCAATTCATAATCATGCCGATCATCCATCAGATTCAGCTCCGCCCACTCTCTCGACGACCTTGCTCCCTAACACACCCTAACATCCCTGCTGCCCATTCGCAGTCCCATTAACATACGCGCCCGTCGGATCCCCCAAACACTCAGCTAAACACACAATCAGCAAATTTCCCCCCTACACCATTAATATCCACTTACCAACCGTAACCAATTTCAAATTATTCTGCTTCGCCCAATTAACCAACCAAGGCGTCAACGTATTCACCGTCCCAGCATACGTCTCATGCATCAACGGAATATGTCCATTCCCCCCCGCTCCCGCCTGCTGAAACCTCTGCTGACTCTGCTGCGGACTCTGATTATTCCAGTCCCCGCTATCGACGTCGTTGGTGATGACTTTATATCCCAGTTGTCGCATCACGGGGAGCACGTTGCCCCCCGTGGCGAGATAGGGCGGGCGCATGTAGGTCGGTTTTACGCCGATGATGTTGACGAGTGCTTGCTCGAGGCGCTGCATTTGGGAGAGCAGGTCGGATGATGACATGGAGCCGAAGTTTTGGGGGTGCGACCAGCTGTGCGAGGCGATTTGGTGGCCGGCGGCGTAGGCGTTTTGGAGGGCTTGGCGGTGGTTGTAGATGCAGCCTGCGGGTGTTAGAGGTGGGAGGGGTTGGGTCGGGGACGGACAGACCGTAGAGGGTGCCGGTGACCTGGGTGTGTTAGGCTGTTGTTCATAGTGGTGGAGACGGTGAAAAGAGTATCGTGGAAAAGAGGCAGTCAGACGTACGAAGAATGTCCCCTTCGCTCCACCGCGCGTCAACGTGTCAACCAGTGTTTGAGTGTACTGATACGGTCCATCGTCGTATGCCAACGCGATCTGGCCCGGGGCGTTACATTGCTGGATGACCTGAAGCCGTCAACAACACCGTCCCTGCTAGAACAAGTACACGAGGTCTCTAACTTTTCCGGCCTCAGGTCCCGCTTGTCGGATCATCTGGATCGGATTCAGAATCGGGATTGCGGCGCCACTGGCCACCAGAGTGGCGACGATGAAGGATTTCACACCCATTCTTGTTTTTTTTTCTTTCAGGTATCGGGGATGTGAAGCTAAGACTGATACCCCAAATCTTCGTATGTGCTCATCACTTTATATATGTCTCTATCCGCACCAGTACTACCATGCTTCCGCTGATAGACATAGTCAATCCATGTGGGTCGCCCGGTACCAGTAATTTGAGAGAAACATGTCAATCGCAGCTCCCATGACCTGGTTTGTGAGAGGTGTTTATCCGGGGTATATCGAGGTGGCGTGGAGCCGCGGTTTTGGCACTTTACATGACGATGCCTTGTGTGGAGCCGGTGTTTGCGGGGGCGGGGATTAGAATGGCGATACAAGCTTCTATGCAGATCGAAGATTGAGATGTGAGGTGGAAGCCGGCAGTGGGGACAGCTTTGTTCACGCAATAATACCACTTGGGAGTTGTTGTGTGTGGCCGTCTCCTGGTTGTACAAATGTCGCGGGTGTTTCCCAGCATTGGGGAAGGTGCCTTGTCCTGGTCATGGAGACCGGCCTTGCAATGTCGATGACGAGCACGATCATGCCCTTCGACCGAGAATTAGTGAATTGAACGACGTGGTTCCAATATCGGGGATTGAGTGCCGGCGGTTAAAGAGTAGAGGAGGCAGGGGGTCGACACACGTGACGGCGACTCAGATATCATCTATTCCAGTGTTTTCCGAGAGAATGCCTGTGTAAACAAGGAGGGGAACGCGAGTGTTGGTCTTGAATCTCGAGGGGTAGAGCGACAGCTGCGGAAAGGTGGCTGGCGTACCACCACTCTTCACCCATCCCGCAGTACTACACCCTTCACGCCTTCTCCCCTTCCCCAACAGGCGTAAGCACCACCCTCAACCCACCCTTCGGCCTCGCCGTAATCGCCCCTCCAATCTTCAACTCCCAGTCCTTATCCTCCAACTCCATCTCAAAAGCTCCCACAAGCGCAGCAACCAAGCACGCAAACTCCGCTTTCGCAAAGTCCTTTCCAATACAACTCCTAGGTCCATGCAAGAACGTAAGAGACGCATAATTCGACTCGGCGCCCCCAGTGTTCGCCCTTCCAGTTCCCCTCCACCGGTCCGGATTGAACTCCATGGCATCATTCCCCCACAGTGCGAGCGACTTATTGACAACCCACGGCGCAACGACAATGCGGGTATCGGCTGGGATAAGCTGGCCTTGGATCGTGGTATCGTATTCGCATTCGCGGAAGGTGAGTGGGACGGGAGGGAAGAGGCGCAGGACTTCGTTGATTACGGCGTTGAGGTAGGCCAGTTTGTCGATGTCTTGGGAGGTGATGTTGCCTTCTTCAGTGGGGTCGCCGGTGAGGGTTGCGCGAGGTAATTGGGAGCGGAGCTCATCCCGGAGGCGTGATTGCACTTCTGGATGCTTGCAGAGGAGGTACACGGCCCAGGAGAGAGATGATGCTGTCGTCTCGTGGCCGGCTGCTAGGAACGTCATGAGTTGGTTGACAATGTCTTCGTCGCTGAATCCTCCGGATTCCATGGCTACGGAGAGGATGTCCAGATCGGTGCGCTCGCCCTTTTCCAGTTTTGAGCGCTTGGATCGCACGAGGTCCATGGCTGTCTTTTTGATGGTGTTGACGGCCTCGCGTATATCGTCATTGCGCTTCAGTGGTAGTAGACGCAGCAATGTCTCGGGCAGAAATGCTGCCACAAATGCCAAAATGCGAGCTGTTTTGTTTGAGGAGAAGATCGTCCGGTAGGTTCTGAACAGCTCGTTGGAGGGATCCGAGATGGCACGGAAGTCCTGGCCCACGCCAGCAACGCCGATAATGTCAAGCGCGGCGCGTGATGCCCATTCGCCAATCTCGACGCCGTTAGATGCTTCTGTGCTGGAGCGGATGGTATCGAGCATGGCTTTTGTCATCTCGCGTGACTTGGCCCAGAAGATGGGATAAAGATCCTTAACATGTCGGAACGCAAAGGCCGGCATAAGTTGTCTCCTCTGACGCTGCTTAACATTAGAAGCCGTCTTGTCACATCTTTGGACGCAGGACATACCTTGTGCTCATCGCCCTCGGCCAAAAGCACACCGTTGCCTAGTATCCGACGTATCCCATTCCTGACACGGCGGGGCTTGACGAACTCGTAGCTGCGCTGCACAAGCACCTCAGCGAGTGCCTTGGGGCTCGTCAACATGACTCGAGGCTCGTTAAATAGCCATCGATAGTAGATGAGACCATCATTGGGAACTGTCTCGAGCCATTCTTTCTGTGGCTCGCCAGTTGGCTGTTTGAAGATTCTGACAAAGTGTCCAAGGAGGAAGTTGCCATCCTGAACGACTTAGCATAAGATGTTTACTGGTTCAATAGGATTGGCTCTGACTTACCTTGGGCTGGGGAAGATGACGAAGTGGGCTGAAGAAATGGGGATAGATGACCGCTCCCCAAAGGAAGTTGACAGACAGAAGGACAGTAAAAACCGCAAAAGTGTTGAAGACGAAGCTATCAGACTTAAATGCAAGAGACAACTTGAATCTGGAACTAAGAAGGGAAACCAGAACGGATGAGAGGAACAGAAGCCTCTTTCGCACCGCCATGACGAGGAACTGGCAACAGTGGCGAGTTTTGGGTCGCCAGTAAGTTCACCGAAGTTGTTTTTAAGCTGAAATTCTGGAGAGACACATAGAAACTAGATATGTGATTTCAAACGCTTCAACAGCTGAGAAAAAGAGTACCTCATGGTGATCGTAGAGGTAGGGGCGTAACTGTCACTCACATATCCGCGTCACCTGCCAAGCATCTAGTCCGCATTTGGTTACACCGCCTCAATGTTCGGACATCGGACACTCCGTGCTTTATTGATGATCCTCCGATATTCGTGTACTTATGCATGTTCCTTAGTTGGCCTGTACTCCGAAGGATCACCAACGAGAGTGTTGGAGCCGGAGAAAAAGATTACTATCATTCAACGCAATCCGACGTGATGATATTGGTAGACCGACTAGCTTGGAGCACGGGCATAGTGCACAATACATAGGAGGAGTTTCTTTTCGTTGGTGCCTGTGATGATTGGATCTGAGATACAGAGGTAGGTTGGAAAGAAGGAGGAGAGGAGAAGGGTCGTAGCGCTTCATGCCTCTTAAGAACAGTGTCATGGCACTATCGAAAAGCACTTTTTCGATACCTGCGTCTTCTTGAAGTAGTCCTATTCAAAGCACTAACTTACGTATTGCGCTGGCTGCCTGGCTAATCAACACCATGGACTACTACAGGTTACTGGCCTAGCCGACAGGTAGCCGGACCAGACGTAGCAGGCTTCAATCAATGCTGACGACCGAGTGGGATCTAGAAGAGCGTCCTTTCCACACATATTTTTTAAGATCTGGATCTTCCGAGCACACTGCCCATACAACGTGACCAGGCAGATTGTGCCAGCGGGGCAGGGGGAGCCAACACAGGAGGTTTTGGAAACCACGGACGGAAGGTGGGTGATCTGAAAGTTCATGTTGGTATCGGAATCCAAAGCCCTCTTCCCAGATAATGCGCCAAACTCCAGCCGAAAGTTCCCGTTGCAACAGCTCTTGAAACAGCCTTGCCGACCAAGCCAAGTCCTCTTGATGCCCCATGAGGCCCTCCTTATACTCGCTCGCAAGACACTTCCTTCACCAAAGATGTATCCTCTTAAGCATCCACCTCCATCTCCTCTACACCACCACCGACCTTCCTCCTCAATTTCGTCTTGCTCTTCTGCTTGGGCAGCTCCTCCTCCAGATCGCTCTCGATCTCGCTCTCCTCGAGATCCAGGTTCTCCAGCTCCTTCCGCCTCTTCTCGACCGTAGCCTTGACCTTCTGAACATCCACCTCCATCTCGTCCTCTGCCAATTTCTGCACAGCGTAGCGTTCGCTCGGCGGCAACAGATGCTGGTTCTCCTCGACGAGTTTGCGGTCCTCGGCCCGCTGGCGAGCCTTATTGCCCCGCATACGGGACTTGTAGAACTGGCGCTCCCGTCTTGCTCGGATCTCGGTGACGCGCGTCATGGCCCTGAGTGTCGTCTGGATGAGCTCGCGGTTATAGCGGACAGGAACATTGCGGCGCTGAGCGAATTGCACTGTGAAATGTAAGAGACTGCTGGCGGGTGAGGCAGGTAGTCACATACGGGTAGAATCGACTGTAAGCTCTTTCCCGTGTGCGCGGCGGCTGCGGATCGAGTTAGCAGAGCAGTAAAAACGTTTTGCGAAGTACGAACAAGCTCTTCGTCCAAGCGAGCTTCCTGGGATTCCTCTTCATCTTGAAGTTCTTGTGGCATTTCGACTTGCAGAACCTGAACGCCCGAGCATCGTTGCGCACAAACGTGATACCCTTGGACGGGTACACGGGCGCGGAGCAGAAATAGCACGTCTCGATCCTCATGGTGCCGGGCCGTGGAGGGATACAGACGTGAGAGGGTTGGCCGTTGGGAGAGGTGGTGGAGCGGGCGGAGTGGCGGAGGAGGTCCCTCTCACTCGAAATCTTGGCAGCCAAAAATTCCCGTAAGGGTCTCGGCTTGGCCTCGGCTGCGACTTTCTCCGACCTCCGCCTCCCCATGCTTCGCCTTCGCCATCGTTGTTGAGACGGCAAATGAGTTCAACAGTCCCTCAGCCTCAAGCTCAGAGTCCTCCCGAAAAACAAAAAATGTCTACTTGGGCAATAGCGCTGGGCCTCGGCGCCACGGCGTTCTTCGTACGTTTGAGGATCAAGAGACAAGCTCCGTGAGATACTGACAGGTCTAGGGTCGCGCAGCGTTCGTCGCAATGCGGAGGTCAGCAAAGGCAGGGAGCGCGCTCGGAAGGGGCTACTACAAGGGTGGCTTCGAGCCCAAGATGACGAGAAAAGAGGCATCATTGATCCTGGAGCTTCCGTACGTTCATCCAGACGCCAACGGGACGGTGGCGCAGAAGTGCTGACGATGGACAGCGACCGTGGTATCACCAAGGAACTCTTGACAAAGAAACACAGGAAGCTTATGCTTCTGAACCATCCCGATCGCGGCGGAAGTCCCTACCTTGCGACAAAGGTCAATGAGGCCAAAGAACTGTTGGAGAAGGAGGTGAAATAGACGACTGAAAGACACAACCAGACGACGTGTATAAAAGACATGTACATTACTACGAGATATTTGCTGCATCGAGCAGGGCGTTCCGGTCCAGCGGTTGGGAGACGATTTTGCATATACCATCACCTAGCGGGTCGCATTTGGAAGAGGTTAGGGGAAGTCACGCTGTCCGGAGCAGGCACAGCTCTGTGAAGGAGGAATACAGGAGGAACGAATCTTCTCTCTGAATGTCGTAGATCTATTATATTATCATCTCTCTTTCGACCCGCTAACAGTGCACTGACATATTTGTCAATCTCCAACTCAATAGTCTAGACCCCTGGCATGCCCAACAGTGCTCTTAGACCTGGGAGTCCTCTTGGGAGGAAGTATACAACGAACAGGGCGCCAAATGCGACCAACAGGCCGGTGTACTTCTCGAACCATGTGTGGAAGTAGGCAGCAGTCATCAGCAGCATCCACCACATCAGTGCCACCACTGAAAGGGTGAATTTGACGCCGGTTGTCATTGGCTTTTCGCTCTCAGCGGCGTCCCTCACTTTCTCAACCGCGACGCTGGTGACTTTGCCATCAGCAAGCCTGATCTTTCTGCCGTCTCGCAAACCCTCCGCCCTTGTCAAAGCCGGTAGGAGCTCGAACCACAGGAGTGCCGAGCCCAAGATGAGCAGAAAGACGTGGCCGGAAATATCGACTCCGCCTTTCCATTGTCCGCCGACGGCTTTGCAGGTGGCAGCCGTGACATATTCTCTTGTGTTGCTCATTTCCTCTCTGGCGGCTGGATCGCGAATGAGCTCGCACTGTCCGCCCGTGTAGCGGAAACCCCGATCGATCAGAGGAGCACCAAAGAACCACTGGGTCATGAAATACCAGAAGGTCGTAATGGTGAGGTATCGTAGCGCGGCGTGTATTCTTCTCTTGCTGGACCATGACCTTCCCAAGGCAGGATTGAAAATCCAGAAAGTGGTGAAGGCAACCGTTGTCCAAAACCAGCCGACTTTGACGAAGTAGACATTGAACACGTTCTTTTTCTGCGCAAAGTACGAGGGCGCGAACTCCGGCGGGTGCGACTGCGAATCTCTGGAGTACGGGGCGGCCCGAGAAGCCGGGGAGAGCATGCTGAATATTGAGCCCAGAAGCAGGGTAGCGGGATAGATGGCGATGAGTTGGGCCTCCAGCCGCGTAGGAAGAAAAGGGGAGCGGACGTTGGCGCTCTCACTAATCGTGGCTGCCGGCATGGAGGATGTCAGGGAAGAGGGCTTGCCGTCGGCCTCATATCTGCGTCGAGGGGACATGGTGTGGACAGAGTGGTGTTCCGAAACGATCGTCATAGGAGAGCAAATATCGAAGTTAAGTGAAGGAAGCGGGGCACGGGGTTATGAGTGAAGCGACATGGAATGAAAGTGTGTGGTAGAGTGAAGATAGTGGACGGTATGCGAACTTGGCTGAAAGGTTCCTGCCGCCGCGATGCGATGACGTTTTCGCGACTGCCAAGCCCGAACGACATGGGCAAGTACGCTAGCCGGAGTTGTCATAAGCGCTTTCCCTAAAATCGTAGGTACGGATCAATATACACAAGATCTGTCTCATCTCTCCGCAATGCTGGATGCATACATAGCCACTCGATCACGATTATCTGTCATGGCTGTGGAAAAGCTATTGAGGAGCCTGGCAAAGTCGTTTTGATGCAGTATTTTCGAGACCGGCAGACTCTCTAGACCGGCCAGGGACGGACACAGTGAATGTGCAAACGCTCCGAGACGAGTGTCTTATACTGCGGCCGCAGAGGACCTTGCTGTGTAACCAGCTAAGTGTTTTTATTGTGCAATGATTGGCCCTTGTGGAGTAGCTTCAGCAGCTATGCTACTTTATGTTGTGTCCGTAAACTTTGAGCTTCAAAGTAAACATTGAACACCTCCAGAGCCACGTGCACTTAGGGAAGTCGTAGCCCACTGGATGCGACTGCTCACAGACGCTCTGACCGCTCTCTCACCTGCGCCCCTCTCATTTCTCTCGTTCTCATTCCCGCTCTCTTCCACTTACTCCATTCAATCGATTGTTTACAGCGCCTAGCGCACCGCCTTCACTGCGATAAATCCATTCTTTCACTGACCGGAGCACACTTATAAAACTGCCTCACGTTTCCCATCCAGTCCAAAACCCCACCACCTCGTCTCCCAGTCCATCTGCGGACACCAACACGACCACGACCGCGCCCACGCACGACAGCTGCAGATACCCTTCACAAACTACATCACATCAACAATCAAGCCTCGTAAACGTCAAGTCCTTTGGCCGACCCACTCTGCCATCATGCCTAGCTGGGCGGATATAACGCAGGCAGCGGTGGACGAAGGCGTTCTTCCCGACAAGCCATTCACGACGCCGTCCCCACCCGGCCGCCGGGCAACATTCACGAAGAAGCGTGCCTCCGGCAATGGTACTACGAAGGCATCTAACGGCGTGAGAACGTCCGTACAGCATTCGCTAGAAGATGCCACTTCCAAAAATGGTGTACCGAAGCCATCTAACCCCGCAACGTCCGTACAGCATCTGCGAGAAGACGCCATTTCCGCAAATGGTACATCGAAGCCATCTGACACTGTGACGACGTCCGTACTACATTCGCCGGAAGACGTCAGTGTCCCTGTCAATTCGGTCGACGAGTCGTTGATCCAGTCCATGGAGGAACGCATCTCGGAGCTGGAAGTTGACGGGGAAATGAAAGCCCTCCGCATCGGAGACCTCGAGGACGGTTTGCGTCAACAGCGCATCTACACCCAACATCTCGAGGCCGAATTGTCTAAGTGCCAGCAGCGCCTCTATCTTCTTGAGACGGATTTCGAAAAGGCGGCCTTCAGCAGCGCTGCCACACAGTCAGAAACTGATATTCCTCCACGTACACCGGAGACCGCTCTGGTAGAACCTACACCACACAAGGCGGACACGGCGCTGGTAGAACCTACATCTTCGCCAGAGGAAAGTACCTTGGTCGAACGTGATCCTACACCACGTACAGTGGACACGACCCTGGTAGAACCTAAACCACGTGCACCGTACGGCGCGGCGCCTGCCTTTTTCAAGACGGACTTGAACGGCGAAACCACCGTGGGAGAACATACAGGATGTGCGGCGTACGACGCTACGCCTCAGCAGACCGTTCCTTCATCGCCATCTGTGGAGCAGACCCCTCAGACCGTCCTGGAGTCTGCTTCGAACAACGACACCGCAGACGAACACGCCGATCCAACCCGCGTTCCCAGCGAGGCCAACCGCAACGAATCCCGTCACCACGCGTCCGATCAAATATCGGAGACAAAGGCTGAAGCTGAACCGAATGATAAAGACCCTGACGCCGCCCAACACGATAATCGTGCAGTCGCTCAGCGCTCTGATTCCAAAGACACTACCGTCGAACAACAAGCGGAAGGTGCAGCTCCTAACCGACTGCCCGGCCATAAACAGCCAACCGTGGTACCTGCCTCGGACTTGCCTTCATTGCCAAAGCCCAAACAGCTTGTCGCAGTGCCTGTCAAGCCTGCTCCTAGGATGACATTGGCCATCCAAAACGGCGGAAAGATCGAGACGAAAAAGCCCATCTTTGAATGGACTACCCGGGTTCTCGACCCTCAAGCCACGATAGATCCATACAAGTACACAGACCTGCGAGAGTTAAAGCTGGCTGAGCGGCAAGAGCTGCTGAAAGGCCCCAAAATCCATGTCAAGGTCGGCCCGCATTCAGTTCGTGGATTCCCTAGGAACATGTTCATGGCCGCCAGTCCAAAGATCCGCGAGTATTTTATAAAGGAACCGTTTGCGAACTTCGTCCAGTATCCAGCTAGAGCCCTTGCCTTGCCTGTACTGGAGATCATCAGAGACTACCTCGTCGGTATGGGTAGCCACCCTATAGGATACAGCCTCAGAATCCACTTTGACATCATTAAGGACCTTGCTATCCGTAGGGACTGTATCCGTCTCGGGATGGAGATGTACGTGGCTCACTTTACGCGCAAGTACTGCGACAAAATTCGTGCGGGGTTTATCGGGCTCGACAACATCGCGATCATAGAGAAGAATACAGACGCAAATGACAGCCTCTTCGATTGCCTGTGTAACAACCTGGCACTTTCGCGTCTTAGAAAGACGATACCAGAGCCTGAGAAGTTCGAAGAGTTTTGTCGTCAGCATCCATACCTTGCAGAGCGGGTTCGCCGGATAGAGTCGCGGCTTTCCAGGGGCAGATCCGGGAGTCTGACCGGTGTAAAGAAGCCGCAGACGTGACGAGGTTGTGGATGAGGCGGGTGGGAAGATGTTACCTTGGGCAAGTATGTATTGAACGGACGAGAGGTAATGAAATCGTTACATAGACATCCAAGTCAATGGAAGCCGTGCAGAAAGGAGGACTGAAGTGTATGTAATAATCAAATGATCTGTTACCCTGAGACAACGTATTGCAAGTGATGGTGCGTGCTACTTTCATAAACTAAGTGAACTTGTGTGAGGTTGGAGGTTGAGAGAAGCATCGTCAACTGCCCGCGGGAACTGTCTAGCGTCAGGCTAGGTGGAGAATGCACACCTTGTACGGTTAGTTCACTTGGCGCTATGATGGATGCTTCGTCCATGAACGGAGTGCGTGCTGCTTCGAGCGCATACGCGAATGAAACACCTAGACCGATGATGTCTCTCAAATCACCCCTCTCTCCTCGAATCGTCGGAGCGCTGTCGCTCTTGTCAGCAAAACGTTCAGCCACTCGCAATGGCAACGTATTCACATCGCCAGTCACACGGCAGATTGGATATTGTCGTTGTCAATAAGTCCCGGGCAGGATGACAGCGCAGCCAATGCCATCGATTACTGCGCCCCATTGAGCACCATCGCACAGGGGTCAATCACATTGGATCAGGAATAAATCGCCATATCGACATTCACGCACAGTGCGCCAACGTCGTACAACATCAGAACCCGGTTCAGAGCCGGCATTCCCCTTGCGCCAAATCTTCCGAACACATGCGGATGAAACGGCTATCCAGACAGGGCGTGGAATGAGCGTGGTTACCGTTACCTCACGCTAGCGTCGGTCGGCCTGTCCTTTCCTCACTGGGCTTGTTTATGTTGACAGGACCCGTCCCTGCAGTTGTGTTGCAACTCAAGTACCTTGGTATATTACTGCCCTCATCCTCCTGGGCCCGGTTTCTATGCGGTGCGATCAGTGCCGTGGGCCTCTGCTGAACAACCTACACCGCCCTCCCCTATCTTTACAGACCGCACGAGAGTGCCTTACCGGGATTACCATTATCAGCACAGATGCGGTCATTCAGGCACACGGCGGGCCTTCTGTTCCTCGCCGGCAGTGTCGTGACAGGATTGTCGAGTGTCCATATCGAGTCTCTCGAACCAGTTGAGCGTCTCCATGCTGTCCCAGAAGGATGGAAGGAAGTGGGTGCTCCCGACCCGTCGGCACGTATGAAGTTTCGGATCGCAGTCCAACAGGTAAGTCATATGTCGCAATGGGGAAGCTTTGCATTGACATTTATGTAGCCCAATCATGCTTTGTTCGAGCAGACACTGATGGACATCTCAACCCCGAGCCATCCTAATTATGGACGTCATCTCAAGCGCGCCGAGCTCAAAGAGCTTCTCAAACCCCGCCCAGAGTCGACCACTGTAGTCATGGATTGGCTCGAAGAGTCTGGGGTCCCGGCAGATGATATCGAGAACGACGGCGAGTGGATCAACTTCATCGCTCCCGTCTCCATCGCTGAAAAGATGATGGGCACCTCCTTCAACACATACCAGAATCTTGTGCGCGACGATGTCCGCAAGATCAGAGCCCTCCAGTATTCGGTCCCCGCACATGTCCGTGAGCACATCGATATAATCCAACCTACTACACGTTTCGGCCAGATGCGGCCTCAGTTCAGCCAAATACATGATGTCGAAGTTCTCTACCCGGAAGTCAACGCTAAACACGCGCCTGTCAAACTCGGGCCTGTCAACGCTACGTGCAATAGACAGATTACGCCTCAGTGTTTGAAAGACCTGTACAACTTTGGCAGCTTCAAGGCGGATTCCAGCGTGCCCACTTTCATCGGAGTTAGTGGCTTCCTAGAGCAGTATGCCCGCTTCAAGGATTTTGCCCAATTCGCATCGCTGTGGGCGCCCTGGGCCGTGGGTAGCAATTTTACATGGGCTTCCGTTAATGGTGAGCCTAGTTTGTGAGCTCTCAGGCATTTAGTGACGAAGCACCATAGGCGGCATCCTCGATCAACGCGCTACTAATAGCAGCATCGAAGCGAATCTGGATGTTCAGTACACTGCGGGCTTGGTGGGACCATGCATCAAGACCAGGTACTACAGCACTCCCGGTCGGGGTCCGCTTATACCTGATCTAGATCAGCCCACGCCAGATGACAATCAGAACGAGCCATACCTGGATTATTTCACCCACCTCGTCGGTCTCCCAGATGACGAGCTTCCACACGTACTGACAACGTCCTACGGCGAAGATGAACAGAGCGTACCCGCAGAATATGCCAAAAAAGTCTGCGATCTCATCGGCCAGCTCGGCAGTCGAGGCGTCTCCGTCCTCTTCTCCAGCGGCGACACAGGAGTCGGTTCCGCCTGTCAGACAAACGACGGCAAGAACACAACCCGGTTCCTGCCAATTTTCCCAGCATCTTGTCCCTACGTGACAGCAGTCGGTGGAACAACACGCACCAACCCCGAAGAAGCCGTTGACTTCTCCTCGGGCGGGTTTTCCGACCTCTGGGCGCGCCCCGCGTACCAAAACGCCGCAGTGTCCGCCTATCTCGAAAAACTGGGTGACCAGTGGGAAGGATTATACAACCCCAACGGGCGCGGCTTTCCAGACGTCGCAGCACAAGGCTCGGGCTTCCGTGTCGTGGACAAGGGAACACAAATCTCGGTCGGTGGCACCAGTGCTTCTGCGCCCGTATTCGCGTCCATTGTGGCCATGCTGAACAACAAGCGTCTGTCGGCAGGACAACCAACGCTGGGATTCTTGAATCCATGGATCTATAGTCAGGGGTACTTGGGTCTAAATGATATCGTCGACGGCGGGTCTACGGGATGCAGTGGTCGTAGTATTTATTCGGGCTTGGAGGCACCATATGTGCCGTATGCTTCGTGGAATGCGACCGAGGGGTGGGATCCGGTGACTGGCCTTGGAACTCCTGATTTCGAGGCTCTGCTGAGGATCTCGCAGATGGGGACGTATGGGGGAAGGAGAGGGATGAGGGGGGGTTATTGAGTGTGGTTGAACCCTGGGATGGTCGCTAATTCATTCTTCTTCTTCCTACTGCGAAAGCACGAATGGTTCTTATAAAGAGACCCGTCTCAGTCAAGATTTGTAACATGCAGTTCCTAGACCTGGCGACAAAAGAAGCGGCACGAAGCAGGAAGCATGAATTGCTCCAAGAGTGCCCGCTGCGCACGAGCCACCTTCCCAACGAGGGCAAGCACTCGATAGACCCACATAATCCTGGTTGAGACAAGTGCTATCAACGACCCCAGCTCTCGACCATGGCTTGTAACCTTTCATTATTACCTCGATATCAATTCTCTGTGCCGTCGTTGTTGACCACTGCGAAAACTATTGGCCCAGCGTGCACACGACCTTTCAGCATAACGCGCAGCTGCCTCATGTCATCACCAAGCCCGATAAGGCCGCGAAGGTTCGCTCCTCTGAACCCCGCAAGGCGAAAGGAAGGGGACGAACGGCCGAAACTGAAGGGGATTGTGTTTGATGTTGATGGGACGTTATGTGAGTGTCCTCCGCTTCGGCTTTTGATTATCTCTTGTCAATGAATACAATTCATCTTCGGCTGGACTATGCTTGCACGAGGCCCCCTATCAGACTCATATCAGCCTTGTCTTTCGGTTTGCTGTATACTAACCTTTGTGTGGTTCAGGTGAGCCTCAGAATTACATGTTTGCGGAGATGCGGTATGCATGTGTTTCCTAAGTCACCTGACACACAATGTCATGTCGCTGCCCCTATACCTGGATCATCATGCTGGTTTGCTGTCAACCTCCCTCGGCACGGTCTGAGAAGCCCATTTCGCACGCATGTTGGCCGACATTATTTCATGATTTTACCCATTGGCATTTCTTTCCTTACAACCTCTGCTCCCCCCACTCTCATTTTCCCTGCATCGATCTCATTCTCTCTTCGGGACTGACCAATCGTATACTCATCTAACATGCCTCAGCAATGCCCTCAACATAACAAAAGCCACGGACATCCTAGACCACATCTACTCCCTCCCCGCATCCGAACAAGAAGCCGCGCACGAGAAGATCCGCACCATTGAGCGCACAGCCATGGCGTCTCAAAAACCGCAACTCGGCCTGGTCCAACTAATGGACTACCTGGACTCCCGCTCGATTCCGAAGGCCATCTGTACGCGCAACTTTGACACACCCGTTGCACACCTCCTATCCAACTTCCTGCCCCACTCGAAATTCGAGCCTATTGTGACGCGTGAGTTTCGGCCCGCAAAACCGGATCCAGCGGGTATTCTGCATATCGCGAAGAGCTGGATGCATGAGGATGGGGGCAGCGGGTTGATTATGGTTGGGGACTCGATTGATGATATGACGGCGGGTTTCAAAGCGGGCGCGGCGACGGTGCTGTTGGTTAATGATGTGAATAAGCATTTGGTGGAGCATCAGCATACTGATTTGGTCATCAAGAGGCTGGATGAGCTGATAGGGATTCTGGAGGAGGGGTTTGAGGGGAGGGTTGAGGAAGAGGAGGAAATGGTGGATGCGCAGGGGCTAGTGAAGGAGGCTGTTGAAGAGAAGTAGTGTATGTCTAGAGACCATATGTCGATCATGCAGAAGCTTACACATTGTCCACCGCAGCGAAATGGGCATTTGGATTTGCTCATTACTGCACTAAATTTCTACCCAGCCACATTTTCGGCAGTTCTGGCTCCGTCCATGCCCAAAACACCTTCCTGCCTCTCAGCCTCCTCCTCCGATGCAGCCGCAAAGATCTTCCCAATCGCCTCAACAGTCGTATTTCCCCCACTGAAAACAACCCCAATATTCCACCCCTCCTCTCCCGCCTCCCTCTCCACCATCTTCCTAAAGTCCTCATTATACAATATCGTTGCCAAACCCACGACCGCACTAGGCTCGACAAAACACTTCATCCTCTCCAGCACCAACCGCATCGCATCCCTGATATTCTTCTCCGTGACCGAAAACAAACCCTGAACATGCTCCTTATCCGAGATAATCTTCCACGTCCACTCCCCCAAATTCGTCCTGAGCCCATCCGCGATCGTCAAGCTCTTGACCCCCGTAATCATCTCCCCCTTCTCCACCCCCCTCTTCGCATCATCCGCGCCCTGAAAGCTCGGCTCAGCGCCAAACACGCGCGTGCCCATGCCCTTCCACGCAACCCCGTTTCCAGCTAACATACCACCCCCTCCACACGGCGTAATCACCGCATCCAACTTCCCTCCATGTCCCTTCTCACCACGCACGCCCAACCCCGGGTCTTTCTCCAGCATCTCGGCAACCTGCTCTTCAATCTCCACCGCCATAGTCCCCTGTCCCAAGATAATATCCGGATGATCATACGGCTTCACCAGGAACGCTCCCGTCTCTTTCTCAACCTCATTCACAACAGCCTCTCGTTCCGCAGCCGTACTCCCACTAAAATACACCCGCGCGCCATACCCCCTCGTGCCTTCAATCTTCGACGGCGTGGATATATTCGGCATGACGACGTGCGCGGGGATCGAAAACGTTTTTGCGGCCAGCGCTAAGGCTTGTGCGTGATTCCCTACGTAAATAATCAGCGATCATTAAAAACCGTATCCATCAAGCATCCCTCCTTCCCTCCCTCCCTCCACACAGAGAAAACCCAAAGAAATGCTTAAGTGAAAAGTTAAAACTAACCCGAACTATGCGTAACCACGCCCCTCCCCCTAATCTCCTCGATTCCACGCTCAGCGATAAGCCGTTTCAGAGCATGAAACGCTCCGCGCGCTTTGAACGCGCCGACGCGTTGGAAGTTCTCGCATTTGAAGAAGAGGCGGATTTTGGGGTTTGCCGGGGTTTCGCCTTCCCAGGGTGTGCTTTTTAATGCAGAGGGTGTTTGCGGTGTCGACGCCAGAGAAGAGAGCGTCGAGTTTGTTAGGAGTGGCGTGAGGTGGATGTAGGGGGAGATGAGGTCGTGGGCTGCAAGGACGGAGGCGCGGGTTAGGGGTGGGGTGGAGGCGATTGAGGCCATGGTGGAGAGGTATGTTGGCAATTGTGCGGATATGTGGTGGGGTTATGAATGAGAGGGACTCTTAAGAAGCTTTGTACGAATGGAAGAGTCATAAGACGTGCAGGTAAATCGCTCAACGCGCCGTGAGTATCCGGTGGGGCGTTACGGATTACCAGAAACGGAGATCGTGACCTTCTAAAGCCTCAAATCCATTGTCAATTAGGCATCAGCTTTGGATTTATATCTCCACGTGAAACCTCTAACTTCCAATCTCCTCCAACCTCACCCCCAACCACGCTTTATACCCGACCCACATCCCCACACCGCCTCTCTTCTCCCCCTCACAGAACCGCAACAAAGCCTCATACCTCTCTCTCACATACCGTCTCCTCGCCTCCTCACCCCCCTTCCCCAAATCACACATAACAGCCCAGCTAACCTTCGCCTCACACACCGGACACAGATACGGAGGCTGTCTCCCATCCTCGTGCAGATTCGCCGTCCCCTGCATATTACAAGCGTAATACACGCAATGCCCCATCCCCAGACAATGACCCAACTCATGCGTGACGGTGCGCGCAAGACGCGAGAACCACAACTCGCTCCTCGCTTCAGCAGTTCCGAGTACAGACGCTGAAGGAATGGCTGACACGGCATCCACAGCCGCTCTCAGCGCTCCGCCCATCTCCATCTCTTTTCCCACTTTCGCCTTTTTACCAGCCTTAACTCCTTCCACAGCGCAAAGTTCATCGATATATGCTTTACAATGGCTATTCGGCCACGTATGCGTATAATCAATCTTCTCGCTTGCCTCGAGAAGCGGATGATACCGCGCTGTCTGCACCACAGCAACGCGACTGCCGCCATACGCACGGCCACAGCAGAAATCGTCGTCCTCGTCTTCGTACATATCCTGACCAATGAGAACTAGCACCGCAAACGCGTCTTTCGGGATGATACTGATAGCTGTGTCTAGTATGTCGTCCAGATTGAGTTGGGCGGGGAAGCGGGAGTCTGGGCATGGGCGGACGCGGATACGGGTGCTTGTGCCCTGGTGAGCGAGGCCTATGTAATTCGGAAGGTCGGCCTTCGGGGTCTTGTAATCTGGGGCGCGTTTTCCTTTCTTTTGTTTGGCGGTGGGTTTTGTAGAGGATTCCCAGGGTACGAAAGATAGCTTTTTTGGGAAAGGGCGGACTGGGACACCGTGGAAGAATGCTTGCACGTACTCAATCACGACCTCGATGGCGGGGGATGATGTCTGTTCAGCATGACTCCCAGGCCGATCCATAGTTGGCTTGGACCATGCGTCCATTTTCGGCAGGTTATCTGTGGTGGGCAGATCGACAATATACAGCGTCTTCCGCTTTGCAGTGATGGGATTCCTCGCATCCAGGTCCAGCCACTCTCGCATATCCTGACCCGGGCATTCTGGGTCAAGATTGAGGTCGTCCCATGGCAGTACTAGAGGAGCAGGGAACGCATGTTCCATTCGTTTGGCCCCGTCTGTGATAACTTTGATGTGACGCCTGGACTTGGCGGGTTCACCTGACGCTGCTGCCGCTCTCTGGGCGGCGTTGGGCCGGATATAGCCTGCCTCTGGAGCAAATGGAGAGGGATCCAGATGGAGATCTTTGTGGCGGCATCCCGAAGACATTGTCATTGTGGTGTGTAAGGCCATCGATCGATAACTTTGGCTCAGGACATCTGGACGCAGGGAGCCCAGGCTGATGCCTGGGGTTCAAGAGCTAGTCCGAGTGAGGTAAGCGTGGAATAAGCTGCTATGCCCTGCTTTCCACCCCCCTCCTACTGACACAGATATACTTGACTCCCTTATAAGGCGTCACACCAGCTCCCAGGCCCTTGCTCCTCCTCGTGTCAACATTCAAGCTTTCCACTTTGATCCCGCTCGGTAGCCATCCCTTTACTGAAAAGCTGACTGTGGCGCAAGAAGGCATCAGGACCTTGTTCTGCTTGATCTTTTTCTGGTCTGCAGGTTGCCGTTTCCTTTCTACGGGGGCTTCCGGGCGTACTTGGTAAGATGTGTGTTCATCTTCATAGTCGCATGGATTCGCAGGTGCAAAAGCGTCTGGCCCACCATCAAGACCGTCTTCCTCGTCCGCGCTAACAACAGTACCGGAGAGTGTTGCAGACGCACCCATGCCCGTGCCACGGTCGTGCGACATCAATATGCCGACCTCTCGGCTGTTCAGTCTCCACTCGATGCTGCGGTCTCCAGGGGCGTAACTGGTGTCCCCTGCCCCTTTGCTGACCCTCAAATCGGTTACATTTTTCACAGAGGCGGGAAGTGGGATATGAACAACCACTTCTTCGATGCTGGGTGCTGCGGTGGTGCCTTGCGCGTTCGTGCCTGGGACAGCGAGTCCCTTTCCCAAAGCGCCACCTCGGGAAAAGGAGGATGCCGATAAGCTGGGAGTTGAGCTGGAGGATTTGCCAGCGTAGCGTGGGTTAACCGTAAGTCGTACCTCAAAGTCAGCGCCCGAGGGACCCAAACATGTGGCAACAGAAGCTGTTGCTGGTATGTTCAATTTGGGACCGGACCCTGTCTTGGCCGAGGTTGAGAAGGCGTCGAGAGCTGCCGGACCCAAAAGATCCACTTCGTATCCCGCCAACACGAATCGGCCATCCGGTGGTACAAACGAGAGATCTCCTGGGCAATCTTTCCACCTGTTGAGTCTCACCGAAGGGTGGAAGGCGGGCAGAGAAACCGTGTTCCCTATTCCACCCGGACATCTCAGCTGCATAAAGAGGTCGGGGACTCCGGACACTTTGGCGGTGAAGGCTATAGTTCCATTTGCTATTGCTGATAGCGGTCTTCCTGAGGGTGCAATAACGACGTTGAGTGTCTCCACGATGTCGACGTAAAGCTCATTGGAGGTATGTCGAACATTGGCACGACGCCAGGGGACTGGCGAAGCAGTCTGATTCAAACTGCTCGGAGCATGATTCGAGGGCGCAGGTCGGGAAGATAACGAGAATGGGGTATTCGAAGGCGCCAATGAGGACGGCGTGGTACTGGGAAGGCCTACACCACCCAGCAGACTCTTCATGAAAGTAGGAGCCTCGACTACGTCCCGCAGAGCGTTTGGTTCCGTGCAGCTTATAATGCCCCCATCCACCATCTCGCTGATCAACTGAGCCACGACGTCGTAGTTTGCCTCAATCTTGCTTGCCAGAAGTGGACCCCCCAAGTAGTCTTCTAGCACATCGGCCACCCGGTGGAGGAACTCCAGCACCTCCAGCGGCTGGCCTTCGGTGGAACATGGCGCTAGAAAAAGCAGTTGATCCTGTATTATCGAGTACAGTAGCGTTGGCGGGTTGGTGTTTGGTAAATATATCAAGGAGGGGCGCGGGGATGGTTGCGCGAGGTAAAGCGGGAGAAGGATGCTGCCGGAGGACGGTCGACCAGTGTAAACGTGCTCGAGGAGAGGGTTGCTGGTAGATTAGCCAGTTGACAAGCAACAGCGAGCTCTGCTTACTTGTGCTCGTCGAAAATGTACAGAGCTTCTATGGCACTCATTTTGGGGTGTGTTTGTGAATGTCAACAGAGACAACAGGTGGGGTTCAGGCATGAAGGTCGATGACGCGCCAAGGCCCGGGGTCCCCTGTTCCTGGCCTGTCCCTCGGCCCCTGTCCTTGCATCTCAACACCCCTCCGAGTCGTGATAGATACTTTCAGAGAATCTCCAGTCCAGCTGGAGCCAGATCCGGCCTAACCCCGCCTTCAGACGCCCTCCATGGTCGCAACGGCGCCCGTCCCGACCTTCAACGAAGCCCTCAAAGAGGACCGCGCACAGTTCGACGACTGCACGCCATGCCGCGTTATCGGTCCGTAGTCTCTCTCTCTCGCCAACCATACTCTCGGGAACAACTTGGGGAACTGGACGCCTTACTGACGCTTCTGGCCAGGTAGCGCTGCATTCATCGGAATGGGTGCTTACAGCTACATCTCCGGACACTCGCAGCTCAAGAAACAAGAAGCCGTGATCCTGTCGAGCGGGAGCAGATTCGGGATGGCCTCACGACGATTCGGTATAACGAGTATGGCGGCTGGTTTGGTCGGCTTGGGCGTGTATCGCTGGTTCAATTGAAGTTTCTATGAAGAGGAAGAGTGGATTTCAGAAAGTATGCGTACAAGCGCTAGCAGGAGTGTCAAAGGCCGCTTTGCCTCTGACACAGACATGTATGATGGTGGATACGTCATCGAAAATATCCCTAGACTCTGACGAGGTTAGAGTGGGCTCCCAGGAGGATTGCTTCTTAAACACAACCGGGGAGCGGGTATGAGGCACTTCAAACGTGGCCTTCGTGTTATTTGTAAGATAAGGAGTTGGGGCCAATGTTCGGATACATGTATATGTACTATTGGTTTATATTACATAAGGCCGTATATGGCCCACGACCGGAACAGAATCTATCTATGTACAGCACCGTCGTGCAGTGGTTTCCCACCACGAGTGGTATCACCCAACCCCGCTCCAGGAAACTGAGAATGGAAGACAAGAGCCTAGGAGAGACCAGTGGTATCATGATGCTATGGAACCTGAATCTGTGACCGGAAATATGCAGAAAATATCGAATGCATCCAACGCCTTTGAAAATGCAGCATCGTCTGAGCCTCCTAGCGCTCACAACGTAGGTCACCGTTTGGCCCAGGAGTGTTGCGCTTCAAAAAGTCGGCTCACGACGTACGCCCTCTCTTTCCACTCCCGGGTCCATCGCGGCGCTCGTTGAATCCATCAAGTTGGAAAAAGTCCGGTACCAGTTTTCGCTTCTGCCCAGCTCCGCCTCCGAGGGAAAATAACGATACGTTTGCTGCAGAGTTTCGTTGATGAGTACGGGACGAACGCACTCCAGATCTACGTGAAGCCGCAACTGTCCTGCGTGCTGGCATTGGTGGGTCCACAGACAGACTGTTCTCCGAATCGTGTGCGGGGAACGGGTGACCAGCCGTGAAACGGAAGAAGTTTTGTTGAGGAAGAGGACCGATATCGACTTGAGTTGAGTCTTCAGGCTGGGGTTGTTGCTGACCTGTCTCAGGTTGGACGGCTGGATCTGATGAGGCAGCCTCTGATGCTGGCGCTGGGTCTGCCGACGTAGTGTTCTCCAACGAGGGTGACGGACTGCGAGTGGCCCGAATGTCGTCCACAACATCGTCGTCGCTATCGCTGGAGTGTGCCGGGGCGCCATCTTGCCGTTCCGACACCCACTGTCTTAGGCGGCGTACTGTTGCGTCGTTTGCATCGGTATAGTGGCGATCAAGAAAGTTCGATAACTCCGTCAGGGCGTCCTGGTATCCTTCACACCGAGCCTTTTCAGCCTCGGCGCTGGCCGACTTGTACAGGTTCGTCACGGTCAAAGCGGCGGCACGAAAGGCCTGGAGGGTGTCGAGCTTAGGGGAGGACTTCGACTTCCGGGCCTTGGGAAGGGACTTGTTAAGGCTTCGCATGGAGTCCATGGCGATACGAGGGTTTTGAAGATGCGCTATGTTCTTTGCGGAGGTTAGCAGGCGGTTCCCGAGCGGTGTGTCAGCGGGGCAATGAATGCACACCTGTGACGGATATGACAACTGACCCGGGCTCTTGAAGGAAGGAGAGTGGAGAGGAGGTGCCAACGATGGGCGGCGCGGGTGCAGTCGTGTCAGGCCGCAGGCATTAAGGAAGCTGGAGTCAGGAGGGTGTTTCTTAGAAGCAAGGTGGTGGGGGTATGTTGTCGCACCGTGTGGATCCATGAAAAGGCCAAGCGCCGAGCCCGTGCACCATTATTGTTGGACCAGACCAGGGCACATGCAACCTCGTCAACACTTCCATCATCGACCACATGAGCATAACTGACGGCCAAGGAAACCTCTTTGTCCATTTCCAACAACACCTTCAATACAGATATGTTACTTGACCATTTACGCTCTTAGACCAGCTCAGTGATGCCAGCTCAGTGGTGCACAAAGACGTACTGCACACTATGTACTCACTATACACGCTACATCTCATTAAGATCAAGCCATCAACAAGGGCCTTTCATTTACATCATCATCATCGTTCCCCGTTCCGGGATGGCCATCAACTACAAGAGGTGTATATATACACGGCCGAAGACTCGCCTTTTCGGTCGTTCTGCTATGTTCCATCGAATGCCTAGCCTTGGTCAATGCTCCCGCAGGAGCTGTACCGCACAGAGATTGCCCATCATCAGACGGATCCGTGTGGGAGACCCTATCGAGCTGGCTGCTAGCGAGCCCTCAAGGCAACCTTTGCCTCTTTTCCGTGCACGGGGCCGCTCGTGCCTGACAGAGAGCCACTCCTCAGTTGAAGCACGTTTCCACAATCATAACAGGTCAAATGGTTCCTAGATTCCCAGACCTCATCCGTCTCCATTCGTCGTTGGGGTATCACCGGATCGAGAGAACGCAGACCGAGCCACAAGATTCAAAAAGCTTTTACGTGGGCGGATCCTCTTCCCAGGCGTAGCATCCCAGTCAGCCTCAACGAGATCGATCCGCCGCCATCTGGTCGAGTCCGTTATCTCTTTCAAAAGAGGTCGCAGTGCCGCTGATTTCTGTACCTCCGCAGTGAGCACACTGGCTTCAATCCAGTAAAGGCAATCCAAGTCGAGGAATTGGTCCCGTGCCTCTTTGGTGCTCTCCTGGATTTTGGCGTACTCGAACTCAGGTGTGCCTTCTGCTGGGAACCGGTAATCCTGGGCAAGAAGTGCAACATCGTACTGGCGAAGGAGCGACTCCTTGTGCTTCCGGTCCACAGAGATGCGTTCCCAGTCGCAGTAAGGCGACGGTAGCCGAGCGAGATCCAGCTCAGGGAGGCCAAGGATGCCCACTGCCTGGAATGACATGATATAAGACTTATGTAGGTCAAACGTGTCGCCAGTGGTTCGGAGGTCGTGACCTGTTGCAAAGAATAGTGGCAGAAATATTGCGGAAATGCCCAACTGCTCCCCGGAAAAATACAAAGGTCGGTCGACGCCAGTCTCGCACGCATGCCGGAGTGCACGAGGGAGCTGGGACAACCGCGTGAGTCTGGCCGTCTCCTCTTGCCGTTTCGTTTCTTCTTCGTCCAGTTTCCTTTTGCGCTCCTCAGCCTCCCGCTTCCTCATTGCTTCAGCTTCCTCCGCACGGCGCTTCGCTTCAGCTTCTGACTTCCGGCGAGCCTCCTCTTCCATGGCCTTCCTCCGACTTTCCTCTTCCATGACCTTTCTACGGTTTTCCTCTTCCGCGGCTTTCCTACGATCTTCTTCCTCTGTAGCCTGGCTTCGAGCCTCTTCCTCTGTAATCTTTCGAACGCTCTCTTGATCTCTTCGCGTTGACTCTGGCCCTCTGACAGCTTCGGATCCGAGCTTTTTCGACTGGGCGCTCTCCGCCTTCCTCTCGACCTCCTCCCCACGCTCGCGACCAGATGGCACCGAGGATCCATTCTCGTGAGGCGCAGGAATAGGCTTAGTTGACGCAATCGATGCCTTCCGGATCTTGGCGTCGTCTGTGGTCACGTCGGGCGGCCGATCGTTCACAACCTTGTCTTCCAGTACACGGGACTTCGGCTTGACCATTTTGCTTGTTGTCTTGCGCTCATCGGGAGAGTCGTCGTCGCCGGTTGGTGTGGGCCTTGCAGGAACTACCTTCTCCACCTGTGTGCGAATCTTGGGTCTGCGCTTGGCCTGACCATCGTGGTCGCTGTCATCCGAACGCGCGCGCTCCTGCCTCTTCGCAACGGGGTGTCCATTATGGTGGGTCTTGGGATGTTTCTTCAGCCTTTTGGGATCTATGCCTTCACTGGAAGCCCGGGGTTTCTGTACAGGCCGGGCAGTGGGCGCCCTTACCTCGTCGTCGGTGCTATCATCAGAGCTGTCATCGGACACCACCGGTCTTCGGCGCTTAACTTCCCGGTTGGCCATCTCTTTCCCAGACATTAGCCTTCTAGACTTCTGTGGAGGCTGGCCGGTTGACGGCTTCAACCGCTTTGGCTCGTGTCTCGGAGAAGAGGACCGCTCTCGTCTCGAGGGTGAAGATTTGCGTTTCGTGCGGACAGCCGAAGAGCTAGGCGGTTCCTTCTTTACCCTCCTAGGACTCTTGTGGGTTCGGAGGTACTCGTCGTAGGCGTCCTTGAGTATTTCCCGTTCCTGCTCCCACTTTGGCCCTTTCCGTTCATCCGACAGCTCGAAATAGGTCTTGCCTTCGCGGTTGCGCCGTGTGGGATTGAAACTTTCTTGCTCAAGTAATAATTTGACAACTTTGAGATGGCCTCGTCCAATGGCTACGCTCATGGGAGTATCGGTGTGCTTGGCAGGATCCGGATCGGCTTTCAGACCGCTTGCCAAGAGGATGCTCAGGATGTCGTAGTGGCCTCCCCTAGAGGCAGCAACACCACATGCGATGTTCGGCTTGATGTTGCTGTTGAGCAGCTCGCCCACAGCAGCCATGTCACCCACACCCGCTCTCTCTATCAGCGTCTCAATGTTGTACTCGTTGTACAGCAGCCGAGATACTGTGTTTCCTGGATGGACGCTGGGTTGGGGATAGTCGTCGCTGTTCAATGTGTCGGTGCGCATAGTGTGCTGCGTCATGGCTTCCTGGAGGACTCTTTCGATTTCTTCGGCGTCATCACCTTCTGGATCGAGCACGTCGATCGCCCTTTGACCTTTCTTATTTTGGTGGTGAGGGTTGACGTGAGCCTGGTCCAGAAGTAGCTTCACAACATCGAGATGACCGTTTTCGACAGCATCAATGAGGGGAGTGTCTCGGTCATGGGACTCGCAATCAGCACGGCAGCCCTTTCCCAGCAGAAATTCGACAACGTCGTACCAGCCATGGAGTGCCGCCTTCTGGACCGGGGTAATACCGGCAAAGTCGTCCTGGTCGAGCTCTTCAGGGGCGGCCTCGTACGCGGCCTTGACGGCCTGCAGGTCGCCTTTCTCACTCTCGCGTGCGAGGCGGGTTGCACCGAATTTGTCTACATTTCGCTTCGTCATGGCACGCGCAGGCGAGGTCAGTGCTCGGTTGGAGCGCTTGCGCCTTGTGTGGGAAAGCAGGCCAGGAGTATGGAGTGGGCGAGGGGACGAGGAGCGCTCGGAGCTCGATTCGGACCAGACACGATTCTCAGTGTTGAGAGTGAGGGCGGTGAGATCTTTGCGTTTGCGGCCGGGCCCGCTGTGGCTGACAGACTGCGTAGATTGCGATCGCTTGTGCAGGCGGGAATGAGAGGCCAAGGATGGGGATACGGCGGGAATGCGTGATTCTTTCAGGCCCTCTGTTTTGGCTTTCTGGCGCGGCGGCTCCAAAGATGGGAAGCTGGAGTCGTCGCGCTGCTTACGCTTGCGTGACTCGGCCGTCGAAGCACTGCGTCCGCGCTGTGTGGGCAGCGAAGGTGAAGTCGTTGGCTCTACGCGAGACTTGCTGGAAAGCGCCGGGCTGGTCTCTTTCACAACGCGGGAGGCGGACGGCCCGCTTGGGGATGGAGGCACGGAGCTCTTCGCATCCTGGCTCGACGCGGCCTTGGCGTGGTCTGTACTGGTGTCTTTGGGCTGTGCTGTCATCGAAGAGCGGCCATTCGGAGTGCGTGAGGCATCGTGGGTATCTCGTAGGAGGCCATCGTCAGTCTGCTCGATCTTGATGGCCTGCTGAGGGTCAGAGGCAGGCTCGCGTCCCTCGAGGACAACGGTTTCTGCCTCGCTCTCGTTGGCACCGTCGTCGGAATCGCCATGAGGTTGGTTGGACGTAGACGGTGGAAGCTCTGGCAATGGTGCAGGGGAGGTGGCTCGGGAGGATTGGGCTGCAGCGGACGGTGAAGGTAGGTTTGGAGGTGTCGGGTCGTCGAGGGAACGTGGATGCGTGTTTACTGCAGCATCGCCATTACTGGTCATCACGCAAGACGCTGCCACATGTCGGGCCTGCGCGTGCGAGGGACAGAGCGACACGGTGCAGAGCAGCACGGCGCGGTGCAGGAGCTGAAGCGACTCGACAATAAGCTCTCTGCGGGCCTTGATCGCAGCACACGACGGCTGCAAGGGCGCGATAGACGATAAGGAGGGCGGACGTGCCGAAGCGAATAGACGGAGCGGCGGGCGAGATAGAAGGGACTGGACCCTGGGCGGAGTAGTGATGGGCTATTGTGGTGTTTTGTGTTGTTGTTGTTGTCGAGGGTGTGCGAGGTGTGAAGGAGGAGGTGTGAGAAGGAGAGAGGGTTAGGCTGCGAGCTGTGACTGGAAGGCGCCCCGAGTGCTGGGCGCGCCTGGCTTTCTTCGGCCACCCGACCGGCAAATCACAGTCCATCTCTCACCAGCGCCATGCTCGACACCATCGTCGACCTCCTCCGTGAACATGCCGTCGTCCTGCTGCGTGTCTTCTATCTCGCCGCCTCTGCGCTGGTATGTCGTCTCAACCCCTTGCTGCTGCTGGCTGATAACGATATCCAGATCCTCTTCATCAATGCTGTCCCGCCACTGAACCGTCGCTTTCTATCCTATGGCGCACGTGACCACCATTCGTCCGCACTACCTGGCGGAGCTGGAAAGCCTCAACGTCTCGATGTCTCCAGCGCAGAGAAGCCGCAGGCAGGGTCTCTATGTGACCAGCTTCTCGACTATCTGGCCACTTTTCGCGTTCCGCACCGCTTCTTCTTCCACTTCTACCTTGTCTCTCTGATGTCCCAGGTTCTCTGGCAGCGATATGGAGCTTCGCATATCATCAACGTGTCTCAAGGCGTACAGGTAGCCTGGGTACACATGCTGTTCCAGGGCTTGCGCCGTCTCGCGGAGTCCCTGATCTTCATGTCGAAGAGCAAGAGCACAATGTGGTTCGGTCACTACGTCCTTGGTCTCCTCTTCTACCTGACCGTCACTGTCGCCATCTGGATTGAGGAACCCACGCCTCCCATGAGGGGTTACACCCGGCCCTGGGTAGATGTATTAGTCTTCGATTCCTGGAAAGAACAACTCCTGTCTCTGTCCGTTCTGGTGTGCCAGGGACTTCAATTCTCCTTCCATGAGCACCTGCACCATCTTCGCCAGGAGGGAACATACCAGATCCCCAAATTTCGCTTCTCCAGCCTGCTGTGCCCTCACTACACGTGCGAGGTCTTGATTTACCTGCACCTCTCCATTCTGGCCGCGCCTCCAGGGCGCTTGGTCAACTTCACCCTGCTCACTGCCACCCTCATGGTTGGCGTCAACCTGGCTGTCACTGCGAGTGGGACGAAGCTGTGGTATGAGCAGCGGTTTGGCGTCGACAGCGTCCGAGGGAGTAAGCGGATGGTGCCCGGGCTCTGGTAACCACGACTTCCGTTACATCGTCTGCCGCTACTTTCCGCCGTGGCTGCGACGTTGTTGCCAGCATTTCACCGTCCCCTGCATTGTCACCGAGACACCTTGGTTGTTCTTCCTGAGACGACTTCACTTTCCGCGCCAAGACAAACTGTTGTAAAGGAGCCTGTTCATCGAGGCAAGCCGCTGAAAGACGTCATATAATTCGTGCACTACGGGGTATAAGGTCCACAGCATTCTTCAGACTCAACCAGCTTCATCTTGGATCACATCTACATTCCCTAAATTTTTCCGCCATCGGTCTCTACTGTTTTTCCTGCTTTTCCGGCTGCTGGGCTGCTTCTGCAGCGGCCTCCTTCTTCTTCAGCCCAGGGTGGCCTGTACCCTTGTTCTTGACCTTCTTCTCCTTCTTAGGCGGCGGCGGGTAGCCCTTCAGCGCCGTCTCCTGCCACTCCTTGGACGCTTGATAAGCCTCCTGGATGGGTGCCAGGAGCTCATTGATCCCCTTCGCCACGGCGGGCTTGAGCAGTTGTGGCGTCAGCACATCGTTCCTGTAATCGTCGTGCATCTGTGAGATCGAAGTGTAAACAAGAGGCTCCAGTCCATCTCTCTCTCGCTCGACACGAAATTCGCGGTTCCCTTTGAGGCCAGCAGCGGGCAGAAGCACGAATTCAACAAAGGCAAGCACACCGTTTTCTTCGACGACCTTGGGAGCAGCCACGGCCTTCTTGATCTTCTTGTTGACGACTTCCGGAGGATCCAGGAGGTCGATCTTGCTGTCCGCGTCGCTGGAGCTCATTTTTCCGCCGTGCAGGCCCGGCACCATGGGGTTCAGCAGATGTGCGCGCTGTTTGTATCCGAGCTTCGGCAGCCACTCTTTCGCAGCTGTGAACAGCTTGCGCTGATCGACACCTCCGAACTGCGCATCCACATCCAGGTACTGTTCATCGAGGACCTGCAGCAACGGGTACAACAGACCACTCAACGGCGCGTTCTCCGTCTGCTTGACCACCTCCGCGCCAGCCTTCTTCGCATCATGCTCCGACACCACGGAAGCGAGCTTGTAAAGATCCATAGCGTAATCCGCACTCTTCTGGTAGGAGCTCCCGAGCACGAACTTCAGTTTCTCCAACGGCACACCCACCGACTTCAGCATCGCGGATACAATGAAGCGGTAGTATTCAGCGCGCTGCTCGACAAGCTCAATCGGCGCCTTCAAATTATCCAAGAAGCCATGGATATCAGCGAGCAGAACCGTCATTTCGCAGCCCGCGGCAAGGTACTGGGCGATTTTGATGGCGGGGACAAAGTAGCCGCAGTGCGGGCGGCCCGTGGTTGCGGTGCCTGTGGAAAATATATCAGTATCTGGATATTCATGGTTTTAGGGAAATGGTTCTGTACCCCAGTAGATCTTGGGATTGCGCCCTTCTTGCACAATCTTCTCGATAATCTCGGCGTCGAGGAATTCGGCCAGGTTCTCTTTTATCAACGCGAGCCGCTCCGAGGCGTCCATGGTGCCGGAGGCGGTTCGCACGGGGAGCGTTGCGGGGACTTGAACGGACTCTGTTGGGCCTGTTACTCCGCCGCTGGGGACGGGGAGGGGGGATTGAGCGGATTCGCCCATGTTGTGTGTATTCGATCTGGAGCCTCGAGTTTGCGGCGTTGTTTCGAGAGCTTCGCGGGGTGGGAGCGGGCGGATATATTTACTCGAGTGAGTCAAGATGGAGGGGTTGTGGTCTGCAAGGGCCGGGCGGCGGAAGCGCCACAATTGTTCGGCTGTTATCGATAGTGAGGCTTGGCGGGGTGGCTGCAGTTGACCGGACTGCGGCGAGATGGTTGCGAAATATCAAATCAGGGTTGCCGAAGTACCTAGGTAGGCAGTACGGATTTGCGTGAAGTAATGACTCTATCCACAGTGACTTTATCGAGTTGTCATTGATTGGTGGTTGGCTTCAACTGGATAGTCGGGCCCGGTACAAGCGGTATATGCTCAGTATACAGTACAATTCAAAACTCATGCACCTCTCTAAGACACGTTCGCCGCTTGTCTCCATGACAGTGATGGAGACTTGGTCATTCAATGTCTCTTTTGGGGCACATCAACATAGCATATAGTGAACATTGAAGAGAACAGAAAAACAGGGTATATCGGCAATACATGACGAGCCCAAAACCAAATGCAACGCTCTCAGTCAAACTGAATCTTGGTCCCCGTGGCCTCCACGATTCCTTGAGGACCCCTCTGGGCATTCGTATGAGCAGCACCAGGCCGGATCGACCGCGGGTCCACCTTTCGTCCAGGCGCTCTTGGTTGGCGACGTTTGGGACCGTCCCCCTCATCAATCCGCCTCATGCGGTCTGGATGTATCCCCTCCATGCCTTCCTTCTTCTCTTTGCCGTAGCGCTTGTTGTACCGGGTGGTGGAGTCTTCGGCAAACTCGCATCGTAGCTCGCGGCCCATCAGACGGTTGACGAACCACTTGATCTTCTTGGATTTCTTTGCATCGTCGTCTTCGGAGTCGTCTGCAGACTTTTTCGGCTCTTTGAAGATGTAGCCTTTGACTGCGGATGTGGCGGATTCGACGTCTTCGAATGTCACCCATGCGTATCCCTTGCATTTGCCGGAGTCCTCGAATGTGGCCATGTGTAGATCTGCAATCTCTCCGCATTGTCCGTAGTGTTCGGACAAATCTTCTTTGGTCACGTCGAAGGCGAGGTTGCCGACGAAGACACGCTTGTTGGGAGGGTGTCCGGTTGCGCCCTTCTTGCCACCCTCGGTAGACACTGCCTCCGATTTGGGCTTCTCAGGCCGGCCTTCGAAGCTCTTCGCGTTCTTGATCAGGAGCGGGCGGCCGTCCAGTTTCGTCTCGGTCAGGGCTATGGCAGCGAACATGGAGAGCTGGTCTGAGAAGTCAACATAGGCGAAACCCCTGTTGAGGGGCTTCGTCGTCCAGTTCGGATTCGGCGGCTTCGAGGGCGCAGGCATGTGGACGCGGGTGATCTGTTCGCTGGTGATGTCGGAGTTGGTGGTCAGGAAAGTGCGCAGAGTATCCTTGGTGGCCGACCATGGCAGGTTGCCAATCCATACACCATATTCGGAGTGTTGTCCAGCCTTTTTCTCCTCCTCGGTAGCGCCTGCCTTAGGCTTCGTCGCAGACTCGTCTCCCGTGGCGCCCTCTGTGGCTGGCTTCGGCGTCGGTTTGGCTTTTTTGGCTTTGCGTGCTTCTTTTCGCGATGCGGGCTCAGGTAGGCTCACGTCGATCTCTAGCTCTTCCGGCAAAACCTCCCTTTTGCGCTTCTTGCTGGGGCTCTCGTCGCTTGCGGCATCTTTTTTTCTCTTTCCATCTGCCTTGTCTTTGGAGCTCTTCTTCCGCTTCTTCTCTTCTTTGCGGACCTCCCAGGTATCTTCCGCGGGTGGAGACTGTGTGGAGCGTGACATTTCGAGATCTCAAGGGACGAGGATTGTGGATATGCGGTCCCCAAATTGGGTCGACTGCAAAACACCAAATCGAAAATGATATGCTTATTCAGCAGCGATACTCGCCCAGGCGCTAGCAGTAGCGATGGCGATCGTGTGGGCCCAGCCGGTCATGCATGAGGGAAACAGGACCCACTCCTCTCCGTTCAGTTGAGCTCAGTATCTACGTATAGATATGCTATCTATGGCTGTATATTGAACATCTAGACGCGGGGAGCACGGCTGCCCTACACACGAGGCCGATCATTGACACCGCAAAGCCGTGGCATCCGCGCTGACAGTGCAGAGGGGAGCAATATCGGCCGTGTGACGCCATGGCAACAGGTTGACGAGTAGCTATCGTGTGTGACGTCGCACGCATTGGACGACTTTGAGTGGTGGTCATGTTGCTGAGAGGAGGACGCTGCTTATGCAACCTGGAGCTGGACGCAGCTGGAGTGGCAGAGACACGCACCAGGCTGAGTCCCCAACATGTCCGCCAATTGCCCAACTGTGGCAAATGGTGTAGGAGGCAGAAGTCGATGATAATGGCATATGCATGCATATGTACTTGCATAGTACGAGACTGCGACAGTTCTTTGTGTAGAGCATGACCGGTGTGCGAGATATGCGAGGGTGGAGCTGGGGAGCTCGGGCCCTTGACGCTTGGGCGCCGGGGAAGGCGCGCTTGACCGCATCGGCCTCTAGCGTGCTTTGTTAGCGGCGTTAGCGGTCGGTCGCTGCTGCCTGCGTCCATGGTTGCTTCATCCACCGCCCCCCGCCCGGCTGCTGCACCTCACCCTCACCTCCACCTCCACCACCTCCTCTCCTAACGACACCTCCCTCTTCTCCTCCATCCGCTCTAGCTTATACTCACCCATTCCCGTACTATCTCTGCCTTTTGTCGTCGCGCCCTTGTCCCCTCCCACTCCAAGGCGCTCCAAGCCTGTTGCCGCCTGAAGCCGGGTACGTCACGCCCGCTCGTCAGCCTGCAGTCCAAGGCAAAGTCGACACAATGGCCACCACTCCCCCAGTCACGCTGGAAACGATCATACCCGTCAAGGTCTCCTTCGCGGGCCAGGTCAGAAAGTTCAAGATCCCGTTGGAACAGCTCACCGCCGAACATCTTCCCCAGAAGGTATGCCCTCCGCTGTCATCGCCGTGCCGGAGCTTCCGCTCCGTTGCTTTTGATAAGCCGTCTCGATTACGTTTCCAGAGAGCAACTTACTGATACGCTCTATCCCAGATTCATGACCTGCTCGACATCCCTGAAGACGATTCCCTTCTGCTCGAACGCTACTCAGATAGCCAACAGAGCTATGTCACGCTCGACCCCAACAATGTTTCAGTCTACAAGACGCTGTTCCGTGCAGCGAAGGCCAAGTTGAAGCTCAAATTACGCGCCACGCTCGTGCCGCGCCATGTAGACGAAGTCATCCGTCCGCCTTCACCGTGCACCCCACCCCAGCCACGGTTCAGGCAGCGTCCGTCGCCGGCGGCGGAGCTAGGGGCTTGTGTAGAGACAGCGAACAAATCGACAGAACAAAGTGGCACAGAAGAGGCCCCTGTACCTCGACCTTTCACCGCGGCTCCCAGTAGGAACACCTTCAGGTTTCCAGGCCCCTCCGCTAATGACAGCACAGGTCAGGATGAGACCCGCCGATCTTCAGAGATCTTGACCCTGCGTCCCAAGTATTCCTGGAAGAGTGCTTGGGTTGTCTTCTGTAACAGGTGCGAGAGCCCAATGACGAATGTCCACTATCATTGTGGCGTTTGTGAGAATGGCGACTATGACCTCTGCACCACGTGCGTCGATGCTGGGCAGCACTGCCCTAGCCCAGAGCATTGGCTGGTCAAGCGTTTCGTCAATGATGGCGTCGTTGAGAGCAGCAAGACGGAACGCCTCCCTCCCAAGCGCTTCAGGAAAGACGAAGAGCCTAAACCCGCGGCTGAGACCGGCATGCCGGGGGCTTTCGTGCAAGAACAGCCGCCCGTGCCCAGCCCTGCCGTGGCAGACGTTCCTGAAGAGCCAGGTCGTACATGCAACTGCTGCGTACAAGGTATGGAATTCTCGTTCATCGCTCAGCCGTCGCTAAAGTAAGCAGTTATGCCGGAGAATGAATTCGTCACTTGCACCACCTGCGAAGACTATGATCTTTGTGTGCAGTGCCATGTGCAGAATAAGCATGGTCACCATCCCGGCCATGAGTTCAAGGCTGCGACGCAAGCAACCGGCCTGAGTCCCGTCGCTACTTTACTCTGCAACGCTGGCAGGAATGTTCGTCACTCGGCCATCTGTGATGGCTGCGAGAAGGTGTGTTCCAGCCCTGTGCAATGACTTGCTCCACCCACTGATCTTTGCAGTACATCTATGGCGTCCGCCACAAGTGCTTGAACTGTCCCGACTGGGATTTCTGCGCTGGATGTTTCTCAAACGCTTCGCGTAACCACCCCAGACACCGCTTCGTCCCCATCTACGAGCCCCTTGCGGAGCCTTGGGCCGCAGGTACGCGCCATTACGGCATCTACTGCGATGGTCCGCTTTGCAAGGGCAAAGCCACCTTGTCATACATCGAAGGTGTCCGCTACAAGTGCACCGTGTGCCACGACACCGATTTCTGCGCCAACTGCGAGGCTCATCCCACAAACAAGCATAACCACACTCATCCGTTGCTGAAGTTCAAGACTCCAGTTCGCAAAGTCAGTGTAACGACTATGAATGAGTCAATGGATGGTCGTAGGATGACGCGCCACGGCGATGTTTCCGAGGCCGCGCGGCCGTCTCCGCCCGCAAATACCGCAAGTCAAATCCGCACAGTTTTGGATATGTGTCCCACAGAGCAAGGACAGTCCGGCGTAGCAAAGGGTCAGCACCCAGTTCCGGACGTGGACAGTACGCTCGATCTTCTCCGGCGTACAGAAGCGATACTGGCTGAAGCATCCCGAAACGGAAAGTACACTGCAGAGCAGACACGTCGTGTTCAAGAGAGATTGGCACACCAATTGCGCGCACCTGGTTTCTTCAACCACCCGAGGCCAATGCCAGGGCACAGTGGTCTTGCTGAGCTAGAGAGGCTGCGGACAGAACGCTGTGCGAAGTTCGCCCAGAGCATGGCCGCTCAGTCACAAGGGGACGATGCTCATAATGCCTCCGCAAAGCCTACGCTTGCTCCAACTCTGGAGAACTTGGCGAGTGCCCGCGACCGTGTGCGGGAAAGGTTCAGAGAGCAGGCGAAGGGTGGTATGCCTGCGAAGGCGACACCAGAGAAGATTACGGTGAACGACCTCCTCTGCGATCCTGCGGACGTGGCACAGACGAGTCGCAATGTCGTCCAGCAGCCTACCGCCGCAATCAACGCTCACTTCGTCCGTGACGCCGTTCCTGATGGGTCCTCGGTCCGTGCTGGGCAGACCGTTTTGCAATGCTGGATTTTGCGCAACCCGGGTCCGACCGCCTGGCCCGCCGGCTGCAAAGTCAAGTATATCGGTGGCGATAACATGCTCAACGTCGATAACTCACGCCCGATAAGCCAGCGCGAACTTGATGGTGCCAGCCAGAGTCAGGGTACTAGCCGCCCGATAGCGGCTGGCGAGGAAGTGGGGTTCCGTGTTGTCATGAAGGCGCCCCCTCGTCCAGGATCTGCTGTCTCTTACTGGCGTCTGATGAAGGACGATGGCACTTTGTTCGGGCCTCGCCTGTGGTGCGACATCAAGGTGCTACCCCGCGCGCCTACGCCGCCGGCTCCCAAGATGCCCGAGCGGGAAACTGTCTCAGAGTCACCGGCGCCGGCTGCTAGGCCCGCTGAGCAGAAATCTGTCTCCGAGCCACAGCGAGCCGAGCCTGAGGGGACTGTTCAGGGACCGGACGTTGCTGCGGCACGTCCTGACACCTCTGGCATGGTCTTCCCGAAGCTTGAGAAAGAGTCCCCTGCCTCCAGCCTCCATGAAGCTGCGGCACCTATGCCGGTAGAGGACGCTCAAGTCGTAGAAGCTTCTCCCGCCGCCACCTCCGAGCCGTCCGACACCGAGTTCTTCGAGGACGCAGAGAGCGTGGACATTGAGTCGTTCGCCAGCGAGGAAGAGGCGGGTTTCTTGACGGACGAAGAGTACGATGTTCTGCACGCTAGCGACGAAGACTCCATGTGAGGCGACTTGCTCCTCCGGGACTGTGGTGTGACTGTGAGTAGTCACACATCTTGCTCGTGTGGCATGGAATATGTCAGACAACTCTAACCTATTTTGTTTATGATTCGGTGATGGTGGTTTTCAATTTCGTCAACAGACCCACACACAATCTTTTGATGCTACACACTCTTTGGCGAGGGGAAATCGGGGTTTCTGGTGTTCTATGTGCCATAGGATCCAATGTTCTTTTCATCTGAAACTTTATGTGCTTTCAACTCTCCTTCTTCCCTCCTCCTGTTCGGTAATTACAGTGAATCATCATGATGTTTCCTTATGCTGTGCTTGACAGAGCGGTGAGATTATTGTTGAAAGCAGAGTCGCAGAGCAGCCCTACAATTCCTTCGTGTGGCTGGACCACGGCACTTGTTAGATGCCGCAAATTCGTACCTGATGAGATACGCTACCCACCCACCCATAGATCCAGGTTCGGCAAACAGTCAGCCCCTGGAGGCACAGCTTGCAGCGCCACCGCACTTCCAAAAGCAGACAACCTAACAAAGCGGATGAACGCTTTCTCGAAGCGGGAGCCGGCAATGTGCGATATGCGATTTTTTTTTTCTTTGTCCCCGAATCGCCGAGTTGCGGGCTTTGTTCTTGTAGTTCGAAGACTTGCTGTGCGCAGAGTTTCTTGGGGGCTGGGGGAACAAAGAATTGGGGTTGTGGGTTCGCCGGAATTGTGGGATTGTGAGTGGTTTTATGTAGGTCAAGGGTGGGGAAGTAAAAGAAAAGGAAGAGAGGGTTTTGATTGTGCGTCGGAGGAATTTTACACGATTTTTGGGAGTCTGAAAACGAGAATTGGGATTTTGCAATTTGGGCTCTTGAAACTTGGAAACTTGGAATTTTGGACAATTGAGAATACTTGTTGGTCATTTGGATATTGAGCAACTATCGGAAAGATATGGCAGCGAAGAAGAAGCCTGCTGGAGGTGGGAAGAAAGGCGCAGGGGGGAAGGGGAAGGGGAAGGGGAAAGAGAAGGTTGAGATACAGAGGCCTGAGGGACAGAGGGAAGATGGGAAAGAAGACGCACAGATACAGGATGGGGGAGAGGAGAGTCGGCAAGAAGGACAGATACAGCAAGAAGGGCAGATCCAGCAAGAAGGACAGATCCAGCAAGACACCCAGAACCAAGATTCGCAACCTGCAAACCCGCAGCAGCCTCAAATCGACATCGAGCGCGAAGTCCGACTCGAATTCGACGCAATGAAGGAGGCCGCAAAACCGGGCAACTCGGATAGTCATAAGCCGTACATCTCGCAATGGGATTTGGCGGATCCACGATACGGGAACAAGGAGGTTGATAGGTTGGTTGAGGAGAGGTGGGCGCAGAGTGGGCTCACTTCGATGCGGAGGGTTTGGAGGTTGGGGAAAACGAGGACGGAGGTGGTGGATAAGACGGGGCATAAGGAGAAGGGAAAGGAGAAGGGGAAGGGGAAAGAGGCGGAGAAGGAGAAGGAGAAGGCTGCACCAAAAGGCGGGAAGAATGCTGGTGGGGGGGGAAGGGGAGGGAAGAAGAAGGCGGATGAAGGCAAGGTTGCAGCAAGTAAAGCCGCTATTGAAACGCAAGCCGAGACACAGACTGTTACTGCAACGGCAGAAGGAAACGATGCCAAAGGAAAAGGAAAGAGGACCGCTGAGGCTGCTGGGCTCAATGCAGAGAGCACTGAGAAGACCACGAAAAAGCCCAGAACGGATCAAGGCGACCAGACGGCGACAACAGCTCCCACTGAGCCTGGGACAACAACCAGTACGACAGCCCAGCAGAATGACACTCCTGCCCCAGAACCAGAGCGAGTGTTCATCGTAGTCGAACCACACCACTTCACCCGCCTTTACGAAAAGATGCCCGACGAATTCGTTATCAACTTCCTCCAGGAAGGCCCTGTACAGCTTCCAGCATCTGGCCCAGGCCTCATAAAATCAAACCTCATGAGATGCTCCAAACAGGCACGCGAACACTTCACCCTCTACCCCTCAGCAACCGAACTCCATCTCCCAATCCACGGCACGGAGGCCAACATGTTGTTAGGATCCGGATGCTTCGATGCCCACATGTTACACGTCAGCGAGACGTCTACGCCGACTACATCATCCCGTGGCTACGGAGAATGAAGAACACAAAATTGCTGCCAGAAGGAATAGAGTTGAAGTCAGACACACTTCCTCAAATCGAAATCCCCGGGGAGTATAGAGAGAGGGTGTTACTGTATAGTGCGATGTTGCATTTGAGTCTGCCGAGGTGGTTCATGAATCCGTTGATTGAACGGCTTTCTATGTATGTGTACATGAGGTCCTTGAGGGATTTGGAGATTCCGTTGCTGGAGCTTACGGTTGGCAGGTTTAATGAGTATGCGGTAGGGATACTGGATCCGGTGTTGTGTTGTCTGGTGGGGAGTTTTGCGGGGAGGACGAAGGAAGAGGTGGAGGAGATTGTGGTGCGGTATGATGCAAAGCAACCTTCGAACCAGGAAATGCAAACCGATGAACAGGAACAGGGACAGCAGGAGGACAAGGATCTGGGACTCCGGTACACCAAACATACAGATGGAACAAGGATACTCGTCCAGGGAATGGACACCAGGGAGATCACTCCACCGAGATACCCGATCCTTGGTCACTGTCTACGGCACTGGTCCGGCGTAAGAGAAGACGGAGTCGTGCGCGGGACGCATTTGGGATATCCGCTGCATATTGGCACGTCCAAGTATTACAAGCGGGATGAGATCATCCGGGAGCAAGAACCAGAGCGTACTGAGCTGCACCATATCGTGGGATTCCACGAACTTTACCCTGGGTCATACGATCCGGAGAAGGGGGATCTGGTCGTGGATCGTGAATATGACTTGCTGAGGAAGACGAAACATATTCGAGAAGGGCCGGGACGAGGAGAGGGAGATGGAGATGGGTGTCAGACGCCGTATTGTCTGAGTGAGGAGAATGTTACGATGCGTTATTTTCCTCCTCCTCGCCTTCCTAAGAAAAAGAAGACGGATAAGGGGAAAGCTGGGCCCACGAAGGAAGGAGGAAACGCGCCAGAGACTGTATTGGAGGAGTGAGGATGATGTTGCTATAAGGCGTTACGGAGTTTGGTCGGATTTGGATCCCCCACGGCAGTGCTGTTTTGTTATTGACTAGAGTTATATAGACACAATTGAATTCCTCGCCAGATGTCATACGCGGATTCCAGGAGCAGGATATGCGAGAGTTGTCAAAATCGAAAAAATTGAAAGGTCGGGTCCAAGACCGTCAAGTGGTTGCAAATGTCGAAGTGATGAGAAGGGCACTAGTTCTTGGTGGAAGTGATTCGGAGTGTGGGATAGTGAGATGGCCCAGCCGCAGTTTGACTTTTCGCACTACTTCGTATGCGAATCCTCAAAAATAGGATTTGTGAGAGTGTTTCGAACATAGTGTAGAAGTCGGGAGTGATATACGAGGCTGAGGGTGCAGGTGGATAATGTCCGGGCTTGGGCATGCACCGGTAGCACGCGCAGCTTGCCACCACGAGGCCAGGATCTGGGCGCTCATGACTTGCTGTGCAGGCGCTGCGTCTAGTCAAGGGAATCGACAGGCGCTGGAGATGCGAGAAGCGCCCTTGGACGGTCCTGTAATAATGACAATTTTCGAGCACGTTGGGCTGTCCAGTGTCAGCCCCCGAATGCAGGTGGTGATGTGGTGATGCAGTGATGGTGCCCACGTCAGCCCAGCAGTCGAAACGGCACGCACGTCCAACTCACTGCATTCGTTACTCCATAGCTATCTACGTACTGTGCAATTGTGTAAGAGACAGAGGGGCCGGCCGTCGTTCAGGGACTAGTCTTGTGCAGGAGGCGCCAATAAGACAAGGCTCCCCTAGGCTCTCCACTGCTGGACGCTTCCCCAGCGCTTCGGCGGCTGCTGGTGCGTTGCTGCGCCTGAGGCCTGCGCCGCAATTAACCTTGAATCCACCGTCGCTCACTCGCTCTCACTCCTCACACACTCACACTCTCTTTGCGCGCTCCTGCCAAACCATCGCTCGCTGTCTTCTGCCGTCTTTGTGCTGCCCTGCCTGCCCACCTCCTTTTACTTCTTCCGATCATCCTCCTCTTCGTCCTCTCGACCTTGTTCTCGACGCCGATCCCCACCTTTATCCTCCCTCACGACCCGGCCGCAGCCTCCCGTGCGCGTCCCCGCACCCCCAAACCGACCCTCTGCGGCCGAGTAAAGAGAGTGCATGTTTGCACCCTGCATCCACAACTGCGATACCCCCTCCCCCCTTCACCACCATGACGTCTCCCGCTCCGCTCCTTCGACCGAACATCCCTGGGGCACGCTCCAATGGTGGGAACCGCGCACCCCGCCTGGGTCTCTCCATTCCGCCCTCTCCGAGTGCTCGACCCGTCGCAAACGGGCCTCCGGAAGCCCTGCAGCAAGAGAATGCCGCCCGGCCGCAGCTGCGTCTAGCGACTACTCAGCAAGCCGGTACTCCACAGTTGCGTCTCGATACCCCTTTAGGGTCCAGGCACACTCCCCAGCAGGGTCGCCCACAACCCAGGCTGCCCCCGCTACAGATTGGCTCGGGACTTGCGTCAAGCGACACGAGCTCGCACTCGCGGTCGGGCAGCAGCCTAGGCGAGAACCACGGAAACATGTCCGCCGCGTCGACTTATAGTACCCGGGGCTTCCCTGGCCTTCAGATGCCGCATCAGGTCTCCGATCCCATCTCTGCCATATCGCAAGGAGGGAGTGATGGCGTCCCCTCCATGGAGCGCGAGACGAGCCAGACGCCTTTACCCGACCTCGACCAAATAGCCGCTGAGAAGGGACGGCCGCTGGACGTCGAGGATCTTGACGACGCCGGGTGGAGGGCAGCCAGCGCGAGGGGCATGATCGAGGAGTGCGGCAGCCTGGGTGAGGGTGCTGGTGGCGCTGTCACAAAAGCGAAGCTCAAGGGCAGCAAAACTGTTTTTGCACTCAAGGTAACAAAGTCCCGCTTGATCCGCTACTGTCTGGCTGACACCGACATCTAGATTATAACCACGAACCCAGACCCGGATGTGAAGAGGCAGATCATGCGAGAGCTGCTATTCAACAAATCGTGCGCCAGCCGCTTCATCTGTCGCTACTACGGCGCCTTCACCGACGACAGCACCGGCACTATCAGCATCGCCATGGAATTCTGCGAAGGCGGTTCCCTCGACTCGGTCTACCGCGAGATCAAGAAGCTTGGTGGCCGGACGGGAGAGAAGGTGCTTGGCAAGGTGGCCGAAGGCGTTTTGAACGGTCTCACATACCTTCATTCCCACCGCATCATCCACCGAGATATCAAGCCCAGCAATATCCTCTTGTGCCGTGACGGGCAGGTCAAGTTGTGCGACTTTGGTGTTTCTGGTGAGTTTGGTACCAAGGGAGACGCAAACACCTTCATTGGAACTTCGTACTATATGGCACCGGAGCGAATCACTGGCCAAAGTTACACCATCACGAGCGATGTCTGGAGTCTCGGCGTTACACTTCTCGAGGTCGCCCAGCACAGGTTCCCCTTCCCCGCCGATGGCACAGAGATGAACCCGCGCGCCGGACTCATCGATCTCCTCACATACATCGTACGGCAACCGATCCCCAAGCTCAAGGATGAACCGGAAAATAACATCCGGTGGTCTGAGAATTTCAAGTACTTCATAGAGTGCTGGTAAGTGTCGTGCATGTGTACATCCAGGACTAAGCTCACATTATACAGCCTCGAGAAAGAAATGGCTCGCCGAGCAACCCCTTGGCGCATGCTGGAGCACCCTTGGATGGTGGAGATGAAGACCAAGAAGGTCAACATGGCCCATTTCCTCAAGCAAGTATGGGACTGGAAGGACTAAGCCAACAGGCTTTCTCTGATACCCTATCATTTGGACATTTCTTCACTCGCATATGTTCTTCTGACCACCTCGGCCGAGGCTTCCAATGTAGAGTCATGTGCTGGACATAGACCATGGAAAAACGGATTCTTGACATATTACCACGCGGTTGTGCGCATGGCATTGGGAGTTGTATGGGGCGACTATTTGAGAGGGATCGAACGACACCGGGAATCATACTATCTGCTTTACAGAGAAGGGACGAGCGTCCATTGAGTCGTTGATAAGAGATTTCGAGAAGGCCGTTAGATGGCTTCAACCGTGACTACTGAGGGCTTGCATTTTGGGCGCCGTAGTAATAGACCGATGATACTCCTTCCAGACACTGCAAACCTGAGCTGCTCAATAGCTCACCCGAGACTGAATATGCTGTCTGAAAGGTAGGATAAGATCCATATACTTGACCTTCGCGGTCCAAGGTTATGCTTCGCATGATGTAGCCCAAAGTAGTCCTCTGGTGGGGTATCCCGTTTTGGCTAGCGCAGTTCAGTGGTCGGACCGCATGTTTCTCCGTTTGGAGTCATCCCGCAATTTACTGACACCGCACTGCGACGAAGGTTGAAGGCTGCAACAGCTGGGAATTCTTTCGTGAGTCTGATGAGAACTTGCTTGGTGGTTCGCGAAAGCTCCAAGACCTGCCAACTGACCTGCCATAGACTAGACATTTCCTCCGAGACACACAATCAAAGTTCCCGAAAGTACCCCACCATCGAGCTTCAGCACAAACACGACCGAGTCCGTCGAGCGAAGAGTGCCAAGATGCCTACGATCGCCGTCGACAAGGCAGCGCTTTTCAAAGCTCTCGAAAGAGAGTATACCACAAAGGAATTCGACGAGCTATGTTTCGAATTCGGCATCGAGCTGGACGAGGACACGAGCGAGAGCAAGAAACCAGAGGACCAGGCGCAACCTCCGCAGCTCAAGATTGAGATACCCGCCAATCGCTATGACATGCTCTGCTTCGAGGGTATTGCCATGAACCTCCGCGTATTCTTGGAGAAACAGAAGCTACCGAGCTGGAAACTGTCACCGCCCAAGTTCGGTCAACTCGAGACCCTCACGATTAAGCCGGAGGTGCGCATAACCTTTTGAAGTCGAATCGTGGCATGGAAGTGCTGACTGATGTAGACGGAACAAATTCGGCGCTATTGCTCTGGCGTCATCCTGCGCGGTATCGAGTTCACGCAGGAGAGATACGACTCGTTCATTGCGCTACAGGACAAGCTGCACCAGAACCTTGCGCGCCAGAGAACACTTGTTTCGATAGGCACGCACGATCTCGACAGTAAGCACCTCGAACGACTCGTCCAGTTCGCCAGCTAAGCATTTGATAGCAATCAAGGGCCCCTTCACATACGAAGCACTGCCTCCGGAGCAGATCGAGTTCATTCCTCTGAACCAAACGAAGAAAATGAATGGAAGGGAATTGATGGAGTTCTACGAGGTAGGTCTTGTTCACTGGGGATACCGGAAACATGAAGTTGACTCCGTTTCAGAAAGATAAGCACCTCGGCCGCTACCTGCATATCATTCGCGACTCACCGGTGTACCCCGTCATATACGATGCGAACCGGACAGTGCTCTCTTTGCCCCCAATCATCAACGGCGACCACAGCAAGATCACCCTGAACACCAAGAACGTCTTCATCGAGATCACAGCACTGGATAAGACCAAGGTTGAGATCGTGAACCATATGTTGGTTGCCATGTTTGGTCCATATGCCGAGTCGATAGAAGCTATCAACATTGTCTCTGACCACAACAACGAGTCAAGACAGGCCCCGGATCTGGAACCCCGCAAAATGCAGGCCGAGATCGACTACCTCAACCAAGTGACTGGCTTGAATATGTCTCCGGAAGAGATTGCGAGATATCTTGAGCGTATGGGCTTCTCCGTTGCCCCGTCCTCAACGGACAAGTCTCTTTTGGACGTATCGGTGCCCATCAACAGGGCAGATGTTCTCCACCAAGCCGACATAATGGAAGATTTCGCAATCGCATACGGCTTCAACAAGCTACCCCGCGTATACCCCAACAAGTCTGCCGCCGTAGCAGCGCCTCTACCGATGAACAAGCTCAGCGATATCGTACGATTCGAGGCGGCAACAGCCGGGTGGAACGAAGTCATGCCTCTGATTCTGTGCTCGCACGACGAAAACTTCGCCTGGTTGAATCGAAAGGACGACGGCAAGACAGCCATCAAGCTGGCGAACCCGAAGACGGCCGAGTACCAGATCGTGCGGACGTCGCTGCTACCCGGTCTTCTGAAGACCATCAACTCGAACAGACATCATGCTGTCCCGATCAAGATCTTCGAAGTGAGCGAAGTTGGCTTCATCGACTTGTCGCAAGAGAGGAAGACGCGGAACGAGAGGCATTTTGCAGCAGCTATTATGGGCAAGACGAGCGGTTTCGAGCAGGTGCACGGTTTGCTCGACAGGGTGATGCAGATGTTGAAGTCTGCGTTCATTACTAGTGAAGAGGGACTGAAGAACACGGAGCTGGAGGGATATTGGATTGAAGAGCTCGACGGTAGGTGTCGATCCGGAAGTAGCGCCCTCAGCCAGCTGACAGGAACAGATCCTACTTTCTTGAAGGGCCACTCGGCTGCTATCAAGCTCAATATTGGTGGTAAAAACCATACCATTGGCGTCTTCGGCATCTTACACCCTTCTGTACTGCATAAGTTCGAGCTGCCGTACGTATCCTCATTTTCGTGTAAAACCACTCTGCTGACGATAGTAGATACCCCGTTAGCACGCTGGAAATCAACCTGGAGGTCTTTCTATGAGCAAAAAGGGGGACGGGGCTTTGTAGATACGACAGACATGTATGACGAAAATCACGAGGTTGAAACGATGCAGCAGATCGTCGTAATGCAATACCCAGAGGCGCCATCTGCGTCGAGTAAAAGGTTTATATGAGCACACAAGTTCACCGACCACACATGGCTCTGCACAAGATGACAACGAACTAATACTTGCTCTGGGCTCAAGGCGGATTTGCTGCGCTAAATTCCATAGAAGCTCATAACTACGGACCAGCCTCACACGCCATCCCTCCTACTCTTAAACCTCGTCCTAAACTCAGACTGCCTCACAAACCACGCATTATGTGTCTCCCACTCCTTCTCCGGACAATCAAGTTCAATCTATCCATCATCAGCATACACCCTCCTTCATCCTCACGCACCGCAAAGGGAGATCACATACCTCAAACCGCCTCAAAAAGCTAGGCACGAGTTTATATATCTCCAACAAACTCACATTCTTCCCAATACACGTTCTCGCGCCGGCCCCAAACTGAAACATGGTCCCCCTCATCTCCTTGAGCTTCTCGGGCGTCGCCTCGATCCAGCGTTCCGGGCGGAATACATCGACATCCGCACCGAAAATCTCGGGTCGGCGATGGATTACCCACGCGTTACATCCTACGATTGTCCCGCCGGGGATGAAGTTATCTAGGATCGTGATTCCTTGGGGTGGGACAACGCGTTCCAGGATCAGGCCCGCGGCGGGGTGTAAGCGGAAGGATTCCTGGATGACCGCGTCCAGATACTGCAATTTCTGTGACTCAGCCCACGGTACAGTTCTATCATCACGCTTTTCAATAACCCCGTTCTTCTCCGCATCATCCAACTCCCTTAGCAGTTTCTCAAGAACCGGAGGATGTTTCAGCAGAAAGTAAAACACGCTGGATAACGAGATGGCGGTTGTTTCGCTGCCCGCGAAAACCATAGAAGTGCACGAAGCGAGGATCTGCGTGTCGGTCATGAATTCCGGGTGGTCGTGGGCGGCTTGGGCGAATTTGGTGAGCAGGTCGACGCCGCGCGGGTTGGCTTGGTCGTTGGGGAGGCCATTCGCTTTGATCTTTTCGATTGAGGTGGACCGTTCGTTGGAGCGCTTGAGGGCGAATTGGGTGACGGGGAAGACTGTTTTTGTAAGCCCGATGCGTTGGGCGAAGAGGCTGAGGGGGTTTTTCTCGAGGAGGAGGTCGAGGGTGGGGATTTGGCCGATCTGATAGCGGGTTAGTGTGTGAAGGAGGGAGATGAGCTGAGGTGAGGCTTACGGGTCCTGCGTAACTGAGGAATTTCTTCAGGAAGCTGATGATGCCGTCTACGTCGCGGTTTTCTTCTATGAAGCCGAGACGCTTGCTCCATGTCAAGTCGCCGATGACGTCGAAGGCGAAGTATTGAAGCCACTGCGCAAAGTCGCATGCTCCGCCTGGTTTTGCGTATAGTTCCTCGGTCTTGTCGAGGAAGAAGGAGAGGGTCGAGCTGACGAGGGGCTCGTAGTTGACTAGTGAGCTCATGGCGAATGCGTTGTTGACGCAGCGCCGGTATTTGGCGTGGTAGTCTTCGTTGGTGGTTGAGAAGAGGGATTGGAGGCGTCGGCCATCGGAGACGGCGTTTTGCACGGGGTAGAAGTCGGACTGTGAAAGATATCAGCAAATACACATGGTGTGAGTATGAGAGAGTTCCGACTTTGACCATGCCCTTGTTCAGTCCGTAGATGGTTTTAATAGCTCTTGGATCCCCAAACGAAAGCACATTCGGCCCCAACCGAACGATATCGCCATGTTCTCGGTGTAGTCGTAATATCGTCCACTCGTGCTTCCGGCCCAGCACGTCAAAGAAGCGCCACCAGTTGGTGTATCCAGCTAACCGCGGGCCGGGATACTTGTTCAGCCCTTTCCAGTACTTGTTACCCAGCAGATGCGCTACAACCGCACACCCGACGACAAGCGGCCAATACGCCAGCAAAACAGGCACGACTTTGTATAAAACCATTGTTTGATGTTCTGCGTCGTGCGCGATGATGTTGAATCGAAGGAAGAAAGAGAAGGACTACTGATCAGCGAGAACGCGGGATATCGTCACTGTCTTGTATGCGAACTTCGGTTATGGCACCGCTCCCAATAGGGAACGTCTATCACCCCGTGCGGCATCACGAGTTGGCAAGCGGGAGCTCGACTGCCACACACGTCGGCAGTTGATGGAGAGTATCATGAAGGCTGGAGAATGGGAACCAGGATCCGGGAATCGCGCCGCATCTGGGGCTGGTGGAGATAGATACGGCCGCGGGGGTGGGGTAACCGGGTGGAAGAGTGATGATCGTGGCTTACGCCTTCGAACTTCTATGTACGACCTCATTTCAACCACTTTCAATGTTCCTACGTCGTGGGTCGAGTCCGTTTGGTTAATCTATACAGCTGGGCATATAAAGATGCCCGAGAAAACGGTCAGGTCGTTATCGCATGTCCTCTACAGTCCAACTGCAGCGACTGCCTCAACAACACAGTACTGGAACTGCCGGCGACGAGATGCGTGTTTGACGTCGGCTAAGCATCGTGGATGCTGAACTGGTCTTCAACGGGTTGGGTGGCACTGGCTTGTCGGCAGTTGATGACGGTGTCTAGACGTCGAGTGAGCCTTTGTACGCGGAAGTGCGGTAACTTTGCCGATCGGACTTAGTCAGCGCTTCCTGATTCGAGACATCTGAATTTCGAAGTAGGTCTGCCTCAACACGAACAGCAAAAGGGTAGGTTGTCAGTTTTGATTCCATTTGTAAGACCTACCATTGAGATTATTACAGGACCGTTGACTTTTACAACCGGTACCAACGGGGCCAGCTCATGAATGCGTCCAATGGATGCAGTCGAAATAGCAGAGCAAACCAGCTCCTCTTCTGAACACAACATCGTGCTCCCAAACATCCCCGGATATTGTAGAGCATTCCTCTGCAGCTGTCCCCAGAACTTACTTCTCCACCTTCTCAACAGCCCCAAAAGCCTCAGTCTTCGCCCGTCTATTCTCCTCTAACCTCCACTTCTCAATATACTCCTCCACCTCCTCCCTCCCATTCTCCTTACCAGGCACAGGGTCCCCCCACATCTGCCAGACCGGAACCACGCCCGTCCATACCCTCTCCTTCAACTCACTGTTTTTCAGATCGTTTCTATCCTCGCTAGGTCCTCCGACTCGAACCTTGGCGCTCGCAGACACGATCCGAACTTTGAGAATCGACGTAGAATCGAGCTCGGCCTTCGTGGGCGGGATCCGGGATCGCTCCCACCTTTCAGGGACCATGTTGTTTGTAATCTTCTGCATGGCATAGAGTCCTTCTGGCGAGGAGGGGGGAACGAGTGTTGCGTAGCCGTAACAGACTGCTGAACGGTAATTGCAGGAGTTGTGGAAAGGGGTCAAGGAGAGCACGAGGCCGTCTAGCTGCCTATAACGCTGTATCAGAATCCTCAAAGCTTCCCTTTGGGGTTGCTGATTGCTCCATAGCTCACATACGTCGCTGCAACGGTGATAGGCAATCCCTGATCGTCCTGGTCTTTTGCAGCACCACCGCAACGGAAGAGACGAGCTGAGACATAACCGTGGATATAGATGTCTTGCGGTGAGGCTGCTGCATCGACGTTCTGATTTGTGAAATCTCCGGTACAGCCGATCATGGGGAGGACGACTGGGAAGGGGTTGTCGGGGTCGTTGAAAGAGACATGCAGGACAGGGCATTTGTTGATAATGGTGTGGATGGTCTCGAAGTCATAGTGCCTGTTTGCTGTCAGTGACCTGCAAAGCCGACGTTTGAATTACTGTATAAGACACAGATCCTACCTACCCGCGGTTACCCAGCCGTTTGACGGTGTTTGTGGGCGTTTTTGCGTAGGCCTGCTCAGTCATGTCGGTAATGGCGTAGTAAGTGAGAGAAGTGAATCCAGTCAGACAATGGTGAACCTTGGAACGGTCGCACAGGCTTAAATCACATGCCATGGCTGCTAACTTGGGGAAGGCGGGGTAATCGTTAAGCCCATGATTGGTCATAGGTACTTCATAACTGAAGACTCACACCTGCCCCGTATGCTCGACGATGGCTTTGCAAAGCCGGTGTCGCTCGAAACACGGCTACACGAGGATATCGACGTATAAGATATGTAAGTCCTGGAAAGTGTACGGATAGCCCGGAATCACGTGCCCTGATACAGCATTCAAAGGGTTCTAAAGATCATCCAGTGCTCAACATGTGGGAGGATTAGTATTGTAGATTGTCCTCATGTATCAATAGGCGGATATGCGCTCCGATTTCAGGAAGCGCTCCCGACGATGGATTGAGGCATCAATCGCACATCCCAGGGGCTTCTAGAGTGACAATTGCACGAACAAGAAACGATGACGGAATCCAGGAGCGTGAACAGGGCGAACTGTTGTTGATACGGGATGCCATCGCAACATGGCATCACCAGCTCTCGGTTGAGCTATGACTCTAAGGCGCAGTTTGCATCAGCATCAACGTGCTCACCCAAGCAAGATGAGAGCTCAGAACTGCGTCCGCTTCTACTGAAACCGCGAGACCACCAGTCGCAAAACATACGATAGTGGGTGTCCAATAGCCGGGGGGCTTCCAGGTATGAGGTGAAACAGATGCAGCTATGCATCCGGGAATAACCGACGCCTCCAAGCTGAGATCGATACCTTGCAGCTGGGCCAGTAGCTACCGGTGCATTGGAAGGATGAGGTACCTTTCTGGTTCGAATGGCGGGGACGGTGACTGTGTGACGTGCACAACCAGACCTTACCATGGTACGAAGTGCCATGGCATGGCCCGGAGTATGGTGTACCGGCGGCAAGAATCGGACATCATAACCAAAAAGCAGCTCGAGCCTGATAGAGCTCAGGGGGTACGCGGCCAACGGGTGAGCCTCAAAGGACAGTCGACTTATGCAGGCGCGCGGAAGCATAACTCCTGGATGGAGTATGCAAGGTCCTTTCGAGAGCTGCAGTCGACAGTCGCCCACGGCCGATGAAACACTGCACATCCTACTCGGTTACCTGATTGACTGGCAAAACGTTGTCAGCGGAATTGTGGCCAGATGGGGTCAACGTGGAAATGGTCCCCGACATGAAGTCAATTATCGCCCGATGAGCCGTGTAGGTACGGTAATGTACAGGAATCAGGCGACTTGCACGACTTGCATGAACGCGAGAGGCCAAGTCGAAGGTTATACGTCGCCAGTCCTGGTGTCGTACTTCCGATCAGCACTCAGATGGCGCAAGAGGTCAGCTTTCTCTGTCGAGGAGATGTGGTCTATTCCCGGATCTGGATATGTTACTGGAGAGCAGCCCCTGGTGATGCTTGAAACGCTGCATCATGGCAGTTGCCGTGCATGTTTCTCGTATGGGGAAACGGGAGCTTGGTGTTTTTTCTCCGGGTGCAGTGTAAAGGACGGCCAAAGGTGCCAAACGGAGTCATGCCAAGGCAGTGAGTTTCCAGGGTGTTTCTCAAGGGTCGGACGAGCCGACGCCCCCGACGATCATCCCCCTGGTCATCGTGGCGCAGTGCAGCATCCGCGAGCCTTGGAGAAAGACAACAGGGCCCAAAAGTCGGCTCGAATGCTTGATCGGGGAGGCTGTGTGGCGTCGAAAAGCTTGCCGGTGGCACACTGTGGAGCAGGTCATGACGAGCGCGGCGGGGTACGACCTACGCAGAGCCGGAGAGTATCAGAGTGCTGTCGCCTGTGAGTCGCGTGCTTCCAGTGTGTTGCAGCAAGCGCCCGACGTGCTCGACATGAAGCCATGTGGTGATGTGCGTGGTGGAGCTGCGGGGGAGGAGTGAATGTGGGTGAATGGCTCAAAGTCACATGGTAAGAAGCACCCCGGTCGCTATCCCCGCTGCCCCGCCCCATTGGGTAGCCACGACCACGCCCCATTTTTAGCCTCCGTCGCCCTCGACCTGTCAAGCCTCCAAGACACAACGTCGACCATCACACCGACGACCACACTTTTCCAACAAACAGCGACACTCCTGGCCTCCCTTTATCCGCCCGCTCCCAAACAGGCATCAAACCCGCAGTCGTGCATCCTCTGCTGGGCTCTCTCGAAACTCTTCTGGAACATGCGTGCTCGCCGACGATATGGTAGCTGATAGTATTACTGCCTCACCACTACTATACGCGCTGTAACGACGTAACATGCATTCCTCGGCTATGTATCCAGCAGCTTTGGCCATGGCGATCGTTTGAGGACGCCATCTCGTCTCCACCTACTGCTGCACCCAGAGAAGCTGGCCGCCCGAATGATGAATGCGTACCGTGGCCCGGCCCTCCGACTTCAGCTGCTCTGGTCGCTCCGAGTCTCCCACGGCGTGGCCTGTTGGTCAGCCGCCTTTCGTCTGCAGTGCTCGCATTCATCTCCGTCTGCATGTCGTAGACCACAGACGCAGCTGGAGCACGTTGCCCTTGGGGAGTCTACGCCGCCGCCTATCCACGGCCGTCGCGGTGCCGGCCCGTCAGCTCGAGTCCTCGTTTCCTCGCTTCCTCTTTGCCGCGTTTCCTGCGAGATGCGCGATCAAGCAGGCTAGATGCGCGGTGCAGCAGTGTAGCAAAACGGGGCAGTGTGCATAACACCCTGGTTTAGGGTGCCCAGGTGTGGCCACGCCGAGCCTGACATCGCCTTAAGAGAGAACCCCCCCCTCCGACCGCTAGCCTCTCTCACCTCCCACCTCCCACCTCGCCCTTCTCCCCTCTCATTCGCCCATCCCCCTTCTTGTCTCCTCCCCCTTTCACGGCGAGCCTGCCAAATACCACTGCGCCCGAGACAACTTTCTTCTCTTCTTTCGTTATCATCTTGCCCTTCTTCTCTTCGTTTCGTTCAATATACGCCCAATAATCCGGATCGTCGCCCCGCCACACACCGCCACCATGCCTATATCATTATTGCCCGCCTCGGCTGCCGCCTTCGCCCCCAGGTCTACAGTCAATGTCGTTCTCAACTCCAAGGTCGAGCCATGGTTAACCCAGACGCTGAAGCGCATCAACCGCGTCAAGCGCCCTCTGAACAGCGTCCAGCAGCACATGCGATGCCTCACCGAGACCCTGTCCGGCCCCAATGCCATCTGGTCGCTGTCCTCCCTCCTGCTCCCCAAGGCCCCAGACTCAGAGTTGCGGAAAGACTCCAACCCACTGATGGAAGCATTGTTCAACTACCAGCTCCTCCACATTGATGCCTACATTGTGCACGTCGACATGGTTTCACAGCACGAGGTTGCCTTCAAGCTGACAGCAGAGACCATCGAGGCACTGATCGACTACCACAAGGACATCTACTCGGTCGACGTGTCAGCCACGACCTGGAACTGGCCCGAGAAGGAGGCTCAGCTCAAAAAGCTGCAGGCAGAGTTCGTGCAGGCAGTCAACCGATATGTCTTCCGTACTGGCGTGCGTGCTCTGGAGGGACTCGAAGAGGAGGGCGCAGGAGAACTGCTGGAGGGAAGAGCTGAGGAGGTCAAGAGCGCCATCATGGCACTTTTCCACCCACTGCTCCCTCCCCCTCCCCGCATCGTCGATGTCGTCAGACAGGCACCGCTGCTTCCAAGCTCCCAAGCTGCCATCAACTGGTGGCAGCCTGGGCACGCAATGCCGCAGCCACACCCAGCTCCCGTCGATTCATGGAATGTGCTTCCGTCGACACCGAGCCCTACCATCACAAGCTGCAGTGAAACGACATCGCCCTTCTGGAGCACGCTCGGTCTGAACGACATCCAGCTGCCTTCGCCCGCGCCCTCGTTCAGTCAGCCGCACTACACGACGAGCCAGTACTACAGCCCCCCTCCGGCTGTTGCCCCGCTACCTGTGCTTCCGCTGCCCAGCATGCTCACCCAGCAATGCGGCTCGAGCGCTTTCAACTACAGCACTGGATTCGGATGGGACAGCGGGTTCGCGCCTCAATATGCCGCCTTCACCTAGGCTGTGTCGCTCCCCTAATATCCAGTCTCTCCACATGTCTGCTACGAAGACGCAGACCGCCAGGCCCGTCTTCAATAATACCGGCGCTAATAGCGACGTCTGGACCGTGGATCATCCGGTACGAGCCCATAATGCGTCATGCATCAGCAACGTATGGCAGCACCGTCCCGGCACGGACCGACATCACCGACGTTCGATGGCTGCTTCGGCACCTGTTCTCTTTCTTTGGTACACGTATTTCTTGATATCCCCTTTTAGTCTTTTGTTGTTTAGCGAGCGTCTTTCTGCATCTGTCCTTTTTCTTTGCATACAGTGGCCGGACCAGGTCCTTTCTTTACTTTTGCATCTCTGGGAGGTTTGCATGTCGCATTTTATAAGACGGACACAGCCTCGCGGCTACCGGGCGGGTACACTCGGACTGTTTTTTTCCTTTTGCTCTAATGTCGCATATGAACGGCCGACATCTCTTCACTGAGCATGGCATGCCACTCATGAGGATATGACAGTCACGTTCATGGTCGCTTCGCACTGGCATTGATTGCCAGCAGGACTCCGCGAAAGACGGCGGCAACGCTATGCATGCATCTGCGATGCTATGTAATATCTGTCCTTGGGAAGAAGGAGGTCGGGCCATGGAGGGTGTCGAGGGCGGCGCAAGTTCGCTGCCTTGGGGAAAGGGATTCAGGGCTTCTGCGTGCGGGAGTCCTTGGGTTTCGATGTACTCTATCGACGCTGTCGAGTTGTCGCCCTCTTTGTGTCTGATCCCGGGAGTCCTTGGACTGTAGGGCCATCTCTCCTACACCTCCGGACTGGTTCTAGGAGGAAGCACTCCCTGGTGGAGTGAAACGGATGCTGGATCACAAGAAGCTTGCTTCTTATATGCAGTTAAATCTAATAGAAACGAAGTTTACTACCTGCACGCCTTGCCTTTTGATCATAGTGAATCCAACAGAGCAGCCGGTGAAGTACCCCTCAGCCAGCTTCTCACATCCACACACCCATGCGGACCACCAGGTCCCTGGTGGACGACTTCCCGCTGGCGTGCTGTATAGTCGGGCGCAGATCCAGACCGGAGGCATAGTTTCCGCCTGAGGAGGCCCGTGCACCGAAGACTAAAAATCACTACTGAACCTCAACCCAACAACCCAAACGCCACGTAGTGCAGCGCTGTGCAAGCAACGGTTCAGTGGAAGGCCCAAAAAAGAGGGAATAACCTCAGCTCGCATATTCTCTCCCAGGCCATAGTCTTCCGCTACAGCAGACGTCAAAATGAGCAGTGACAGCGACTACATGTCCAGCGATGCCGAACTCACCTCGCATCAAACCGGATCCCGCAAACGCAGAAAGCTCTCAATCTCCGAACCAGAAGCGTCAGACTCTGATAAAGACGTTAAAACAGCACCTCCAGCACGACCGCTCTCCTCCATCTCCAGGATCAAGGCCAAGAAACGAGAAGAGATATCTGAGGCATCGGCCAAAACTGTGGCCTCGACTGTAACCAGAGATGAAAAAACCACTTTTGCATCTCTCAACGTCGCCCCATGGCTTATTGGCGCCCTCTCAGCCATGGAAATCCGAAAACCGACTGGGATCCAAAAAGCATGTATCCCCGAGATCCTCCAAGGGCGAGACTGCATCGGCGGGTCGCGAACAGGTACCGGTAAAACGATTGCGTTCGCGGTACCGATACTGCAGAAATGGGCCGAGGATCCCATGGGCATTTACGCCGTCGTGTTGACGTAAGCTTTTCCACCCGGAAATACTTCTTTTCTCGACTTTGTGCTAATTTCGTATACCAGACCAACAAGAGAACTCGCCATCCAGATCTTCGAGCAATTCAAAGCAATCTCCGCGCCCCAGTCTCTAAAACCCGTCCTCATAACCGGCGGCACTGACCAGCGCGAGCAAGCCCTCCAGCTCTCCTCCCGCCCCCACGTCGTCATCGCGACGCCCGGTCGCCTCGCAGACCACATCAAGACGTCCGGCGAAGACACCATCTGCGGCCTTCGACGCGTACGCTTTGTAGTCTTCGATGAAGCTGACCGTCTACTTGCGCCGGGGCGCGGCAGCATGCTTCCGGATCTGGAGACGTGTTTGTCTGTTCTCCCGCCGCCGGCGAAGCGGCAAACGTTGTTGTTTACGGCGACGGTGACGAAGGAGGTATTAGCGTTGAAGTCGGCGCCGAGGCCAGGGCGCCCGGAGATTTTCGTGTGCGAAGTTGATACGGAGAAGTTTGCGGTGCCGGAGAAGTTGCTGCAGACATATGTGCAGGTGCCTGTGACGCATAAGGAGTGTTATTTGCATGTTTTGTTGTCGACTCCAGGTATGTTTAATCCCCATGTTATCCACCTCCCCATGTTATCCACCTCCCCATGTTATCCACCTCCCCTTGTTATCCACCTCCCCTTGTTATCCACCTCCCCTTGTTATCCACCTCCCCTTGTTATCCACCTCCCCTTGTTATCCACCTCCCCTT